>JBBMOC010000083.1:656799-674244 GCA_037975185.1 Centropyge bicolor
CTCTGTTTGTTAAGTGCTTGAGTTGACTTTCATTGTATTTGACGCTATTTCAAATAAGATTGTATTGAAACTGAATCACCCATCCGGCTTCTCAGCCTCCATTTGCCACCACCACCGCCAGTGCAGGACTCTGGGGGGGTTCATCCAGCGCCGACTGGGATTGCATCTTCAATCAAGTCGTCTCCCCCCAGAGCCCAAATCGCCAAAGATTCTCTGTCAAGTCGCTTATCAATTCCTATCATGTCTCACGTTGTAATAAATTATTTTTCCTCACATTCTCGTCTCTCCTGGTTGAAATAGAAGATCACTGTTAATTTGGAGTCATGATAGGAAAAGTAACATAATTTAAGTTGATGTCTCTTGCATCTCTGACAGGTGACTTGATATTTATTGATAGTGTAACAGGATTCTTACACATTATGTCTGTTAATTTCGACTAGTGGCAGAACGGAACCTGAAGGGGTTTCAGAGCTGAGCTGAACTGATGAGGGCGTAGAAATGTCTAATGCGGAAGATAACACATCTGAGAGACTTGACCAGCTTGACCAGAAAAGGCAGCTGTTCAGTTAAAGAGAGAGAGAGAAAAAAACATCCAGGCTCCGAATAGAAACCCAGTCCAGAGTTTTGATTGAATTATCTTTCTTACCAGTCCTCCAAATCCAACATGTTGGCACCATCACTGGACACAAACTGAAATTCCTCTGTAGTCCAAATGTAATTTCCTAACTATGCCAATTGGACTCTCCCTGGAGCATTGAAAAGAGGAGAGAGATGTTTGTGTTTTAAATGCTCCAAACTAAATTTCATGTGCAGTTCTCCTCTTTTTAAGACGGCAGGCTGTTGGCCAGATTTCTCAATGTACAATTTCAAATCCTTTTTGATTTACTTCTGCTTCTTTCTCTATGACTGAGGCAGCGTACATGCCATCTGTCTTTGTTGGCTGTTTTTATGTCATGTTGCTATACAGATCCTAAACAGAGCAGTGACTCCAATCTGTTCTCATCCCCAGGTCGTACAATGCTGATACGTTGTCAGACCCACTGGTGTCTCAATAGACTCACAAAAGGTACCCTTTGGCATCTGTATAGAGACTCACCAGGTTTTCAATTGACCCTATCATTCCCCAACCCGTGGCGATAATATACTTTGAGCAATTGTGATTCTTACCCAATTTCTGCCCAAATAAGGGATTCAGTGGGAGGACCCACTGTCAGGAAGCATAATTCCCACCTGTGAAAGCTGCTTTTGAGATTTTCGATTGTTGAGATATCCCCAACGTTCCTGAGCATGTGAACATGAGAACACAGGAATCCTTTGACAAGTTACCAAGTGAACGATACGATAGCTTTATACAGTGGCCATCAGCTTGAATCAATTCTCATTTATGAGAAATCATGCTCTTTCTGTCAGTTTTGTAAAATGGACACAATGAATGCCAAGACCACTTTCCTCAGATACATTGAACTTCATTATTTCACATACTAACTGAAAGTTTATATTTGATGATGATGATAATGTTATATGTATATGTTTGTATCAATGTATACAAACAGAAGAAACTTCACACTTCCTTGAGGTGTGAACTGTACTAAAGAACTCTTATGTCCACACTAACAATAAATGCCCAGTGTGAAGACTGACATTTGCATTTCCATACAACCAATGAGTGGTTGTTGAAGTTTTCACCTTTAGAGAGTTACAACAGTCAGTGAGTTTGGTGTTGTACTCACCTCTCTGAGTGGTATTCTCAGAGCTTTGTGCACCTCACAGTCACAATCTGCTCTACAGTCAACTTCTCTGCTCATTCATTCTCAATGTATAATATAACCAGTCCACTTAGCCTCTCTGGTCCCACCGCACTCCTCAAACCTTTCTAAAAGTTTTGAGTAATGAGGCTTGAGGATTACCTTAGGTTACCCAGCATGCACCTGCTGGTCATGCAACATTATGGGTGTGTTTGATTTGTGTCACTTAGTATGCTCATGGTGTGGTGCATTGGTAACGTCAATGCCAATGTACTATGTACAGTAATGCTTATCTTAATCATAACAAATAGTGACATCATCCTTGATTTTAATTCCACCTCTCATGTCCCCTGACACATTTAGAACATGTGTGTTTTCCAGCATACCTGATGAGTCACCTCTCGGTACATGGAGCTCTGCCCTCCTGCAGCTGTAAACTCACCCACCGCTTCTTCTTCTGCTGCAGCTGCATTTGACCCTTTCTTCTGGTTCATTCTCACAGAGTTTATTAGGACTTTTTAATGAGATGATTAAAAAGTGAAATTTGAAATGTAGTACAATATTTCACAAAAAAAAGTTACATGACATATTTTCAAATGTACTCAACAAGGTACAAGTAGAAAAAACAATTACTTTATAACACGAGTCACCATCAACTGCAATAAGACTCTTTAACACCTAACTGCATTTAAGTGAGGACTGCATTTTCTCTGCATCTTCTCTGCTGCACACTGTAAATAATGTAATATCTTTTTCAGTGCAATAACATAGAAATTTCTGTGCAATAGCATTCATAGCATCTTTATCAGGGGCGAGCGGTCATAATAAGCTATAAATGCAGTGCATGCCCAAGCCCTTCAATAAAATAATTGAAAATATTAATCTGTCAGTGTGTTCTATAATGCAATACCTTAGTTCTACTGTTTTGGTCTGAAATTCCTGCCTTATTTATCGTTTTTTTTTTGCGAAAAGCTGGAAAGCTGACAGCTTGTTTCGCGCATGCGCACTGTGATATTGAGTAGTACCCGCACTCGAGGCTGTGTTTGCTGTACATGAGCATTTTGAATGGCAAAAAAGCTGCCAGTGAAGCAGCTTATCTGCCAACGCGCATGCTCATACCTGGATTCACTTCAAAACTCTGAGTGTGAGAGTGTCTATTAAAATCGCATTGATGTACTAGTTAGAAAACGGAGCCCTGGAGGTATACAGAGCCCCAGAGGCATCTCACTATGATATAGCGAGGGAACGCTTAATTTATCCCGGTCCCTCACTATAACATAGCGTGGAGGGAGAGTTTTATTTATCCCGGTCCCTCACTATAACATAGCGTGGAGGGAGAGTTTTATTTATCCCGGTCCCTCACTATAACATAGTGTGGAGGGAACGCTTTATTAACGCGCACCCACACTATAGAAGGCGTGACCTCGCCTTAATAAAATATTCTGCAACCTGACACCTCCGGGGTACCGTAAAAAACATATGACGTGTTTTAATTAATGAATAAATAACCAACAATTGGGCGCTGGCTGTAGTTCACACTTCAGCATGACCACTGTAACAGGTCACCGCTCGCCACTGATCTTTATTCTCATATGAATAATAGTATGTCTATTACTTCTGGATGCCAAAGACAAGGAAAACATGTAACATAGTGTAAATACTTTTACCTCACTTGTCACTTTATTGTCTCTATGCCACTTATTGTTTCTTGTTTTTTTTTATTACTGCCTTATTTTTTAACTAGCCACTTTCTGGTATTTATTTTTGAGTTATTGTTTATTGTCTGTTACTGCTGCTGTGACAAGTAAATTTCCCCTAAGGGGGATCAATAAAAGTTATCCTAGCTTATCTTATCTTATCTTATCTTAAATGTAATTCATTACTTCCATCTCTGCTAAAAACCTCTGTGTGTGGTATAAGAACATTGTAATTCCTTGACTGAAAAAAAGTGAAATTTCCTTCTTAATGTATTTAGTAAACAATATTAGTGGAATATACTTGTAATTTCCAGGATAGCGCAACACAAAAACAAGGTATTCAGAGAGAGCCAAGTATGCCTACTCCAACATTGCTTTTTGTCACAGAGCTTTGTGCTGAAGTCATTTTTTTTGTGCTTTCAGTCACACAGCCCCAGTTAACTGGCAAACAGATCACTCTGGCTCACAGCAGTATGAAAAAAGGTCAACGATTGACTTTCTCCTTTATTTAAATTTGTATTAAATTATATATGTCTTTGTCTGCTCTGTAAACAGATACAGCAGTTGTAGCAAATCAAGTATAGTTAAGACCTCAAATCATCAATATTCATATCATTTAAAAAATAACCTATGGCATATGTAACATATGTATAAATATACCACAAAACACAAGTGTTGCCAAATTAACCAAGATTATAAATCGAAATTATTATAACTTTAAAGCACAGAAACCACATTTTATGTGCAATGGGACAATGACACTGTACTCGATATAACTTCTGATTTTGATTTATTGTATAGCTTGAAAATCAATAAAGTATTATATAAATAATGTGCATCTTAAAATGTTGATGGTGTATAAATTTAGATATGTGTATATACAGATCTACAGTGGCAGAATCACAACACTGAAGAAACTCAGAAATTAAGCAATGTGGCCAGCTCTGAGTATTTGAATCTGCACTGTTTACCAAAGAAGCAGACTTTATTTGCCAACAGAGAGCTGAACAACATTCAAGCAATCAGCCCCTCACAGGAAGGAGACAGACACCATAGCAACAGCAGAAAGTTTGAGAAGTTGTGAGCTGGGAGCAGCAGCGGCGGCGGCGGCAGCAGCAGCAGTGCTTGTGTTGAGTTGTTGGACTGGAACAGATATACGTTAATTGGAAGTAAATCTGACAGCTCTGGGGGAGAAATGAGGTACGGCAAAGAGAGGGGGGAAGCAACACCATCAGCAGACACCTAGACCCAGGAATGCATTAAGCAGTAAGCTCCCAGATCTGAAGAGGGTACTTCAAACATCTTGTCCTCATTATGTATTTATTGTTTGTATTATAGCCTGTATTTCTCCCCACTTTGTACATCAAGTCTGAAGAATAAGCAGGGGGTGCACCTGAGGTCTGCATGCACAATTATTTCCAGAGAGGTTTTGTGCCTAAAAAAAATAGTTATGAAGTTATTTTGTTTGCCTTTGAACTTCACAGACGACTGGCGATTCTAATCAAGAACAAACAGAATAGGAGTGTGATGCTTTCCGACAGGAGAAGGACAGGAACGGGGGGGTGTGGTGTTGGTGGTGGTGGTGGTGGTGGGTGGGACGGGGAGGCTGGAGCAGGGAAAGTCAGGGATGCTGCCGAATGAAAGGGATGCTTTAGAGTTTTCAGGTCAGACTGGGTGTTTTTGAAGCTGACAGCTTCCCTTGCCATCTGAAAGAGCACGGTGGGAAGTCAGGGGGAAAAAAAATATGGGCTATGAGAGAGGGAGAGGGGCCTGCATTGAAGTCCACTGCCAGGAAAGCTGAGATAAAGGCACTGGGAGATAATACAGACATATTAGAGGTGTGTATATCTTATTTAATAAGGAGGACTATTTATCAGAACGTGTTTAAAATGTCAGGTAATGACTAGTTCTAAAGGCAGAAGTGATCTCTCAATAACTTTACATGAGAGGGAAACAGATAAACCGATCTCTAATATTCAAAACTCTTAAGGATTGGTTGATAGGCTCACTTCAATAAAATACATAAATACAACTGTAAGTCTGATGTCATTATATCCTTCAAATCAAACTGGGCTGAAGACACATACACTGATCGTTTTGCTAACCCTGCAGCCTTACCAGCAGTGAAGCTAAGCGTTGCACTAAAAATGTCACAGAGTCACAAAATGCAAAAGGACATCTCCATCATCTTTTGAGTCAAGGGCTCAACTTCTAGGCATCATGAAATTGTTAGCTGTCAAGACACAGTTAAATGTGCCAAAAGTTAGCTTAGCATTTCTGTGGAAGCCCAATGATGTTTTAACCTATCATTAGGCCCTACAGAGGGCACCAGGCTGTGCTGTCATCAATCTAATGAGCCATCTGATAGGTGTGTTGGGACCAGTGAAAGTCCACAAATGAGTTTGTTCATTGTGTGACGTAAAACACCAGATGAGATAAGACATTCCAGCTCAGGGTCTGTCTCATGTCTCGTGTGGGGGGCAAAGGAGCCCAGCCCCCACAGTCTTCCTGTTAACAACTAGGTGTTAACTCCAGCCAGGACCCATCTCCAAGCCCCTTCCTCAACTTTTTCTTTCTCCTCAGCCCAGCAAGGAAGCAGGAGCTCCCAGCTCTTCTCTCCAGCTCTGCCAAGGAGGCAGCAGCTTATCCTCAAAGCTCCAACAAGGGAGCATAAACCAGCTCTCAGTGTGACCTGCTCACAGCAGTCACATTCAACTAAGAATCAAAGCAAGAACCTACAAGGAAGGTTCTCCCACCAGCAGCCGCAAAGAGCCTGCTGGCTGACTTCAACAAGGCACAACACAGCCAGTTAGCACAGAGCTGCTAACTGTAACCAAAGAGCAACCAGCTTCATCTGACCAGGACAAGACTGCAACCTTTTCAGCTCGGATCTTCCACGACTGCAGGAACCCCAGCTAACAAGCTTCCTCTCCCTCGAAGGACTGGTAACCACACTGGGCATAGATAGTTAGACAAGCTAAGCTAAAACATAGCAAAGCACAAGACTGTTTGACTTTCATGAACATGTGTTGATTCAATTTGTCATTGAGCTTCATTGATGTGATGATAGTAGGATTAGTTTACCAACTGTAAATTGATGTTAGCTGTGCTTCACACCAACACAGGGTTTGCATGCTACACTTCTCTTTACTAACCTGGCACCCTCTATCTTGTGCGTAGCCTGCCTTTTGTCTCGGCCATAAGGCCTGAGACCTTCTTAGCCAGCCATTTTTTAAAGTCACTCACACTCACACACACACACTTTTATACAGTACATGTTAGATTAGTATGTGTTTGCTTTTATTATTTGTTAATAAATGCTTGTGAATATACATGTTGTGTCTTTAATGTTGTACAAGAGTGAATGATACCAACCTCTGCTCCGCCAAGGATTCCGAAATCCTTCATTTAATGAGACTGTAACAACAAAGCGGCTATCATTTTCCCAATATCACGGTGCCCTGTGTAAGGCAGTGTACTGCTGAGGGTGGTGCCCCAAGGTGATCCGATGTATATCAGATCCTATTATTTAATATAATTAATAATTATTTCTGATAATTATTAGTTCTTTTCGATAGCCAAACTGCCCATTAAGTTGATCCCCAACAGGTGACACCAACCTCTAGCCTAACATATTGTAGGCTTTAGGCTGCCTATATCCTACTCTCTTCCAAGCAATGAGCAGATACAGTCCTTACATTCACATTGTCTCTGCTTAGGCTAAACTACCGTGACTGCCCCTTGGTGTGATAGGTACCAGATACATCCATGTCTGATGGTTACAACATCACCTAACGACATAGTAGCAAACAACGACCAGTGAACTACAAACTTTATGCCTGATTCAGGCATTAGAGCAAAGATCAGAGGGCATCAAATATATTAAAACCCATTTTCTTGGAACCATTAATCTCCAAGCTATCGATCATGTAGGCTTAACTATTGGCCTGGTGACACCACTAAATGAAAGGAAAGAGGGGACCCAGGTCACCAGACTAGTTCTGAAACATCCTCTGAGGACCATTAAAATCTAAAGCAGATTTGGTCAGTGATAAACCCATGACAACAATCTCCCCTGATTAGGCTGATTTTCTCCCCAGGTAACCTCACTGATGATGTACCCAAGCACATCACCATGAAGACGTTTCTGAGGTTCTAACAGGTTCATCCTCTGATAAGCATTAATGTGCTCAATAAATTTGAACACAGTCTTAACTTCATAGAGCACAGTGTTAGTTCAGGCAGAGCTCTGAAGTTGTTCGCTTGGGCATCGGCTGCTTCATTCATTCTTCACTGTCATTGGCTCATAGGCCTACCAGCTGACTTGTAACATTCAGTTTTAGTCATACAGGTGTGCAGAACTGTCTGACACTTTTAGTGTGAAGCTCACTATCACTCTGCTGTTAAACTCAATTTATTCCATCCTCCTCCCTGTATGCTATATATTTGTACATCTAACTAAAGTCTAATGTTAGTTCTGTCAGCAGAATCCTTGTTGCCGAGTTCCTACAAATGGTTAAATTCCTTGATGTAACTGAATCTTTAAGTAGCATTTCTTGTTTGTTAATAGAACCTTAAGCCTGATGATGACTCAAGAGTAGAGGTCACAGGTCACCAAAACACAACAAACAGAACTTATCACCCAGGTATCGTGAATACTGTCAGCAAAATGAGTATCAGTCGTTCTGGTGGGAACATGAATATCAAAACCAATATACTGTTGTTGTAGCTTCCGCTCCGCCAATCCTTGCTGCTAGGAGGGCAAAAAAAAATATTTAGTAGATTAAATTGAACAGGATTGTAATTATTTAATTAAACCATTATAAGTTAACTGGGCCGTCTAATTGCATTAAAGATTTTACTAATCACTTGTAAATCTTTCTCTGGCGCCACTGCAGAGTTTTAACGACCACATGGGTCAGTGCCGCTTAATACAGTCCCTTTTCAGGCTCCAAGCTTAAAAGCACCAAGTTTACACATCTAGGGCTTCCAACAAAAAATGCTTGCTTTACACATTTTTGAAGCCATGTTTAAAGTTTTTGAAAGGTGTGGGCATTTAGCAGGCAGGAAAGTGTCTTATGAGAAGATACCATTGAGTTGCACTATGGCGAGTGTACGATCCATTTGATGACCCACACAGGAACCAGTTCTAGCAATTACCCTGGTTGTTCTCAGGCTGGTCCGTGCTTGTGTTGTATTAACTTTCAGATGTACGTCGCTTTGGATAAAAATGTTTAAGCATCTAAGCCTAAATGAAATTGTAGAGTTGTAGAACTAGAAGTCAGGATATCTGCTTCTTCATTTCTTTGCCTGTTGTGAATCACATAGACTTCTACTTTTGCTCATGATCCCATATGCACTTTTCTCATTCTTGCTTGCGACATGTTTTAACTTTACCTCATTAGGTTTGACTTTATAAGATAAGATAAGATGAGATAAGCCTTTATTCTTCCAACTGTGGGGAAATTCACATGTCACAGCAGCACAGGGGATAGCCGCAGTTACATATTCAGGACAAATAACAGTCTAAAAAGGAGGTTCCTAGTGTGAGTTTCACCCCAGGAAATACTCATACATAGCTAGAAAGAATTAAGGCTGCACAGGTTCGAATCACCATGGGAGCAGGAGACAGTGTTCATAGACCAACAATCTTTATTAAACAATACTTGCTAAAGCACAGTTCCACACACACTGTCACACCCAATCATACGTACGGGACCAAGGGGAGGGGTATGGACGGTGCTGGTTACCTCGGCGGCCCGAAACCAATAAGGGGAGGAGGAACTGAATAGCACCCATGACACTGCACACACACAAACTGAAACGTGAAGAACCGCCACCAGGGATTGGGTCAACGCCTGGAGCCCACAGCACCTGTCCACAGGCAAGGAGGGGAGAATAAAATGGTCACACCTTTTACTGGTCTTGCAGCACACACACCAAACACAAACAATATAGAAAACAAAATGAATTAACTTTTCAACTATAAACAAAGCAAACAATATGAATAAGCAAACAAAAACAACATAAGTCAAATGAAATTAAGTCAATGCTCAAAGGAAATAAACAATTATATTAATCAATCATCAATAACCAAAAGGAATGAATGCCAAAATAAAGAAGTAAAGAATGCTATAACAGCCGCATTGAGGCAGCGGTAGACAGTGGAACTGGATAATATTAAAATGACACCAACAATAATACACGCAGTCAAGGCCAGATCAAGAGAGGGCACCAAGACGGCGAGAGACAGAGAACCAAAACTAGGTAAATAGAGCCCAAGCAGAGCCAGCCAAACCGAACCAAAAGAGCCCAAGCAGAGCCAAAACAGCAGCGCCGTCAGCAAGTGGTGGACCTCATCGGCGCAGCGTCACGGCCGGCCGAGCAGTGGGACAGTTCCTCTTCAGTTTGGTCCAACTGTGGCACAGATTAATAATTAGCCTGGAGAGGAACGCAAGAAAGGAGAAGGAGGGAGGACGGACAACAACAACTCACCACGAGGATGCGCCACCCGACAAGGCCTCCGGTAGAGCAGCCCGGTCCCCACGGCAGCACTTATCTATAAAACGCTGCACAGAGCGGACGGTGTAAGACACGCAATGAGGCACACTGAGCAGGCAGGAGAACGGCGTTGCGCATACCTGTTGCTTGAAGGAGAGCGCCACGATGGCCAACAGCGCTCCAGGGCGCACACAGCCACGCCACAATGGTTCCTCTACACCTGCGCCAGCCAGCCGTGCCACGCCACGCCGTGGACAAATGGCCCCGGAAGGAGAGAGAGAGAGAGAGCGGTAGAGGTGGGCGGATCGATCCAAATATCGATAGTATCGATACCACGTTGGTATCGCTATCAGATCGATACTAGCGTGATGAGATCGATACTTTAATGTCAGTTTCGCTCTTGTATGTGCTTGTGCGGTCTCGTCAAAGAGGCGACAGCCAGGTCGCTGGACTTGCCGCTTCTTCTGTCTCACTCTCAGCGCAGACATTTATTGTGGTGTGATAGTTTTGTACACTTTTTTAATTGAGAAAAATCCAGAAAAGAAGTGCACTGAAGGGGGGAAATTTAATTTTATATTTGTATTGTAGTTTCTCAACACTCACTTTAATTTGCTCTCACATAATAATTTTTTTCGCTTTGTTTTTTAAGAAAAAAATGCACACATAACAATGTTTGGGGGAATTTTTTTTACTGACTACTCTATTGCTTCTGTTTTTGACAATAACGTATTTTGCAGTTACCTTTAAACTTTGTCCAAATTCTGTCCTGGGTTATAACAAAAAAAATCCCAAAGAAAAACCACAAAACAACCTTAAATATTAAAAGTATCGGTATTGGTATTGGTATTTACTTGGTATCGGATCGATACCAAATCTTGCAGTATCGCACACCTCTAGAGAGCGGCGGATGCGCCACAGCCGATATATAAAAGGTGTGTGGCCTCGCCCAGCAATCAGCTGGACAAAAATCACAGCGCTGCACGGAGAGGGGCGGGGAACAGCGCACCTGCTACACTAGTTTGCACACAATATAAAGCTAATTTGATATTTAATAGTGGTGGTAATGATAATGTTGTGCCTTTTTGCATTTGTATTCACAATGAAGAGAAATATTTCATTAAATGCAAAATTATTCACATAAACCTGGAAGTCAGAGTTTGGCAGTCAGTATGGGCAGGCAAATATGTTTATTTTCCTGTGTCATCAACACTGAGTCTCCCCTTTATCTCACCTCCTGATAAACAGTGGCAAAATGTAAACCGGTGTCACAGGAAATGTGTTCCAGCACAGGTACTTCCCTCATTTAGTTCATGTGAATATTTGATCACAGATATGAGGTGCAGCAGTTTGCCGCTGGTGTTTGTTTAGCTGCCATGTGGTTACACACAGATGAACTAGCTACACATCCCGACAGTACTTGGCAGGATACATCTGCCAATTTGTTCTCATTGCTCATAAAAATATCTTGTTTGACGTACTTGAAATATTAATAGCAACACTGTCTGGCCACACTTTAATGACTGTCTCATTTATTATGCCATGTCTCTTTCAGAGATGAAAGAGACATGGCATAATAAATGAGTACTAGTCAAATGCATGCAAATGTTTTCTTTTAAAACTCTATAGTGAATTGCCAATGTTGGGATGGGGACATCACTCCAGCAAGTCTGACCAGTCAAGACACATGCACAGGTCAGACATGCTGCAAACAGCTGATCATCTAAACCACTTTATTTTCAGATAAAACTGTGAGCACACCTGCAGAACCAAAAATAACCCATCTGTGTCGCTTCCCCAAAGGAAAACCTGCAATGTGGGATTATTAGTGACATTTCTTGTTCAAACAGGTTGTTTTAATCTACTGATGCTCTTCTTCTACTTCTTCTTCTTCTTTTTTGTTTTTTTGCCATTTAATGAAAACCAAATAATTTAATTAAATAAATAAATATATAATCCACTTGATATGAGAGATGGCAGCACTACAATATAGCACAGTACAATACGTTTTCAAATACATTCCATGAAAAGGAAACATTTTAGTGAGAAAAATCACTTGAGACATGAAACAAATATGATGGTATGATGTTCTGAAAGGACTGTGACATGACTGATTTGGAGACTTATTATAGCACAGATGGAGAGTGCAGCAGGTTTGTGTGTGCGCTTGTTAGGGAGGGGGCAGAGCGAAATCGAGAAAGTATAACTGTGTGTGTAGGGGGAGGTGTCTCCATGTTACAGATAAAAAGAGAAAAGATGATTTGTTTGGGTGTGTGCTGAACTGAAAGGTCAATCTCTCAGCCTCCATCGGCAAGAGTGGCTCTTTAGAGGAAAAAGGCAAAGGTTGTTAATCAATACCATTTCAGATTGGTCCCAAAAGTCTGCTGTGAGCCTGGAATATCACTGCCATTTTGATTACCCCAATGATTAATTAAAACTTATGTATCCTGCAATCAAACTGAGCTTAATCAATACAGAGTGCACCGGCTGCGCCAAGCTCATCTTTCACGCTTTCACTAACAAATATCACATCAAAACTTTCTGCTGTGCACTGCACTCTCACCTCCACTGCTGCAGGTAGATACAGAGCTGTGGAGACACTGCACAGGCGGCTGCTGCCTTCAACAAACTCTCATTTACAAGTAAACTCTCATTTACAAGCTAAAGAAATATATTTGTGAGAAGTAAAAGCAGTAAAAAGGAATCAATGCTGTGTAGAATCAGAATTTCAAAAACAGCCTGTATTCAAAAAATATGTATTAACTGTCAATATATGTCATAATGTCATTGTGACTGAGGAGAAATAGGATTCGAACATACATTTCAGGCCAAAAATATTTGTACTGTACAGTGGCCCAGCTGTTTCTGGAACTGGGGTTGTAAATGAATAATATGCAGCTTGAGATGATCCACTGCCATTCCAGCTTCACACAGTCCCAACAGTCCTGGCAGTGCTTGTTTCATCCACATCACACTTCTGTTCATTTTCATTCCTGTCATCTCACCTCGTCCTGAAGCAGGAGAAGCTTCGGGAGAAGCAGACATTTGGTGAAAAGGAACGTTTTATTAGCTGTATTAGCTGAGAAATCAAATCATCAATTAAATCATTCTTATCATCTTAATCCTGAATTTATTTAAATATATAAGATTTTTTAAACATTTTCAATTTATTTTTTTAAACCCAATACATCTGCTTTAAAACAGAAACCATTGTGTAAGGTTCAATGTTGTATCACCTATTCACCTACTCTGGTATCGGTGTGCTCAGGGCACTAGTTTGTCAAATTGATGGAGAGATTCCTAACCCTTTAGATGGTCCACTAAGATGCCACTATCTATTACACTTCACAAGAAAAACAGGCTACAGTCATAAGAGCCTCTCATAGTAAAATTAAACATCTTAAGTTGAGCCACTCAGGCAAGTTAAACAGATAAAAACGATCATACAAGGAAAACAATATCCTACATTCCAATGAGCGAGGCAAAGGACAATTCTAAACTAACCTAGAAACAACTAAAATTATTTATAACAGATAGGAGTTGTGGTGAAGCAGAGAACTAGTAACAAGTTAATAATAAATTGGAACAATTCAAAGACCTAGTTAAATGAACCCCCCTTTTGAACAGTTTAGAAAAATCTTAACTCAGAATGTTCCCTGTTTTTTCATCAATGGACAGCAGCCAGGTTTTAATTTAACAAACATCTCTGAAAGAGTACTGGAAAAAGAAAAACAACAAAGAAGAAAGAGAAAAAAAAACAAAGCAAAATAGACAAGTCTTATTAAATTATATTTTCAAGACATTAACATACTTTATCTTTTGGACCGCAGGGCAAAATCTGACTAATTATATCTGAGTAATCAGCATATTTTAACTTATCATACATCGTTAAATAGTGAAAATGTTCAGATCCAATTACTGAAAATTGTTTAAGCAAGTCCAAAACAAATACTGCATCAAATAAATGAAAAATGACTTCCCTGGCCTGCTCAGTGGCTTCCTGATTGTATACGTTGAGGGCACAGTATATGAAATGATGCATTCTTTGTTATCTATACACAGAAACGCCCATATCTAACCTTTGTCACAATCACAGTTCTTTGTATCAGTTATAACAACAATGTTGATGATGGTATGAATAAAACAAACATACATGCTTTGATTTCAGTTTACAGTTAATGAATGCAAAAATGATTTCAACTGACATAGCTGGCTCAGAGAGTGAATAATTCAAAGATGCAAATTTTGTCATTGTCATGTGCTCAGGAACAGCTTTCCTGGGGATACAATGATGAGATGTTAAATAAGCAAGTTGCTTTTCAAAAAAAAACAAACTTGCGCTTTAGTAAACATTTGTGAGTTTAACATAAGAATGATTAATTATGCAACAAGTATATAGTTTATAGATGTAAATACTGTATACTGTATATTGTATATGTATATTCTTGAAATTTGTATTTTGGTCCTTGAGCTCTGTGTGAATATGTGCATGTATGTGTGCGTTTATGAAGGCTTTCAGTTTGAGGTCAGTCCTGACCTCCCTCTTAGGCTCCATCTTTACCCCACTGATGATATTCAAGGAGTGGCTGGGCTGTCAGACTGGCCATGGTTGGATGACTGCTGCTTAGCAACGGCAGAAAAAAGGATGAAATATTTTCCAATCAGTTCTCTCTTTTTTTTGTCTCCCCCTTTTTGTCAGGATAATTATCATCAGAGGGTTTTGAGTCAGGGTGAAACATGGGGACCAGCGAGGAAGGGCACCACAGGTCTGCAGTTTTTTGCAGTTTCGGTTTTAGTACGAACGATGGAAATCGCAAAAAGAATAAACTTTATAATGGCAACTCTTGAGTTGCTCAAATTAAAGCATGTCACATAACTCTACTCCAGTACACCATGTTTTGTTCATCAAATATTTTGCCCATCTTGCCTTCATTAGGGTGGTGTCTGAGCCTGTTTCTGGTTTCTTGAACGATGAACCATCATGTGACCAATTAATCGCCATAGAACCTTATATATTTACATTTGATTAATTATATTCAAACTCATTGGCCATTTTATTGGATACAACAATTTTCACATTTCTGACAACAAAAACTGAGCGTTACATTTTTCTTAAAGATAGATGCTGTATTGGACTGCATTAGATTGTAGAGGTGTAGCTTCACTGAGGATGACACCTCACTGTGTGCACATTTTTTAAAGCAGT
This sequence comes from Centropyge bicolor, assembly GCA_037975185.1. Lineage (NCBI taxonomy): Eukaryota > Metazoa > Chordata > Actinopteri > Pomacanthidae > Centropyge > Centropyge bicolor. The sequence goes on from JBBMOC010000083.1 coordinate 671,946, forward strand.
TAGAAAACAGTTGCTCTTTGTTTTTGTATTTGTAGATCATGACACGTATCTGTCACCAACAGTGAAGCAAATTTCTCTCCAGTCGTCATCATATCAGATCATATTTTCTCTTTCATTTTTTTTTTTTTGTCAAATTTTCAGTATTCTTCTCTGCGATTTTGAGGAAATTGCTAAAGTGTTGCATTAGCTACAGTTTCAGTCATGAAAACCCTGGAAGGTGTGGTATTATGATTTGATTCAAGTGTATTTCTTGGTGGACTGTGTGAAGATGATTCAAGACAAGTGGGTCTGCTGTTACTGTGGCTGCAGGGCTGGCTTTGTTGACATGTAGGAGTATTTCACAAAATAACCTATTTCAAGAAACTTCAATTTTAATATTATGTTTTCTGCTCACATTCAAGTTTATAGATGACCTGTTCCCAGACAGACACACACTCAGTCAGAGTATTATAAATAAAGCCTAATGACAGTAAACACATAAGCAGGAGCCTCACTCTCTCCCAGAAACAACACCCTCCTGTTTGTGCTGAGGTATCAGACGCCATCCATCAAAGGGCGATCTGTGTTTCTATCAATAAAAACGCTCATGCATTTTTCAACATTCAAATACCTTGCAGCTCCAGGGACGGATGTTGCATTCCTGTCTGTCTACCAGCTCTGCCACAACAAAAGAACAATTCATAAATATTAGAGCGGAGCATACCCAGCCTCCGTTTTCTCTCATTGCTCACTCTTGATTTACTGTAGAACCATAGAGTTAGACCATTTCTCTCACAGGGGCTTTGTTGGGTTTTATAAACTCCCTGCCTGCCTTCTGTCTGTGGCACTTCCCCTGAGGATCAGCCTGCATAGATTTAAAATTACTTTCCTAGCAGGGTATCCATTCAAGAATACATCTCTGAAATAAAGCTCCAGAGTTGCCCATGGTACACACAGAGAGACATGGATATGTAAATAAGTCAATGAGAAACAATATATATCCATATAGCACTTTTAAACAGGAGTTAGAAAGTTCAGATCAGACGCAACAGAAGACAAAATAGCAAATGTACCAGTTGGAAACAGTGATGGAATACCATCAGAACAGCTGCAACAGCTGCAACAAAACCAGCGTCAATTCACAGAGTCGCTTACATATTTTGTGTGCATTTTGTGTGGGATTAAAACATATTGACTGGAGGGCAGATCGTGGTCAAACATTTTTTTTTTTTTTACACAAACTAGAATATTGTCATTGAAAACTTCCACTTTTGAGCATCATCAACATAATTAAACATGACAACACTTGAGGAGGACTCAAGTCCCCAGGAACAATGCTGAGCTATGGCTCGGCAGTACTGGATTAGTGGCCACAGTCAGAATTGAGATGAATACATTTTTCCTGGAAATCCATCCAATAATAGTAATTGCTGTTGGAAGGTCGTCTTTGTTTCATCCAACTTTTCAGTATTGTGGATACAGTGAACATTGTAGCCTGCAATGCAAATTGCTGGCCTGCAACCAGCAATTTGGCAGCAGGTTATGTAGAGTGGAAGGAAGAAGGGCATCATTGAGGAGAAGCCTCAGATTTCTATGTACACAACCAGAAAATTTGTTGATGTTGGAAATGAGTGCAGATATGCAGGGCTGTTTCCTAGTATTTCCTTGTGTTCAGAGCAAGCGGCAACCTCCGGCGCTGAAAAATGAAGCCAATGCAGAAGTGCAAAAAAGCTGCAGTTCCTCGAATAACCACTAGAGCAGGCTGCAGAAGGGAGTCAGTTACATTTGAGCCCCATTTTAAAATGTCCGATTTTACGACAGAAAAAGACATATTTACAGCCTGGATCAAAACATGGCTCTAGTCTCATAAGCTGTTTTTCTACTCCATGACAACTCTGGGGGGGGCGAATTTTTTTATAAGGCGTTCGTTTAAAATATACAGCATACATCATTATGCACAATTCGTAGCTGTCAATCTAAGTGGCGCCACTTTGATTGACAACTAGCCACTGACGGTCTAAAGGGCGTCACCCCGGCTAATTCTAGTCACTGAGTTTGGGAAAGAGATCGTCGTGGGGTTAGCCGGCTAGCAACGATATTTAGCATTTAACCTAGCTGGTTAGCCATAGCTAGTTTGATTATTTCGAATAAAGCGGCTTTTTTCAGCCAATAGCGTTCATTCAGCTGGCCCATAGGACCCGCCTCATCTCCGCCCTCGCTCCACCTCTTTGTCCATATTTGGAGTAACCGGAGGTAGGCTACCAAGATGGCTGCGCACTACGATTTGCTTCATTTTTGCTCTTCAGAAACCTATGGGTGA
>JBBMOC010000083.1:684244-758792 GCA_037975185.1 Centropyge bicolor
TAGTGCGTAGCCATCTTGGTAGCCTACCTCCGGTTACTCCAAATATGGACAAAGAGGTGGAGCGAGGGCGGAGCTCAGGCGGGTCGAATGAACGCTATTGGCTGAAAAAAGCCGCTTTATTCGAAATAATCAAACTAGCTACGGCTAACCAGCTAGGTTAAATGCTAAATATCGTTGCTAGCCGGCTAACCCCACGACGATCTCTTTCCCAAACTCAGTGACTAGAATTAGCCGGGGTGACGCCCTTTAGACCGTCAGTGGCTAGTTGTCAATCAAAGTTGCGCCACTTGGATTGACAGCTATGAATTGTGCATAATGATGTATGCTGTATATTTTAAACGGACGCCTTATAAAAAAATTCGCCCCCCCCCGAGTTGTCATGGAGTAGAAAAACAGCTTATGAGACTAGAGCCATGTTTTGAACCAGGCTGTAAATATGTTTTTTTCTGTCGTAAAATCGGACATTTTAACATGGGGCTCAAATGCAATTGACTCCCTTCTGCAGCCTGCTCTAGCGGTTATTCGAGGAACTGCAGCTTTTTTGCACTTCTGCATTGGCTTCATTTTTCAGCCCCGGAGGTTGCCGCTTGATGTCCACAGACGGGGGCCTAGGTTTTCAGTACCTCGTCGATTGGGAGGGGTAAGGTCCCGAGGAGTGCTCATGGATTGGGCACTCCCTCACCCTTGATCCACAGCTGCAGCGGGATTTCTATGAGCAAAACCCAGGTAGTACACCAGGTGGTGCTCCTTGAGAGGGGGGTCCTGTTATGATCCTGTTTTTGGCCTATAACTGTTTTCTGCTCTGACTCATGTCTTCTCTCTGCCTGCAGGCTGCATGGGTAGGGGAGGCGCCAGCGCTCCACAGAAGTGAGGCTCACCTGGCGCACCTGGCTGCTATTGGGTCATTAGTGTGGCTACTTAAGCCTGTTTCCTATTGAGATCCAGTGCCAGATGATTCCTAGCTCCAGCCACAGCAGCCTGCGTGCGTCTCACTCTCGCCCTGATCCCGTGCTCCTTGTCACATATGTGTTTGACTCCAGTGAGTTTTTGTTCCTGGTCTTTCTCAGTTTTTTCTTAGCTTAGCTTTGTCCCCGCTGTGGTGATTTTTTAGTTGGCAGGTTTGTTTGTACTTTTCCCTTTACGGCGAATTTCTTTTGGACATTTTTTAAAAATGCCTCTGTTACTGGGTTCTGGCTCTCCTTGTACACAACGTAACAAAACGGTGAATAACATTTAATAATAACTCCATGGAATGGAATGAAACTCCAGAAATTAGTCACTGTGGTAAACAGGTGCCGACAGTTTTGCTTTACACCGTTGCATCAGAGTTTACAGGGGATATCAGACCTTGACTTTCTGTTTCTCTGATTGCTGTCTTCACCAGAACAAAATGTATTGATAGCTTTTTAAAGAGGAGCTGCTTTAGCTATTTAAATCTATATTATGGATTTGTTATTTATTAATCTGTCAGTTATATTTTAACAAAAATTATTCATTCAATAAAATCTCAGTCATATCATCTCATTTGACAATCTGTATCCACACAACAGTTCAGCTTGATACATAATGAATTGTTGATTTCTGTCTATGGACTAATTGATTAATCCACAAAATGTTTCATCACTCAAAAGTTATAGTTTCAATAATGTATCCAATGTTGAGAAAAACAAGAAGTCTACAGTTGAAATGCAAGTTAGAATCCATTTATGCTACTCACAAAACATAAATATCATAAATGAATGACTAAATTGTAAGTCATAAAAATAAACTTTTTTATTTTGTAGTGCTGTAGCGAACTCACCTCGACTATGAACTATAACAGGCCAACCGACTTGAAAACTTGGACTTTGACCTTTCTATTCATGTTAAAATTCCGATTAATTTATTGTGGTACCATGTTAATAACGGCTACTTATGAGTCTCATTGAAAATAAGACAAATCCCATCTTTTCAGCACAGTCTCCAGCCATGTAGCCACAGTGCCATCCGTTCTTTATCTATAGTCCTCCTCCATTCAAACCATAGACTGTATGAAACATGGACGTAGTCTCCATGACCCATAAGCTTCTCAAGAACGGTTATGAAGCCCATTGTTGACTCCACCATCATCTTGGCAGTGCCTGACTCCACGGAACTCCTGGCTTTTTCTAAAATCAACAATCAGCTCCTTGGTTTTGCTGTTGTTGAGCAGCAGGGTGTTGCTACAGATAAGAGTTCTCACAGGAGGGGCTGAGCATGCAGCCCTGAGGGACTCCGGTGTGGAGCACTGGAGTGGAGGAGGTATGACCACCAATTCAACCTGTCTGGGGTCTGTTTATAAGGACTGGACTTCCTTATCTAGTTACAGAATGTGGTACTCAAGGCCAGAGTGCTACATCTGCAATGCTGAGCTCAAATAAATAGCATTCTGATGTAGGTGTTTTGAGCTCAGTGATTACAGCGGTATGCTACCCCTGACAATGCTAAGATGTTAATGGAAGCATGTATAATTGTTCCCACGTTCTTTGTTTAGCATATCAGCATGCTATATTTGTTTATAAGCACTAAATACAAAGTGCAGGACTCTACCTTGGCTGGTGGAATATTATTAGTTTTGCAAGAAAAAATAAAATTTTGAACTGACAATGGTAGCCACCCAAAAAGTTAAGAGATCACCAGAGTGATAAATGTTCATCCTGAGGAACATGAGTGTCTGTGCCAAATGCCAAAACAATTCCTCCAATAGTTAAGAATTTTCACTTAAAAGCACCAAAGTCAGGGGCATGAAAGTGTACAAAAATTCTTGGAAAGTCTTCAGGACATATAAAGATTTTTATTGAGATTTTAGTATTGATCAAAGAAGTGGACCAGCAGAAAAACATGGCCATAGAGCAATACTGCTGGCATGGCAAAGCTGGTCCACTATAAACGTTTCCTCATTAATTTAGAAAAAAAATCTTTATGTTTCTTATAAATATGTATAAAATGTATTTGGTATACTTGTATAGAAATGCAGTTTTATTTTTTGAATGTATAGTTTATTCATGTAATATAATAATTTGGAATGCTACTAATTAAGATTTACTCAGGTATAAAAAATGCTAAGTCTTTTTCATCTAAGAAAAAATATTCATACTGAAGACAAGGATGTTTTATTCTTTGAATAAAACACAGAGCTGCTCTGAAACACGGGCCCATAAAAGGGAAGCATCCATTTGGTCTGTGTTCATAATCACTGTCAGACGGCTGTGACCAGATGGCAAAGATGCTACTTTGGACAAACTCCAGAGCTACTTCTGTTCTCTGAGGAGATTTCTCTGTGAAATATAACCTTGAATCTGCCAAAGAATTTTCCCAATATCCGCATATGCCCACAAAAAGTTGCTGCTGGCTTTGTTGTTGTGCTTTCAGGATTGGATTCTCTCAAGTGAAAGTCATTCACCTTCAGTGATCAGCTTGAATGCCTGCCATCTACTCACTGCAGGGCTTCTGAGGACCTGGAGAGGAGTCCAGAGAGCATGCGCTTCACACTACACGTGAGGCAGTAAATGCACTTTGGAAAGAAATAAGGAGGAATACATTCTGGTGGAGATTGCTGACTTTCAGAGAGCAGGGTTTTGAACAGTTTCTTCCCAAACTTCGTCCATTTGTCATGTCTTTCATCTGCACTGAATGGGACTAAAAAAAATTTCAAATCAAAAAGGCTTTTCTCAAAGGCAAGTAAAGTCAAGGTTGTGTGGGATGACTTATTATTTTGATGACGCAGAGCACTCTCAGTGACATCGGGATGGGGTTTCATGTCTGTCCTACAGAGTCCTTGATTAAAGGTGCCAGGAGAAAGCAATAACAGTAAAGCTGTGCTCCAGCATTAACCCCTCTGAATTAGAGAGAAGGAGACAGAAGGCTTATTGTCATATGCAGCCATGTTTAGCATTTAAACGGCCTTCCTGTGACAACTGTTCAACCCTCAGCCTGCCCAAATATTTTGGCTCTGTTAAACATACATTTGCTTTGCAAAAATATTGAAATGAAAGAATGTGACATATTTCCATATTTCCTACATATTTGTGGGAGGTTCATGTCATATTTTTCTACCACACAAGCCTCTTTAAGACATGCACTTCCAGGCCAGTCTCCTAAAAATGACATATACAGTTAAATGGTTTTGCCAAATAAGCCTCACAGGAAACATTACTGCTTCAAGGATTAGGTTCACTGGCAGCTTTATCCTGTTTCATGAACTATTTCATTCTTCTGCCACACAGAAGTTAAAAGAGAGTTCAAATTAAATTAAAAAAAACACTCAAATATGAAACACTTTAAATATTAAAAAAGGGCCACCATATATTCACAACCTTAACCAAGTTTTGTGAGCTGCCTAAAAAAAAGCAAAAAAAAAAAAAAAAACCTCAATCATGCTTTAGTTGCCACAAAAAACTAAACATAAACAAAACAACTAAAACATGCTGTCAGTGAATGTTTGCAGACTTTACTGACATGTTAGTTAAAAACATTAACTGAAACTTGGTAAGACATATTTGATGTTGCAAATTCACAATTTAGTGTGTAAAAAAAAAAGATGGGGTGTAACTGTAAATTGGCAAACTTAAAAATTTTAAATCACAGCCATGCTGATGTGTACATCCTTCATCTAAAAACGACACATCAAGCCTACAATAGCTACTGAGATCCCACTTGGACACCACAAACTTATGATTGGTGAGCTCGGGCTCCTTGTGTTTTTGCCTGCTGGTTTCTGATGCTTCCCTCCTTCACATCCTACATAAACCTAATACCTTGACAATTTGAACTCTGTCCAAATGTCCGTGGTCAGACCAGCGTGGTATGACCACCAATGGCAGCATGGTAGCTGCCATTGGTGTGAGCATGTGTATGACTTTTTTTTTTTTTTAAAGGTTTAAAATCTATCCAAATCCATGTCGAACTTACCACCAAATATCAAGCAGGCTGTTCTCTAACATCTGAATATAACTGTAATGGAGCATTTATGTAACAGAAAGCTATTCTAAAGCCCAAAAGCCACTTCTTGAATAAAGCAATCCATCAATACACAGATTCTCTGTCTAGGAAGTTGCTATAAAGACCAAACCCACATTCATATGCAAACATTTTTCCAAAGCAACAGTGACCATTTGGCCCATCAAATGGCTGGATGACTTGTTTCTGCTTGTGCTGCAATGTTGAGGATAAAATGGAGGCTGAAACAGCTCTCTTCCTTTGTCTTTGCCATGATCAAATACCCGTCCAAGCAAGAAGCAGCTAATGATTAGCATAATCACTCAGTCCCCAGAGCACTCAATCACCTCCAGTGGCAGTTTATGATGCAGAAGGGCACACATGATGGAGAGGAGCTTTTCTAGCCCATAATTGGCTGTAAATATGCAACATATATATATATATATATATATATATATATATATATATATATATATATATATATATATATATATATATTAGTTTATGGAATGCAATGTTTGAGCAGAAGGAATGGAGGAGGATTCAGATTCAGGAAAGCAGATGTTCAGGTAGAAAGCTCATCCCAGAGGTAACCAGACACACATTTGGATTTAATAGCAATTAGATAACCAAGAACCAAGACATGTTCACAGAGCTCTGAGGCCTGTGTTTGGTAAGGCAGTGTGTGGTAGTTCCTGCCTCACATGCAGGTCTTAATGTTCACTAAGAGACTGTGCTAAAAAAGTGATGATAAAAATGATAAAATGTTTAGGCCATTTCTGCTCTTTGAAACAACAGTCGAATGATGAGGCATTTGGGAAGGGTGCTAGATGTCAGCTTGTATCCACATTCCAACATCATTAGTGTTAATGTCAAGCTAATGTCCCCAAAATATCCTGCTTTCCCTTATTTGACATTTTCAGAGGCACATTTGATGTCAGAGAATATACGCCCGAGGAAGCATCAGAGAACAATTCTTCACAGAAATGAGCAAAGTGAGTTTTTTTTTTCAGTCCCTGTGGAGAGATTTATTTATACAACTGTCATCTAACTCTGTGGCAAACATAGACACACACAAGCTGTGTCTGTGTTTGCGATGGCCCCCCAGGAGAGCTGCCCTCTCCTCTGCGTATCCCTAGAGACAGAGGTCATGATCCTGCCCAGTCGTCCAGGGAATTGCCACGTAAGATGGCGCTGCCGCTACGCGTCTTAGTGCTTCGGGTTCTACACACTTGCAAATTAAATATAGCCGAAAAAACCATGAGAACTCAAAGAACACCTCTGAGGGCCCACAGTCCTTTGGGGAGGAGGAATAACTCGTCTCTCGCGTTACCAGCACCTCAGACATGATAGAACACCAGGCTGCTGGTCACCTGCCACTCGCTTGTCAACACCGGCTCAAAGACAGTCTCACACCTCCCGCGAGCTGCTAAGACCCACTGGTAAGAACTCATCTTCACTTCAGACATAAAAGCTTGTGGCTGCTGCTTTGTGTGAAACAGTCACCTGGTGTATAAATCAATCACACTTCCAACTTAAGACCATATTTTAAATAAGTGGTGACTTGTCAGATTTACAGTCTGGGAGATGAAGGGGAGGATTTGTGAAGCGCAGCTTTCTCATCACTTTGCCACCCACTGAGAAGAAGATGGGTGTGGATCTTATTTGTCAGAAATATGCTGTCGAAGTTAGATTGTTGTTTTGTATTTCTTTGTAAAGAACAACATGCATGCTAGTATACTTATATAAAATCACCGCAATGTAAAATTTCACAATGTAAATAAACCTGCTTAGTATTAATGCAATCATCTGTCAACAACTATATATATATATAATTTTTTTTAATTAGCCATCCCTCTCTAGGAATGTGGTGGAACGCCATGCTGCTAAACATAGTGATGTTGCAGGGCAAGTAATTTCCATTATTACAAATGTGGAAGTGATTTGTGAGATTTCTGATTTGTGGAAAATAACTCAGGCGTTGTGCTTTCATTCCTCATGCTCTATGAGTGTCTTGGATCGGGGTTAAGGTTGTCTCATAGTTCTCACATGCATAGAATTGAAGTAACATGTCGACCAGTGCAACAGTGTGGCTCAAAGATGTGTTTTAATAGTTTTTGGAGTCAGTGGAGCTCTATGGCAAAGAGGGAACTGATGTGTCAGGCTTTACACTGTTCTCTGTGTCTTTCTGTGGGATATATTGCCAATAGAAAAAATATAGAATATTATCAGCTTATCTTAAATTAAAACAAATAATTTGCACATGGTTGTTTTTGTGATGAAACTATTTATCTAATTTACAGGATAGCACTCTGAAATCTTGCAGAGAAGGACAAATGAAGCTTGAAGTGTCTTTACACCTTGCTGTAATCTGTCAGGCTGTCACTTAGGAAGGTACATAAGCAGAGTGTGTCTTTTGAGAACCAGTTTGCTTTTGTCTTGATTTGTCCAATTTCATCTCAAGCATCTGCTTTACTCTGGGTATGTTTATTGGTGTGCAAGGCCACTTGGTTCTTACTTCTGGAACATTTTCTGAGCAGACTACCTTTCTCTCACAGTCGGTTAAAAACATTGCCACCACACACGTACTGATCAATGCTATCTGCTGGCTGATGAAACAGGAGTGTGATTGCCCATGGAAACACTGTGTTTAGTTCCTTATTAGCATGTGAGCCAGTGCTCCCGACGGGGGGTCAACTTCATCAGCTCTGACTCAAATTCTCAGCAGTAACTGTGGGGTGGTAGAGCCTGTCAATAGGTTCCTTTGACCTACCTGCACAGCTTCGGGAGCTCTATTTTTAGAGCATCACAATGATAGTGATCTTAAACGCTGAAAGAGCTGCTTGCAAACTGGATCTTACACATCACATACACCTAAATCATTATCATTTATTAGTAATAGTCTTGTGCTTTGTGAACGCACGGCATCATGTAATTCACTACTTGTTGTTAGCACTCTTCCTCATTAAACAATAGCCCTGTGTGACCAGGCTGAATATACTGGAGGACAATGTCATTAGCAGTATGTAATTAGTGTGTGTATAGGCTATGAGGCAGATGGCCTCTGTAGGAAGTGCAAACACCTAAAATGACCCACCCCCATCCCCAAAAGTTTAAAGGGACCTTTATGTTTTCCTGTCAAGAGGTTGCACCAATAATGACTCTTCCTCAAAAGCTGGGTGGAACTATCATGTCATTCATAGAGAGTCACAAAACCCGCCTTGGTCATCAAGTTCCAGACACTGACATCAGAGACCACTGTTTGCTTCCATGTCTCTCATGTGGCATTCTCCACAATTGTGCGACCATGCTCTGTTGTGTTTATTTAATTTAATTAACTGAACAGTCATCTCGTTTGATTTCCAGGGGATAATTTCATATCTCATACTGTAGGTGAAAGTCTTATTCCTGTGTATTGTAAAGAGAAATGGTACATTTAAACAGCACACAAGTGGACCAATTGGCACTGGGGCAGGTTGTCTAAGAGGGAAAACTTCCATCCACATTCGAGATGCCATCTGTATCTTCACTGCCGCTGAACTCGAGCTTAAACTTGGGTGAGTGTCATTAAGATATTCTGATATTGTTTTGAGCATTTCTGTCAAACCTTAAAAACTCTCTGCCCCTGTGTATGGTGGCAGGTTCAGAAGCTGCTGGTCGCCAAACCATGGGTGTTTAGGTTTCTTTTACCTCAGTGTAGTCTGTCAGGTGGATTGCAGGTTTTTGTTTTATCTGGGCTTCCAGCAGATACATAATAGCTAAAGTAAAAATTAAAAAAAAAAAAAAAGCTAACTGCCTGACGTAACAAAAAAATTAAAGGAAGGCACACACATATTCTATGGAGGGCAGAATGTGCCAAAATGAAATAAATAAATACACAATTAAATAATTAATTAAATGTTTAAATAATTATTTAAAATTGGAAATAAATAAATAAATGTTTCATTAAATAATTGAAATGTAAATTCATTTCATTTAAAACATATATATATATTTATTTCACTATTTATTTAATTATTTCATGGTCGCAGTGTTGCAGCACATCATGAATTTATTTTATCTGTCAACCTGACCCATCAAACTCAGTGGGCGGGAGTACTGCGGCTTTAACATCTGATTGGTTACTCAGCACAGCAAGTCATGACTGATCGATCCCAGAAAATTGATTGCTGCAGACCATAGACTGTATAAAACATATACATAGTGTCCGTGACGTCACTCATAGGTTTATGAAGAGCAAAAATGAAGCAAATCGTAGGGCGCAGCTCTCTTGGTAGCATTACTCCGGTTACTCCAAATGTGGACAAAGAGGTGGAGCGAGGGCAGGTCTGAATGAAGTCTGCTTAATGAAACATGCTCACCGAGCTAGCCGGCTAACCCGGTGGTACCGGCCGGCTTTGTCACTGTTACGGTACTTTAAAAGGCCGGCGTAACATTATATGTGAACATTTCAGCCTCCAGTCGATCACAATCAGTCAGTTTCTGGAGTGTAATAAACTTCAAATGACTTCAAAAAACTTCTGTTTTAACAATAATATAAACATAAATAATTACGTTTGAGTTCATGGACCGTCAAATTTTAATTTTATTGTTTAGCTTCAATAACCCACTCCAGCTTGTTCCGGTTTAACTGGTGATATTCTTTGCATTAGGCAGATGTGCCGTGGGCGTGTCTTTGGGGGATCCCGAGTAAAATAACCAGGAAATGCACTTTCCGTTTCATTCATTTTGTTGGTCTATCGCATTAATTTGTCGGTATCTTTTGATATATTATGATAGAATCAGCTTGCTGGGACACAGATATGCTTTTACATACGCTCACTGTTTGCTTTGTGCGCATGTCCGCCCCGGTCTGCTACAGAGACAGACAGGACTCACATCGGTGAACTCTAACAACAACAACAACAGCAATATAGCCCGAAAACATGTCATATGTGATTGGACTGAGGTTTTATATGTGTTAGCCATTCAATATATGGTAGAAATGCTGGCTGTATTTCCTACCTCGCGTCAGTCAGACCCACAGCTCTGATCATCGACTCACCTGGATCAACTGGTGATGTTGTCCTACTGTGTGACTCTGTGGCTGTGCTGCTCTCAGGATGCATCTCCGTTTGAAGCGGTGTTTTTGTCGAAAAATCCACCATTAAGATCTCCAGAAGTGACCAGTGAATGTATAGTTTTGTCCTCTTTTGAATGCCGTTTCAGCTTCATTTCCCGAGGACTATATGCGATGACAATGTTTGTGACTGTGGCGATTCCTGTTCAAAACACTACACGCGTCAATAAATCATCCAAATGTCCTCGTTGTTTTTAATGTGCTTGTGCTCACATGCAGACTGGGGTTCATGTTTATGTCCGGCTCAAACACGCTGTGGAGATCGCTGTTGGCTGCGGCCGAGTGCAGCACAGCTAGGTTAACTTGTGATGCCACATGTGGATCTTAACCTATGACAACATCTGGGTTAACATTATTTCTGGAAACATTCAGAAATGAAACGTTAACATTTTGAAGTTACAAAAACTTTATTGCATGTACACACCGTTCAGCTAAATACCACATAACATTAGTTAACAAACGTGCAGGATCTTTATTTTCCAACCACACACAGATGCCTTTTATTCTAAAGTATTAACATCATAAACTATAACACTTGTTATTACGTTTTGACTTCAGCAGGTTTAATAACTGAAGCTAACAGATGGTCCCGTTAGCATCGTTAGCTTAGCTCAATCTCAGCCGTCTCCCCATGGAGACACTCGTCCTGGACACCCGAGAGAAACACAGTCAACACGGCAGCACAGTCAAGCTCCAGCCAACAAGCAGCTCCACAAACACCAGATCAAACACAGTGAGAAAACAGCTCCAAGAACTTCCATTAATTCCCCCGCTTGACTTGTCATGCTCTGATTGAGCAACTCTTGCCTCTATTCTCTGCAGGGTCTAACATATCTCTTACTAACTCACGAGAGAGTTCATGAAGATCCTCCATGATGGCTGCCATGTTTGGAAAGCAGTGACAAACTAAAGCAATGGTTTGTGACTCGATCAGCGTTAGTCCCGCCAACTGAGTTTGATGGGTCAGGTTGACAGATAAAATAAATTCATGATGTGCTGCAACACTGCGACCATGAAATAATTAAATAAATAGTGAAATAAATATATATATGTTTTAAATGAAATGAATTTACATTTCAGTTATTTAATGACACATTTAATTAATTAATGATGTATTTAATGAAACATTTATTTATTTATTTATATATTTAATTATTTATTTCCAATTTTAAATAATTAATGGTACATTTAAGTAATTAATTGTGTATTTAATTAAATATTTATTTATTTATTTGGCACATTCTGCCCTCCATACATTGCAGCAAAAGGTGAACATAATTATTCTACATTGTTTGGTGTTTGCTGTTGTTGCCATCACTGCTGCTGTTGTGTATTGTTTTCATTTGATCATCATTTGTTTATCATGTCCCTTTCCATATTGAAATAGTGGGATTCCCATTGCATCCAGCTCATCATCAACAAACAACACCAGTGCTGCTTCTATCAGCATCTTGCATTCATGCTTCCATACTTGGCCTCTGATCCGCCTCTGCCTCAGCTCACCTGCTTGCCACTCCCATCTCTTCTGCTCACAATATTTAAACCTCTGCAGTTCTAGGTTTCAAGCGCACTTCTTTGGATTCACTTACTGGACTCCGGCTCTGCTATCTGGCTCAGATCCTACTACTCTGCCTTTGACATCTCTGTGCTTGCCTGTCCAACCTCGTGGTGTTTGGTGTCCTCTTACAGAATAAGTCCTTCTCCACCTACCGGCTTCCTGACCCCCACCTGGCTTTGACTTATCCTGCTGCTTGCTCCTTGTTGGATTGTCACATATCTTGGTCTGACTATTGGTTTCTGGACTTATTTCGGCTCTCACCTGATTTCCTGTCTGCTCCATATTGGCACACTGATCTATCCAGTGTGTATGTGTATGTGACTGCTGCGCACCCACACAGCTGGTACTGGCTCGTCCAGATCATCAAGGACACTCTCAAAACCTACCTGTGTAGTTTGCTGCACCTGAGTCCTCCTATACACCCCGTAACAGCTTCCACCATTGCAAGTCAAGCCAGCTCCAAGCTGCTGGTCTTTAGGCATCCTTTTGATACCTCCCCCTAACTCCTGTCTCTGTTCAGAGTTGTTCTCTGGTGTCAGAGTTGAGCAAATTGAAACAGAAAAGACAAATACATTGTTTTTTTTTTTAGTACAGAACTATTTGAAATACTTAATAGCACTTTTGGAATTAAGAAGTTTTTACTCTGAAAAGCGTTAAGTTCAGTTGGTTCCTTGTTATAGAAAGACATTGAGAAGGCTTTTGTAATGGTGCAGCCATCTTTTTTCATCAAAAAGGTAGGTAGGTGGGTAGGTAGATACTTTATTCATCCCCTTGGGGAAATTCACATATTCCAGCATTACTCCAAGTGTGAAAAAAATGAAATTAAAAAGACATACACTGTACTAATACTAGGGGCAGTGTGAAGTGTTCATTGTTCCTTGTGTTCATTGCTCAGAGCTGCCGACTCTCTTAAGCAGTGTTGAAGGTGCAATGTTCATGTAAAGCAATGTCCAAATGTTTGCTCCGTGTGGAATTGAAGAGCCGCATGGCATTGGGGAAGGAACGATTTCCTCAGCCTGTCAGTGGAGCAGGACAGCGACAGCAGCCTGTTGCTGAAGCTGCTCTTCTGCCTGGAGATGATGCTGTGCAGTGGGTGCAGTGGATTGTCCTTGATTGACAGGAGCCTGCTCAGCGCCTGTCGCTCTGCCGTGGACATCAGGCTGTGTCCACAACAGTGCCAGCCTTCCTCACCAGTTTGTCCAGACGTGAAGCATCTCGCTTCTTGATGCTGCCTCCCCAGCACACCACCGCAGGGAAGAGAGCACTCGCCACCACAGTCTGGTAAAACATCTCCAGCATTTTACTGCAGATGTTGAAGGATGCCAGCCTTCTGAGGAAGTTAGCTCTGTCCTCACCTGCACAGAGTCTCTGTGTTGGCAGACCAGTCCAGTTTGTCATCCAGCTGCACAAAGCCAGTTTTCATGTGAATATTATGTCCCTTATGTGGCTTGTATAATTTTGGCTATTAACACTTTTACAAACTGTGTATAGCAGCACAGGCCTCATAAAACTCATCTTATTGAAACCATACAAAACAAGGAACCCAGACAAGTGACCTTTTGGAAATAACATCACTGCTTGCTCTCTCTTTCTGTCTCTCCATGATAGAATCTGATTGTCTTTTCTAGGAGTTTAATGAGGGTTTAGGGTGAGCAGAGGAGCATCTTCTTCCTACAGCAGGCAGCTCTGAAGATACAGAAGCCTATAATTACAAGTTAAAACATGACCATCATTTATTGCCTCTGATGTCTCTGTCTTCCCCCACCTTTAAAATACTTTCTTGCCGACACTGGGAAGAAAGTGAGAGTCATTTTAAGTTTGAAAAATGTCCATTAGTTTCAAAACTCTCTATCAGACCTTGAAGTGAATTTTTAAAAGATCTGTGTGTGAGGCTGAATGGATGTATCATCACCACACTACCATATGATGTACTGTGAGACACTGTATGCAAAACCACCAGTTTGACATTGTGCACTAGTGGATTTGATTTTGAACGATATGTGCTGTATTGCTTTCCAGCACAAAAAGGAAGAGGGCACTATTGTTACGTCACAGCCAGAGCTTTATGTCAAGCTTTGAGAAGCTCTCACAGTGGTACGTGAAAGAGGCAGGGAGAGGTTGGTAAAAACATAACTCTTATTTACTGTGACAGCCATACAGGTGGTAAAGGGGTTTTTCATGGTGAAATGGGGAACAGTAAATATAACCCAGGACCCAGTGGTTTGCAGAAAGAAACAGTAAGATCTAAGGTACAACTAATGGCCCCTGGAGGCTACAAAATACCTCACAACCCCATAATACTAAAGTATCAGACTGAATAAAGGAGTCAGTATGCTTCAAACAAAGTACTTGTTCAATCATTGAACAGTGTCTGAAACACCCTCCCCCCAGACCTTGTCAACATTGTAACTGGGAGGGCTGCATCCCAGATTTTTTTTATGAACTTCCAAAACAGACAACCCAACAAGCATTCCCTGACCAGACACACCAGGTGTGCAGAAGTGTGAAGTATGTATGCAAAATCTGACTATCTCTCAAAGTTTTTTCTCTCTTATAGGCTTTCAGTTGTCCAAAACCAGGCAAGACCATGAATGGCTTTGAGGATTGGTTGTCTAGAAGTGTGCACTATAATCTCTAGCAGGGTTCTCCTGAGGCTATGCGGAGAAAATATAAATCAAAATATTTTCATTAGATGACATGGAAATGTACAGCAGATATCTTAGTAGGCCTAAACGAAATGATAACTAACACTTCCACATACCGTTTTTTTTTTTTTTTCATACAATGGGAGATCAATTACACCTCACCTCTGCCTGATTGACAGTTTGCCCCCCTCATTGATGTACAATGTTTTAATTTTTGTATTTTAATGAGTCATGGCAAATAATGGATGTGTGACTTTTACGCATGAACTTTACATTAAACATTTAAGAATGCCAATTTTTTTTTCGGTTTCAAGACTTTTGGTAATGTGTCATCTGGCCGAGGCCAGTCTTCCAAAGGTTATCTAGCAAAAGTTAGCCCTTAAGTAACAAGTTGTCATCTGTCCACAATTGCCTACACAAATGCCATTAAGCTGCTTGTCCACCTAAGGAACCGTTTGCCAAACAGTTGAGAAATACAAAGCTGGAACCATCAAACAGGCAACTGCCTGCATCTCAGAAACAATCATCACAGAGTCCAGCGAGAGGAAGTTCTTGGCTATGACAGGTGCTGTGGGTTCAGACCAAGAAGGCCAAACTACCTGCCTTACTGCTCATGACTTGGGTTGTTTTGAAATATTACTCTAAAAAAAAGCCCTAAATTTCTTCCTAAATATCTTAGCACCTATGACTAGTACATCCTTAACCAGTAGCTAAAATCATATCCTCTCTTTCACCATTGCCAAATTTATTAGACCATTTACTTTAATGTCTTCTCATTTTGCTGAGATCCATAGTGTTTTTTTCCCCAGTCATTACATTTATCCTTTGTTAGTGGATAATTATTTTTATTTAGACCAAGTCTTTGCCCTGGATATTCCTTTGCACTGGAGATGGAAATCAAATTTAAGAAAAAGAAATCATTTTTTTTTGTTTTAGACCAAACTGATAATTTGTTTAATTACTTAATCTGGCTCAATTAATTTGCATATCAATTTTCCTCTTTGTAGGTGGTGCCTGTAACAAGAAATGTACATTGGAGATCAATGCAGTAAGTTCTACTAAATGGTCACTGTGTCAGATTAGGTGGCTACAGAGTCATACAATTTTTTTGTGACTTGACCAAGAAACAAAACAGATGTTGGTGCCCGACCAATCATAGCTTGCCGTCTTTTACAACCTGTGTGATGTCATCAGGAAGGAGGTGCTAGAGACTGACTTCTAAGAGCAATACTGCAGACAAAAAAAGTCTGCAACACCAACATTAGTCACACCAGGTGAGAGAAGGTAAAAATATCAGTTATTCAGTTATCAGCTCTAATTTGGGTTAAATATAGTCAAACTAGATCCATTTTGTTGAAGAGCATGTGGGAACTACTTTTTCTCATAAAGACATCCTGAAACTTCTTTTCTTTTTATAATTTTTAGAGTGTGATATTAAGTCTCTATTTTCAGTCAATATATTCGCAAACCTTATCTTTAATAAATCCTCCACTCCTTTAAAGTGCAGCACAACCTGCCAGTGCTTCCCCAGATAAGGGGGGTGGGGATGCATTTTGCTCATTATCACAACCCCCTGGATGCTGTCCCACCGCCAATGCTGTGTCGCAGGTACTTCTTCATGCGCCATTTGATTAATAGATTAATTCCAAAGTAACATGCTCTTATTCATTGTTGTCTCTGGTGGACTCGATGGCGGAAGTGTTGATTAATGGGATAAGTGCGGAAATGGTAATCTGCACTTTTGAAATTCATGACCTACTTTATGCACTACTTAAAAAAAACAAAAAAACCCAACAGCCAGTTCTCTTTGGCTGAGTCTTTCTCATATCATATCTGCGGTAACAGACTTCTATGCATAGAAGCAGCAGCATAATTCCCCTGGGCCATTTTGTTTATATCTACAATAAAGTGGTAGTGTCACATTAAATATGGTACACTGGAGACAAGGAAGAATATATTTAGTGTCAAGTCTTCAGTGAATGAGCGTTTCCAGGCCTGGCTATGGTTATTTGGCTATTTTATTTTGTTCACAATGCAGTGTAGTAGTCATTTTTCCTGCCCAGTTTCTTGCCCCAACATTCCTAAAACACTTTCAGTGGAACTTTTTATTTGTTTGTTTGTTTAAATGTTCCCGGATAGCATGCTTTAAAAAATATTCTACAAATGTTTTGTGGTACCATTTTATTATAATATTGTGACATTATGAGAACATTATGACACTCTAGCTCTTCGACTCAAAATTCTTGGGTCAGTACCATTATACTGACCACTGTGGTCACTAGGATGACTTTGATAATTTAGTTAGCTACTTAGCTATTGGAGTTAAGCTATTAATACATGTAAAAGGTTGATAATAGATAAATGGCATTGCATTGGCCTTATCTTTGATGAGGATTTGTCCTTTAATGCACATATAAAGCAAATTTCTCTGACTGCCTTTTTACATCTCTGGAACATAGCAAAAATCAGGCATATCCTGTCCCAAAAAGATGCAGAAAAACTAGTCCGTGCATTTGTAACTTCTAGGCTGGACTACTGCAATTCTCCTTTATCAGGCTGCCCCAATAAGTCGTTAAAGACTCTCCAGTTGATCCAGAATGCTGCTGCACATGTACTGACAAGAACAAGGAAAAGAGATCATATCCCACCCATTTTGGCTTCTTTGCACTGGCTCCCTGTCAAATCAAGAATTGAATTTAAAATCCTTCTGCTATCTATAAAGCTCTTAAAGATCATGCACCATCATATCTTCAAGAGCTCATTGTAAATTTTGGACAGTCCACTTCTGCACCACAAATTAAACACACTTTGTTGGGCTGGCTGGTAAACCTTCATATGCATCATATCATCATATCAGAAATCAATAAAATAATAAAAAGACAAAAAGATGGTGTTTGTGTTCGTGTTGGTTGACAACAGAGCGAGGATTTGGCTCCTTTCAGGTGCTGCTGCATTTTTGTTGCTGTGAAATGTCAATGGACTTTGATTGACAAGGACAAAGGAGTGGTTTCTTTGTTTTGACAGGTGAAAAAGTTTATTTGAAAACGTACATTATCATCTCCAGAGTCACCAAATGCAGTTTATACCTTGTTGCTTCCCAGCTATGTCAGCTGCAATGTTGCACCAAATTCACACAACTTCCCAAAAACAAAACAAACAATAATAATAATAATAATAATAATAATAATAATAATAATAATAATAATTAGAAGAAGAAGAAGAATACACTGCACATATCATTACATATATTCCTATTTGTTGTGAATTATTATGCTCACAAGTAATTCCATAGTAACTAGGCATCTAAGTCCTCTGAGCATAAAATAAGACAAAAGGAAAAAATTTAAGAATTAGAAAAGGATATATTTTCTGGGGGGAAAAAGTGTGCTTTCTTCAGCATGAAAAAGTTCAGAGAGACACTGATGATCTCACCCGTCGTCACTGTCCCCGGCAGTGTCTTACAATTGGAGTTGGTGTAATTTTCAAAACAGGCAGTGATGCAGCTGCTCAGGATTCTCTCAATACTTCCTCAGTAGAATATGGTGAAAATACAGGGTCACAGATTGGGTTTTTCTAAGCCCTCTTGGAACAGCATTTAAATGTATGTTTCCTTCTTGTCAAAGTGAGTTAAGGCCAGATGGAGGGTGGTGGCGATACATGGCGCATGTGGCAGGACAGTGGCTGTGGAGTCTTTTGGAATGTACATGGTTTGCTGCTCCAATGGATCCAGATCAGTATGACGCTCTCTGTTCAGGTCTGCCTTGTCACTTGCTCTAAACATAGAGTATTGAGTCCTCAACAGTGCATGCACATTTGCAGTCATCCATGGCTTCTGGCTGGAGCATATGGTCATCAGTGCACTCCCTGTTGTAGCTGGTCACTGATGCTGTGTGCTCCTCCAGGTTGTTGGAGTCACCTTCAGTTACAGCTTCCCTGAATATGTGACAGTCAGTGCTTGAAACAGCCCTGAAGAGCAGAGATGGCTCCTGCTGGCTGGGTTTCTACTTGCTTCAGAACCAGAAAGGACAGTAGTTAATCCCTGTAGTAAAATGAAATGATCTGCATCTAAGAGTCACAGACTGTGACGACAAACTTGCACTGAGCTGCTTGTACCATTCAGTGCAGATGTAAACAAACAAGTCACCACAAGCCTTACCACACAGAGCTGCATTTCTGTTGGCCTGAAATGAGATACTGGTACTGTACCCAAGACTCAATCAGTAAAAGTACTGTCAGGGGGGAAAAGAAGGCCAAACGCTTGGGGTGACCTATAAGAAATACCAACATTTCACTTATTTCTGATGAACCAATGTTGAGATGTATGGCAGTAACAGAAGTGGATCAAGCTCACAGTGAAACATGGGGGAGTTGGATGGAACTGACAACACCCTCACAAAGGAGAGGTACTACTCCGTTCTTCAGAGACATGCTACACCCTCTGGTTTGCATCTTTGTGGAGAAGGATACTTACTGCAGCAGAATAATGACCTCAGACACACCTTAACGCTTTGCAAGAACAAGTGAAGACCAAAGCAGATCAAGGAGTCCTGACTGTCATGGACTGTCGTCCACAGTCACCTGACCTCATGTGTCATTTGCACAGGAAATCTACTTTTTTGTACAAAGGAGTTTAGTTGGTCAATACCACAAAATTGCTGACATTTTATTGCTGTTCTAGTTTTATATTTTCATATGCATAAACAAGTGTGGAGCTTTTATTTTGACAACTGTGATGATAAATAAGTAAAGGTAAACAAGGAAAAGGCATGGATGTATAATCTGAAATAATCCACATGGATCCCTCAGAAAGCAATGGGTGTGAG
Organism: Centropyge bicolor; assembly: GCA_037975185.1. Taxonomy (NCBI): domain Eukaryota; kingdom Metazoa; phylum Chordata; class Actinopteri; family Pomacanthidae; genus Centropyge; species Centropyge bicolor. The sequence goes on from JBBMOC010000083.1 coordinate 703,346, forward strand.
TGCTGAGTTCATTGTGTGAGTTTTATGTTCGTTTTCTAAGTTTGTACTAACATATTTGCTTAATGTGTTACAGCCTATAAATTAGAGATACAGTTGTATATTTACCTGCTACTCATTTAGTTTTGAATTATGTTAATGTCAAACTGACCGGTTACATACCAAGTGGTGTGTTATTTAACGCTTGGCTGTTTATATTTACCAGTTGCTCACATAGCCGTCCATTAAGTATATTTTCGTATCTTCTTTTCTAGTTTAACTCAAATTCAATCCTGTCACTTTGACTTACCTGCCATGTGTGTGGTCAATAAGGAGGAAGCAGGCTCACTTCTTGGCTCTGGAAAAGGAGTTTGGCTGGCTGTTTATCTCACTTGGGAAGTAAAACACAGATAGAGAACAGTACAATTGCTGACCAAGAAACAATGAAAAACTGAAATATTTGCCCTCCATTTTACATGTCACAACTTTTTACAACCTTCAATACTCAAACTTCCCAATTACTTCCAGAGAACTGTGCTTTTGGAATGACATTTGCAGACAACAAACTACTGTACAACAACATGAAAACTACACATTAGAGTTGAACCATAGACTGTATAAAATATGGACGTAGTGTCCGTGACGTCACCCATAGGTTTCTGAAGAGCAAAAATGAAGCAAATCGTAGTGCGTAGCCATCTTGGTAGCCTACCTCCGGTTACTCCAAATATGGACAAAGAGGTGGAACGAGGGCGGAGCTCAGGCGGGTCGAATGAACGCTATTGGCTGAAAAAAGCCGCTGAAAAAAGCCGCTTTATTCGAAATAATCAAACTAGCTACGGCTAACCAGCTAAGTTAAATGCTAAATATCGTTGCTAGCTGGCTAACCCCACGACGATCTCTTTCCCAAACTCAATGACTAGAATTAGCCGGGGTGACGCCCTTTAGACCGTCAGTGGCTAGTTGTCAATAAAGTGGCTCCACTTAGATTGACAGCTATGAATTGTGCATAATGATGTATGCTGTATATTTTAAACGAACGCCTTATAAAAAAAATTGCCCCCCCCCCAGACTTGTCATGGAGTAGAAAAACAGCTTATGAGACTAGAGCCATGTTTTGAACCAGGCTGTAAATATGTTTTTTTTCTGTCGTAAAATCAGACATTTTAACATGGGGCTCAAATGTAATTGACTCCCTTCTGCAGCCTTCTCTAGCGGTTATTCGAGGAACTGCAGCTTTTTTGCACTTCCGCATTGGCTCCATTTTTCAGTGGCGGAGGTTGCAGCTTGTGTTGAACGCAAGAGAATGCTCTCGATGATATAATAATTTGACGTTAGTAGCTAGTTAGTATGTACTTGGAAACATCATGTCACAATTATAGCAATTGAATTGGGTGCATTCAGTGATAAAACATTAGTAATATAAATGTAATGTAATAAAAATCTTTAAGTGATGCAGTTAGAACACTGTCTTACAAGACACTATACAAACAGTGAAGGTTATTCACTGTTTACTCCCATTCAGGCATGATGTCACATTGCCAAATATTTCCGGGATATACTGCATGTGTGAAAGGGGCTAAAAAGCTAAAGACTAACATCCGTAGCCTATGTGTGGGGTAGATGTGAGAGGAGAGTGGGAGCACAAAGCGTTCTCAGAACCATAGCAACTCGCTGTGACTCTTGCCTGCATGTGCATGGTGAAGGAGAGGAGAGAGATGCTGCTGCCACAAGAGCTGCTGACTGAGATTACTCAAAGCAGCATGCATTTGGGTATATTTCTCACTTTCCTCCTGATGGTCTGAACAACACATTTGTTGCTAGTCCCTAGTTTTTTTTGAAGTAAAATTGTTAAGAGGGTCTAAAAAGTTTGAGTGTGTCACAGAGATAGCTATGTTTGCCACACATAATTCAGTGGTAGTATGAGCTCATATTTTATATTCATATAAAAATGAGTCAGTGAAAATGACTCTTGGATAAAGAAAAAAAAACAGCTGTGGATAGTCAGGCCTTAAACAAGAGACTGAGCTGGCACCATGCTGGGATGACAGCTTCACTCTTGGCTGCTTTCAACACGTGAGTGACTGAAAAAGGCGATATATCTGTAGCACATGCAGTGCAGCGAAACATGCTATAAGATTGTCGATAATGACTGTCTGTATTTGTAGACTAGCACCGCCTACATCTCTCTGCAATACAATTGGCAGAAGAGAACTTTAATCCTCACATAACCAATTTAAATATTGGCTTTAAAAACATCTAGAAGCAAAGAAACTGGTCAACAGCCAGATGATGAACTCTCTCCTTCACCTGTATTCATTCGAACCTCATCAATGTATGTTTCTAGTGCAGCACCTTCTCTCTCTCTCTCCTGGTTTTGTGTGCTCTTGTTTCTCTCCTCTCTCCTCTTGTCACTTTCAGCAGGTACAAGGTCCAGAGCTGAAGAGTCTGGTTCTGTGATTGCCACCCACTGCCCACATTTCTGTTCAACACTGCTATTATTATTATTATTATCGTTACTATCATTAGTATTGTTATTAGATTTGCGAATACTGCATGAGCTCTCTCCTCCCGCCCCCTGTCCACTCCCTCTCTCTCTCTCTCTCTCTCTGTGCGGTGATGATGGAAATTGTTGGGTCTCTGTAAATAATATTATAAAGACAATCTGCTCTATATGAAAGGTGCCTTGAGGTGACTTATGTTGTGATTTGGAGCTATATAAATTGAATTGAACTAGGCAGACAACAGTCAGCAAACAACATTATTTAATGTCCTGTGCCAATGCAATATCAAGTGTTCAAATGGATTAGCTGGCTATCCTACCATGAACCAAAAAGCATCGAGCTGTGTGATCCTCCAGTTTAAGTCTAAACACCCAACACAAAACAACTACTTCCACCAGCATGCATATTATTTTAGTTTTAACAGTCAAAAAGGAGTACATACTGCACAACTCAGAACAACAGAATGGACGACAGGTAGAACATGGCTGACTTGGCTGTGTCCAATACCACTCATTCACACATTCACTCCTCCCCCTGAACTAGTTTACAGTGCGCATTAAATTGAGATGTCGGACATAACAACATCATTTTGCATCATCCCTGACTAAAGTTACACAACAATCATTTTTAATATCAATAAAGTGTGCACAGTGCATTGTAGGGTTTGTTAGCAGAAGGCGCTATTTTCAGTTTCATTGTGGGCACTTGAGGGCACAATGTAGAACATAGCTTTCACAGTAAGACATCAGACACACAATCAAATAGTAGAGAGTAAATACAGTGCACTACATAGTAAATATGGAGTCATTTCAGGCATAGCCTGTGATGACACTCACGGAGTAACGTTGAAAAACGCTACATTTGGACGAGACATCACAGACTTTGAACTGTGCACGCAGCAGGGAGCTGAACTGTGGATCTGACCTCAGACCCGATAATGAAGGACCAAGCTGGCAGGCAGGAGGAGTCATAGGTGGATTTTTAAAAACTGTGTTGAATTTATCCCAAAAATGAAATGAACAATTTACAAAACATACAATAATGTTCTAGACCCATAAATGAAGTTAACATAAACTGAACAGACAAAACAGACCTGACTTAGTGACCACAAAGAGGAACGTATATATAATGGCTGAGTAGACCATTTTTAAAACAATGCGGTATCAAAAACAAGTAAATATGCACTCCACTGGGATAAAGATATCCAATACAAATCCCTGCCTGGACTATGACAGGAGATGCTTCAAGTACGTATCTTAATTTAGCTTAACTTTACCAGGGTGCAGCTTGATGTCTGTATTCTAAAACAAATTTAGCCTAGCACAGTTTAAGCCATTCGTGACAGCAGCGACAAAAGCAAGCTTTTTTTTTCTTTTTGTATTTTTTGTGCTATTAGCAGATCTTTTTTCACTTCTGATAAAACTGGCTAAACATCACCACTACTGAATTCACACATTTCACTGTGAGCAATGCAGGTTCATCTACAAGCTGTCCAACAGATCAGACACCTATCAGACACTTGCTCCCGAGGGAAGAAAAGGAATCTTCAAACAAGAAATTCTTGTGGAGAAAAGCAAGGACATCTAGCAAGTAAATCCTGTCTCATTACCATACCAATTAAATCTGCAGCTTGAGATGGCACAGGCTTTAAAGAATCTATGTGTTTGCTTCAGTCGATGAATATTCCTAAAGCCTGATCAGTTCCAAGAAGAAAGAAAAAAAGAAAGACTTGGAGTGGCGAGCTGAGGCTGACCTTGGATGCCGCAATCGCTGACCCTTGGCTGGGTTGGCCAATCAGAGAGTGTTGTTCCCCCCGGGTGGATGAGCCAATCACAGCACCCAGTGCTGGAAGCTATGTGTCCTCCATTGAGATGTGTGACCGATCTGAAGGTGATCACACACATGCAAATAAGGCAGAGAAACAATTAAATGTTGAGAATATTATCCTCAAACATATTTCCATTCAGTTTTCTATACTAAATACAACATGTTAAGGAATAAGGATCAATATAACAAAATGTTGATTTGTGGAGTATCATGGATTCCTCTGTTTTAAATCAGTCAGTCAATTTTATGATGAGAGCTATTTGTCCTGCAGTTTTATGTTCCTTTTTTTTTTTTATAATACTTGCATGATCACATTTCACACTTTTAAACGTAGCCAGCATGTGTGATGTAAAGCCTTTTGTCCTCCTTTATTTTGACTCCGTCTTGTCCTTTCAGTGATGAAACCTTCCCCTCAGCGGACACCTTCTTCTAGTTGCTGGGTACAGAACAAAAGCTGTCATTCACTGATCTCCCCATTACACACAGTGAGTGCATCCCTGCCATTGTCACTTTTAAATCCAGCTCTGCCTTTAACTGGGCTTTTTTTACTGTCACAGAGAAAACAGGACAGAAAAAGAGAGAAGGGAAAAAAAAAACAAGATTTGTATCTTTTTGGTTTTAATATTGCAGAGACAGATCAATATTTCTTCTCCTTTCAAGCCAGCATGTTTTGGAGGATAGGGAGCTAATTACAATTCCCTTAACTCCTTCCTCTGTCATCTGTAATAATATTTAAAAGCAGGCCGACCTGTTTCCTGCAACCTTTTTTGGCCTGTAGAAAAGCTGTGTGAGTTGGTGTTGTTGTGTATTTGTGTCTGAAGCAAGGTGCATTATGAAAAAGGACAAAAGAACATTCAGCTGGAGTAGGAGCACCTCCCTGTCTCTGCTTAGCAAAAGATCACAGTTTGGGTTGAAATTACTACTTTGTTAAGGATCCCTTGTTTCAACCTTAATTGTCTTTAGTGAAAGAAAACCTAATCTTTGCAAGAATGTGTGTGATCATGGTTACAAGGAATTAATTCTGAATTGGGAAAAGAAGAGTGGTCTTGCATGTCAAAGCTTAATGCTATGTTAACTCATCCATCCTCCCTGTGTGGTTTTTAGACTCAGCATCATGCTGTTTTTAACATTACTGAAACACTGCACTAAATGCAGTATAATATTGTGATAGTGCATAGATGAAGCATTATCTTATGGAACCTCAATGAAATACTAAAGCTCTCTAAATCTTGTGTTTTTAATCCAGTTCGTGGTAAACTGCAGCACTCTAGCAGTCCTGGACTGCTACAGTACTGTCGCAGTCCACTTTGTTGGCATTTGTATCCTGTGTTCCTTGACTATACACTTGGGATGTAAGTGTGAAATCACTTTGTATCAATTACCATTTTTCCCTTGTCATGTTAGTATAAAGTTGTTTTTAATGGAATGACAAAGCAGTGATATGCTACATTTACATTTTTCCCAGATGGATGCTCGCATGCTTTTAAAGTTTTATTTGAATTCATAACTTAGACAAGCTGTCAGCGCGTGTCACCAATGCAAGCAGTGTGAAACGTGTTTAACGAGAGAAACTCATTTAAAAAGAGTGGCTGAATGTGCTGATGAAAGCAGGTAGTGCTTACACAACCATTAAGCTGAACAGATGCATAAAGCATTAGTTTACTCCACCTAAGCCTAAGGCGCAGAATTAAAACAAACAATGCATTAAAGGTGCACTCACCAACCTGCGACACTTAACATTAAAACTGAGTATCCAATACTGCAGAAGAGGAAGAGCTGCAAGAGAGCGAAAATGCTGGAATTTAATGTTAACTATGCCATATTCACTGTCTATTTGAACAGCATCCAGAAATTCACTAAGTGAACAGTCAGAAATCTACAAGCCCAACAACTGTCAACAGTCTACAGTGAACTGTTTAATTGTAACTATGCCCAAAGATTTCTTCATTTCAATATATTTGGCTTGATTTAGACCTCATATGGGTCTGTTCGTGTTCCTGTACATAACCCAAGCTGCAGCTTCTTAACTTTAGCTGTTAAGGTAAAATAAACCTTCTCTAAATGTTTAGAGAAACATTTTTAATGACACGTTTGTATATTATTTTCAGAATAAGGAAGGATCCTCAGAAGTGCCCTTTCAGTGTAATGTCATCTTGGACAGTTATTTTTTTTCTTTTCAGGAAAAAAGTCTGACTGTTAAATTGTGCTTTTTACCCGTAGGTAGAGGTGGGCGGATCGATCCAGATATCGATAGTACTGATACCAAGTTGCTATCGCTTTCGGATCGATACTAGCCTGGCGATACTTTAATGTCAGTTTCGCTCTTGTATGTGCTTGTGCGGTTTCGTCAAAGAGGCGACGGCTAGGTAGCAGGACAAACCATTTCATCTGTCCCACTCTCAGTGGAAAGCAGGCGCACTTTGCTGCTCCTCCCCCTCTTGTGCTCTGATGTTGTGCCGTCACGTAACTCAGCGATGGCAGGCAATCAAGCAAGCAGGCAAGCTCAGCAAGGCCTGCCCACTCAGCTCTCTTTCTCTCTCACACACACACACTGAAGCAATTTCTTTTAATAACATTTGTTGTTGTGTAAAAATTTTGTACACTTTTTTAATTAAGAAAAATACAGAAAAGAAGTGAACTGAAGGGGGCAACTTTTATTTTATTTTTGTATTGTAGTTTCTCAACACTCCACCTCAAAAAAGATTTTGTTTTAATTTGCTCTCATATGATATTTTTTTGCAGTTTAAAAAATGCACACATAACAATGTTTGGGGAACAGTTTTTTACTTACTGCTCTATTGCTTCTGTTTTTGACAATAAAGTATTTTGTAGTCGCCTTTAAACTTTGCCCAAATTCTGTTCTTGGTTTTAAGAAAATAATCCCAAGGAAAAACCACAAATACACCTAAGGATCAGCAGTGTGATGATACAGCAACCTTAAATATTAAAAGTATTGGTATTGGTATCGGTGATACTGGCCCTGTATTTACTTGGTATCGGATTGATACCAAATCTTGCAGGTTCGCACACCTCTACCCGTAGGCCTACAATGTATGTCAAGAGGTTTGGACACAAGGAAATATTTGTATACAATTAGAGGAGAATGTGTTCCAGGGATATAGGAACCATGTTTATGGGACATTGTGAGACATTGTACTGTCAAATACTGTGTTTATACATTGACAAAGTTAATACTGTGTCAATGTTTTGATAGTGTACAACAAATAGTATTACCACTTATTTTTGTTGTTCCTCAGATTAGTATATTTTGAGATTTTAATAGCAGGTGCTTTGGAAAGGCATGGTGTAGCAGGTAATTTGACTCACACACACTACCTCAAGGCAGGCATCTATACTGTGTGCATCATTTAAAACGGGGCTTGTCATTAGGTGGTCAAACAGATGTCGAGAGAAAAAGCTACATTGACATATGATCAGTAATATTCGTATTAAGAAAATGCAACTGTCCCTTGAAAAACGAAATTGTGATGTATTAAGCAACACAATTACGTGTCCTGTATTGAGCCGAGATGTGATACACTTGTCAACAGAATCAATGAATAACAAGGCGCTTAATGTGAAAATTTACGGTAATCATATTGCCAGCCCTCTCCTGCTCTGTGACCAATGAGCTGACAGCACACTCACACACAAGAATGAAAACAGCTCATCTCATTGGCCGAGGAACTGTTGCTTGCAAAGAAGATACCAGCAGACAAAAGACCTTGTATACAATTATTGTATTATATTAAGAGGAATAACTGCATGAGATAACTTTATTTCCTAAGCCTGTACAGCTGATATACACTGAATGTTTATTTGTGCCATTTTAAGCACCTTGCTTATGCATTTCAAACACATTAAGCTGCACTTTTGCTGTTCTTTAAATGTTTTGTGCATGTGACTGAGGGCTGCCATTTTATGGCGTGGACACACAGCGCGGGTCTATTGATATTTTGAGCATGTGACTGCATGCTGCCATGTTAGGTAAAAGGCGCAAAACACATATTTTATTTTGGATGCATGGTGATGCTATTTTATACCAATTTCTACATGACAAGAGACATTTTGTCTTTTTATCAGCCATTATTCCAAAATTAGTAGTGTGAGGGTGAGTTCTGACCTTATCCATTACAGGTCAGGTTTTTTGGATGTACCTGGAGTTTGACTGTGGACACTGGAGTCTGGCTGGATGGCTTTTAGCCTTTTCTCAACATACATTCTGTTTTCAGAACTATCAGTTCATATCTATGGCACATGAATGCTAATTGTGTGTATACATGCCCATCTGACCTCTGTTACCTTGAAATAAGTTCAATAATCCAATGCAAATGGAAGGTGCTTGGGAAGAATATTAGCTTTGGCTAAATAAATGAAACATATGATTTAAAATATATTCTTTGACTGCTCACTTTGTAGATAGTACAGGCACCATAACAGGTCGTATAGGTTTATTACAATACTAAATGTATTCACAACTAACAGAAATGATAAGTAAAGTTTACTTTAATGATAAACCCATTGTGAATTTCCCCACTGTGGGACGAATAAAGGCTGATCTTATCTTATATTCTAAACCTTAGCTAGCAGTTAAAGAATTAAATGTCTCAGTTAAAGACAGTTGTGAAAGACAAGTAGAGAAACACATGCACATACAGAAGCATGAACTCATCGGTTAGAACCAAAGTCTTTTGGGTTGTTGGTTGTCCCTCCATTATTGATGAGTGCTGCATAAAGGACATGTTCCAGTCGTGCAGTGTGGCTTCTTTGCTATCAAGTGGGGAGTCCTTCCTCTTCTGCTTGCTAGTCAGAGCAGGATGCCAGTTCTCCAGGGGAAAGCTGGAGTGTGACTCGCAACAGTCTGTTGCTCCCAACTCAGTCTACAAAACCAACTCATCCATGGCCAAATCGATATCACAGGCTATCGACTCATCAACAAGACAAACCTCTTAGACTAGTGCAGTCACTCAACTTTCCATCAAACCCTGGAACATCCAACTACAACATGAACAGAAAGACACGGAAGACCTTGAATCCCAGTGGGGTTTTTTTTGTGCTTTTCTAAAACAGTAAGGAGCAGCCCTCACCTGTGCCAAACACATTTGGGCAATAAGGGGATTAGGTCCTAAGGGAAGAAAGCTTCTCCTCAGTCAGTGCTTTTATTACTCACTAGCTAGTGAGTGGGCTTCACATGCCCACAGTGATAAGAGAGAAGTGAAGAAGATCACTTTCAGGGTGGACATGCCATGCTCTTTGAAATTAGCCGCATCACATAATAGGGTAGTCTGTCAAATAAGAGACCTCTATAATAAGATACCCTGTGAGCCATTTAACCAAATGCACAACATGCAAGTTGCATTTTGCAACATGGTATTTTTCAACAACATAGATTAATACATCCCTGAAATTATCCTATATAACTTGCATTAATATTTAACAGGGCACACATTATTTTGTCTAGTGTAGGCAAGAGTAACTTCTGATCTGATTTTTTGCTGATTCAAATTCTCTCCAGCAGCAATTAATCATATTTCTAAAATACTTTAGAGAGAAGTTCAGATTTATTAAACAGCTACTAGTGTTTTAGCGTAATGGTTTACCATTCGACTGAGTTAAGTTGTTTGAAGAAGTTTAACATTTTTGTGTGACGTTGGCTAACTAATATCTGGTGCAAACTCCATAGTTACTGAACCCTGATCAATGACACACTGCTGGTTAATGGATTTGGAAATGGAGTCTGGCAGAGGCGGCTGGCCCATAGGGGGCGCTGGGCTCCGCCCCACCACCTGTGGAGGGGAAAAATATTTTTATTCTATATAATATTTATTTTTATGTATTTATTTTTTGATCAGCGTCAGTTTCATTTAATATTATTGTGTGCCTACATGCAATTTAAATCATTTAAACAACAGTGAATTTCCATTGACCTACAGTGTGTCAAACTCTCTTGGGGCGCTCGGAAAAGCACCCCTGACCTGCAGCTAAATAGCCAATCCGGTTATGGTTGCTAGGGAAAAATTATTAATAATTGGCCTATCAACGTCACCAAATTTAACGTCTGTGGGGCGCTGGAAACGTCGCCCCAACTGCTACGTAAAATGCGTTAAGGTTTATGATTGTTACAGCTACGTAAGGAGTGGTAAGGAGCCAGCGATATAGGTTTTTTTCGTATTGGGACTCCCAGACTCTGTCCTACGGCGGGAAAAAAAGCGACGACAAAGAGAGATGATGGCGATGGCGACGGCAGTGACAAGTGGAGTACAGGAGCAGCTTCCACCAAATTTCTTTGAAATCATTATTAATGTACCCTTTTGCGAGATGGACAACGGAGGAAAAACTTCTCGTTAAGGAGCTGGGACCCGACAAGCCTGAAATTAACATTTCTCAGCAAACAAAGTTCAAACGTAAGACGTGGCTGACAGGTTGTGGAACAGCCAATGCACTTTTCTGTTTCCCTGTATCTCCTCTTCAGAAGTGACAAATGTGATTCAACTTGGACAAAGACTGGAGTAACTGACTTAAAGCACCTCTCTGAACGGATCAAGAAGCATGAAAGATCCAAAGTTCACATGGAAAACTGCGTAAAGCTAGCTGTGCTCGGAAAGATTAGCATAGCAACGCAGCGAGATGATGGGCACCGCATTGAAGGTACAACGAAGAGGTAGACACAGGGTGTCTTTTAAGTTTATTTTACATTCAATGGGAAATATGTAATAATATAGTTGTGGAGACTGCTTTGTTGTTTCTCTCAGGCTGTGACATGTAATGACAAATTTAGCTGGTTCTGTGGCTTCTATGATGCTGTTTTCTACAAGTAATTGTTGCATTTTTTCTTGATTAGAGAGGGTATTAAAATCATCTGTTTGTTTAATTTTTGAAAATAATTGGTTCTCAATTCTTTGTATATGTTACACTGTAATAGGAAATGTTCTGTTTCATTCTCTCTTCATATAGTGTAATAACTCAACCCACACTCACCTTTGACAGTCCCCCCTCCACTCACTCACTCACTATTGATTTGTATAGATTCAGCTGAAAGCATACCCTTGTTGTGAATTTATCCGTTGATTGTATAGTAATGGATAGCATAAAGTCTATTATAGCTGTAAATTGTTGAAACTGAAATTAAATTATTATTGTGGAACTGTAGTCATTTCCCGACTGTTCATTTGAATGGTTATGCTAGAATAGGCAGGGAAATCTGTTGGCACACCAGCCCCACCAAGATTTTTTTTCACCAGCCGCCACTGGGGTCTGGCAGATGAAGCTGGGAACCATCTTACTCCACCCTTAAAGGTATTTCTCAAGTGGAGAGCCAAACTGGCTGACCAGGTGTGTATTGGAGTGCTGTGGAATGCCTCGGGTTGGCTACACTTTAATATCTTTCAGAGACCTGGAGAAAAGGAGGGGTGGCAGTATCTGAGGATGGACACTGGCCTCTTTCCAGAAAGGGAGGGGGGTACTTGTTTTCATTGCAATGTTGTTGAGTCCTAAATAATCAATGCAGGGATGCAAGATCTTGTCTTCTTGTCCACAAAAATCCTGCAGGGGCTGAAAGGGAACGATGAACGATGCCACCTGCCAGAGACTCATTAATGCAGCACTTTAGACAGGTCTGAACACTAAAAAAGAGAAGGACAACTATGGAAAGGGGACAGAGCATTTCTTAGACAAACCGCATGGCAAAGCCCAGTAAATGTGGGGATTGTGTTTATGTAGCCAGGGGTAACCAAGAATCACTGGAAGCTGAGATGCATAAATCAAATGAAATGACACTTACAGTTACACTTACATGATGACTTACATGAATGCGGCCATCCAGTGCATGGAATGATAGAGAGGACTTTCCCGGGAGTCTGGCCAACAAGTACCCTCTGGATTACTCATGAGCCTTTCCTTTTACTTGGCAGGTAGCAATGAAGTGTCCCTATTGGCCACAGTACATTTGGTTGTGGACACTCAAGGGCAAATTCAGTATTTGCTTCAGTGGCTTTGTGGTGACAGAAGAAGAGTGGACAGGTGCACAGGAAGTAGACCAGAAGCATTTAGCTTGCAGGATAATTTTTGAGCTGCTAGTTCATTGTTAGACAAGCCATGGTGACAGACATCATACATTTACCATTTTTTACTTTCTTTGCAGCAATTGACCAAAATCCAAAATGAGTAATCAGCCACCTGTCATTCCTCTTGTTGCAGATTAAGCAATCCCCTGGCTGCTGTCGAATACTTTTCTTAATTCTGCTTTTTCCACTTGCTGTTTCCCCAGGTTCCCCATTCAGTGGGAAAGGATGAAGGCTGAAGTTCAAAGGCCAAGAAGCACTAAATCAAAAGAAAGGTTGTGAGGGATGGAAGCTAATGAGGGAATGAGGAACAGGTGAATAAAGAGGATGAAAAAGCAAAGTGATTGTACTGGCAGAAGAGGCAGGCAAGTGGGACTGGCAGAGTCTGAAATGACAGCAGAGTTACAATATGTGGGTGATTCTACAATTAAGGGAGTTTTTCTGTCCCCAGGGTAGACTTTGAAGAAAAAGAAATGCATTTATTAAGGTTAGGTTGTAGTAGCTATGAAAAAATAACTGTGACTCAGTGATGACATTTTAATACTTTTTCAGTTTGCAAAAATGTCACTGTTTTGGGCTGTCCCCAACCCAGACTGTCTGACATCCCCTCTATAATGAAGCAATAAAAATGGCTAAATTCATTACAATTTTACTTTGCATTTCCTCATAACAACATTTTTCAATTCATATAGTTCATATTTGTTCAATTTCGTATCATTAAAGATATCCTGAGGAGGGTTGGACCCTTCATTCACATGTTTGGTTTCTTTAGTTAGTTTATTATTTACTCATTTATTTCGGTCTGACCAGATCAAGCATCCCTTCATTCATGCCAGTCCTGTTGTCTACAATTATTATCAGTTATTAGTTCGAACCTGTTTCGAAGTGTGCAGTTGTAATGAAATACCTATGAAGCTAACGACAGTAGCCATTAGACCATATGTCAAACTCAAGGACCGCGGGCCAAATGCGACCCGCCAGAAGTTACAAAAAATATAATTTGTATCATACAAGGCTAGCTAGATGCATCATTAGGCGTGTATCCGATGCATCGGACTTTACTGTGTAAGATACGAGAGCATCAGTTCAGATGGCCTGTATCGGTAAAAAGCTCAACATGAATTGGAAAATTGTTAAAACTATGCTTTTCAAATCATTTTGTATAAAATGTGATGGTACTGACATTTTGCTGCGACAACTTTGAAAAAAGCATCATAATATCAAAATTATCATGTAGTACAATCAAAGCCATGCTCAGATCTTTGTTCCAGACCAATTGATAAACCTTTTGATATAATAACAATAAAAAACAGAGATTAAAGAAAAGTATTTTTTCAAAATTCCAAAGGTCAAAAGGGCCCCGAATTGAAGAATCACTCATGTATGCACAAGAGTGAAATTAAAACCATGGCTGACTTAATGGGCAGCCCCTCAAACAGTATGTTCTACCTTGGCCTGCAGTCTAGACATTCTGGCCAAATACAATACTACGCAATTTGTTCCCAGGGGTAATTCCAAAAAATTATTAGACACATCTATACTATATTACACTATAATACTATACTCATCATTTTCAGTTGTTAGTTGAATGTGTTGAGTGGTGTCATGTTTTGTTTTGTTTTTTTTAATTTCATTTTATTTTTACAGTTGCACTTTAACTGCCAGTGTCGGTTGGTCAGTCAACTCAGTATAAGCAGTATAGTAATAACTATGGTGACTTATCGTCTAGCACCAGCATCATCCAGTCAAAATTTCAGCATGTTTTATTCTCTGGTTTGTCATTAAATACAATTTTAAACTAATGATACTTCTATTCTTCTCAGCTGTATTTTGTGTTTAATGCTCTTAGCAAATGTTGAACACACGAAAAATCATCAAGCCAAAGTCATCATGCAAAACATTACATCTGCTAAATTAGAATGTTAGCATTGCCATTGTAAGCAGTGATACAGTGGCTGCACACTCCAAGTCTTCATACCACAAAAACATGCTTGTGCTCCTGTGGACCCATACTGACATGAGGGATATGATTTACCCACCCTTTATTTTACAGTACAACCCCTGCTTTTGAGGTTGCATGCATTATAGTGATGGTGAAACATCACAACAAACTAGTAAATGATACCAAAGATAAGGGGAGGAATTAGCTGGACCAGTCAGTGGTTTCATGCCAACAGTTTCTAAAAATTCTCATTAAATGGGCAACTTGTCAGAGGTTTTGCAAATAAAATTGTTCCCTTGACGCAGATCATCAGACTAAAACTAACGTGCTAAAACTAACAAAACCAATATCTATAGAGTGTTTTACAAACCCATGTCCCAATGATGGAGGATGGCATATTGAAGGGAAATGAGAGAGCCAGACTATTTTGGGAATAACAGTCATTTTGTATTTTAGATCCCTTTGCACTCAGAGAGGAAACGGGCTCCATTGTTCAACACACATCTGCACCATGCATTATTTGTGTGAAAACATATTAACTTTTGAAAAGTGTTTTGCTATTACGGAAAATGCAGAAATCACAGCAGTGGGTCTGCAAACCTTAAAACAAACAGGCATCATGCCTAGTGAGGGAAAAAAAAGGGGGAGAAGCAGAACAAAAACAAATCCAGCACAATCTTACTCATCAAACTGCTAAAAAGCGTTAAAAAGAACATCTTGGATTATTACCGCCTCAGAGAACAGAGATGCATTTTGAAAATGATCCCCCCCTAATCTGTAAACATGCTGGAATCCTTGTTGTCAAAGGAGAAATCCTCAAATCATCTTAGTGCATAACGGCCTTTTTAGCAAAACTGGGTCGTTTTAGTTAATTTACCTATTGCACTAGACTTTTCATTTCCTTCCAGAAACAGATGCTTAAACGGCAATTCTAAAATAGGAAATGAAATCTGGACTAGCAGCTTAACAGACGTGCAAAAGGCACATAAACCAAACCACAACAGGGGAGGAATGTAGGGTGTTCGAACATTTGTCTGATACTTTTGTATAGGTGACAACAAGAACTGACATCAAAGAAATGGAATGTATTGACAAAACATGCAGAATCTAATGTACAAAAAGGAACTGGTGCACAGCAGCTACTGTAATTATCTGAGATCATTCAGCACAGAGAGGACTCTACGCTTAAACACCTACATTCAAAATGAATTGCATTGCAAATCTGCCATTCAGGAACAGCACAGTGAGAACAGAGAGCTGCAGAGTGTTGTGTAGGCCATGGCTCAGTAAAGTACCACCCTCAGCATGCTTTCACTGGGAGAGAAGAGGGACAACATAATGCCCGTAAGCATATAACGCAGTTACGGAAAAGCTTATGTTAAATGTTTAATTAAGCCACAATCACGTTGTTTTAATAATGCAAGACTAAATCTCTGAAATATTTCCTTCTTTTTAAATGCATCCACATCCACCACAGCAAAAGGTATTTCAGATAACCTTTGTGAGGAGCAAAGCCGTGACCCTCTTTCAGTTTGCTGACAAACTCTCTTGTATATTTGCTTTAATTTTTAATTGCGTAGTAAATTATTAAGAGTGTTAGGGCTTGGCTCAGACTCCCCAGGCTGCACACCCACCATGCAATAGCACAGCAACAGTCCATTCATATGCACAGAAACCCTCACTGTCACCATGTCCGCTGCTTCAGAGACACGTTTGGTTAAAAGATGATAAAATACTTTGAAAATTAATCTGGCAAGGCCTGGTGCTGCCATGAGTACATGAAAGACATCAAATGTTTCATGGGAGAGACTTGTACATAATAACAGGAACCTCTTCAGCATCTGTGCTGTCTTCTTCAGAGGAGCTGCCTGTTGAGCAGAAGAGACACGTGGGAGGATCCTGCACCTCTAATATTTTTGGGGGGAACATAATTTGCATTGATGCATTGCACCTTAATTTCTGGGAAGAGCAGAATATTGAAGGAACAGTCCAAAATTCTGGGAAACTTCATTCTTCCTTGTGAACAACTTAGTCTTTCACAAGGTTGATCTTTTTATAGCCAAGCATGATACCATAACCTGTTACTAATGAACCCAGTTACCTGTGAAATGTTTCTTGAGCATTCCACAGCTTTCACAGTCTTTTGTTGTCCCTGTCCCAACTTGTCCCACCTGGCATCAGATTGAGAATAAGCATGCATTAGCAAAAAAAAAACCAAAAAAACAATTCTAGTAAAACAACCTGTGTTGATAGAATATAAAGGAACTGCTTAATATCTTAATATATATATGTTAGTATATTTCTCACTTTTCCAAGAGTGAGGTGACAAGACTGAAATCTATTTCATGTATGTGTGTTAAGTTTGAAGCTGGAGTAAGGTTGTAGTATCATTAAGACTGGAAGCAGTGGGAAACAACGAGCCATCTAAAATTTAGAAATCTTCAGTACCTGCACCTTTAAAGCTCTCTCATTAATTTCATTTTTAAATTTTAATTCCCTCTATTAGTCCCACAATGGGGAAATTTCCATCCAAAGGTTCACACAGGTGTGTGAGCATACCCTGCATGGCCAGCAATCGAACCCAGGTCTTGGTGGTGAGAGCAACGAATCCTAACCACTGGACCACCACACAGGGCATATTGCATCTTAACATATTGCATCTTATATGATCAAACAGATAAACTGGTCCTCTTAAACATGGTTCCTTGGCCTTGAATTTAAATAGTAAATGAAGCATTCCAACTCCAAATGGGTCCAATGTTGTCCACTTTTGTGGGGGACTGATTTCAAATCACTTGAGCCCAGGTGTGAGTGTTGACATTGGAGAACTTACCTGTGCTACTTTTTCTTTTCTCTTCCAGCCAGTCTTCTGTCTCAGCCTGTCTTGTGAGACAGTGGCAATCAGATTGACCTCCTATATAGTGGGGGTGGTGACCCTCTGGATGCTGTCTTTCCCTCTGAGGCCGAGCGCCCGCCCCTCCTGTTCTGATTGTAGTTCGCAGAACCTTCAAACATAGTATTGGTGGCTGCCAATTGCCATTGTTGCTAGTAGGGTCCGCATTCACAGGCTGCTGCTGAGCGCGCTGCGATCCTCAACATGGTAGGCTTAATAACGTTAATTTTCACTGAAAATCAAAAAGAAAAACTTTAAAAAAGCTCTCAATCACTTGGTCTAGGGCTTTGTATGCATTCCCTGGAGATTTTGGCGTCTTTCTTCAGTGAGGGGCACTTTTTTGCCACAGACACCTGCTGACGCTGAAACCATCACATGCAATATTTCACCCCGATGGGTTTTGGATAAAGTGTAAATCCAGTGATCTTGAAGCTCTGAGCTTCACCTGGAATTTTATCTGAGATTCTAAAAGTTGTAGCAAACATAAGTCCAGTGGATTTTATCTATCCAGCACAGCACACAGTTTGCATCTTCATTCTTTAATATTTTCGAGTATTTCCACACAGAGCTGGTGGCAGACAACGTGTTGCGTGTCTCATTCAGATGGTAGAGTCAAAAGTTATTGTATTAAGTGTATTCATAATCAGACATGCTTGAATTCATGGCGATTTGGGATTGTTAACAGACTAATTAAAGCATCCTGTGTAAGCAAATTGCCGGTCACAATTCTGTGTTTGTGTCCACCTCTAGATCGAGGCTGCCTCCACAAGTGAGTTGTCTAAGCAGAATCTTGAATGTTCTCAAGTAAAAATGAAACTGGGTGACAAGTCTTGATCCTGTTGCCCATTTCCCCATGTCCAGTTTACAGGCCCGTTACAGTGGGCCTTACATTGTTAAGAGCAAAGTGGATGATCGAAACACGACATTGATGTTGGAGACTCGAAACCGATTAAACAACACCCGTGTAGAGTAAACCCAGACGTGCTCGATTGAACACACAAGTTGACTCTATGCTTGAGCATGGCATTGCTGAGAGGAGTTGTAGTGCATGGAGCTCACCGTGCCTGTTGAATGTTAAGACCAACAGTGAAGGTCATTTGTGCACAGATTACTGAAGACTCAATGGGGTTGCTGGAGGAGCTATTCTTGATTTGTGCTGTGCAAGTTCTTAATTTTGACCACAAGGGTGCATTGTAGTTTTCTTAGTCTAATGAGTGACCACCCATCAGCTGCTCAGCAGCAGGTGTACAAAATGAGGTGAGGATTGGTATATGAGTTGAATGGTGGTGGGGAGCACACAGTTCTTACCAACAGCCAGAGGAAAGCTTTTTACTTCAACATCACCATCATGGTAAAGTTCTGTTTTTTGCAATAAATGGGAACATCACCCAAACGAGAACAACCTTGAAAAGTATTTTGTTACGTCTGGAATCGAGTGAAGACAATCCTCAAGCCACCATTACTAAATTTAAGTTTTTGTTTGATAGTCATCACAGTTACAAAACCTGACTGTTATCCACTTCCACGAATTGAAGATTGCGTGGACCACGTCGGTACCGCTCAATACATGTCAAAGCTGGACCTGCTTAAGGGATACTGGCAGGTCCCTTTACCTGAGCATGCGAAAGAAATATCCACGTTTATGATACCCGATGGCTTTCTCCACTACTCGCATGTGCAACATTCCTGCTCTCACGCCTGCGGATTGTATTGCTGCTTGTCATATCCCCCCACCCCATCCCCTCTCTCTCTCTGTCCTTCTCTCTCTCTCTGTCTCTGTCTTAACCCAACCAGTCGTGGTAGACGTCTGCCCATCACTGAGCCTGGTTCTGTCCAAGGTTTCTGCCTGTTAAAAGGAAGTTTTTCCTCGCCACTGTTGCATCATATGCTTGCTCATGATGGGAACTGTTGGGTCTCCATATGTTGTCGGGTCTCTTGATCTGCTCTGTATGTTAAGTGCCTTGAGATAGCTTTTGTTGTGATTTGGCGCTATACAAATAAAATTGAATTGAATTGAAATTTCAGACTGGACTAGAGTAGCTGCTATAGTAGCAACTGGTAGTGTGATGGCTGTTTTTCCCTTGGTCATGGTGACCACTGTAGTTTAGAGGAAGTCTGGTCAGGGTCAAAGTCACTACAGTTTACAGTGCACTCACATTAGGGCTAGGGCAGTTGCTCCATACCGTGCGGAAGTACGAATGTCCCCCCTCCCCAGTCTCCCGCTGGCCTGCACATTACCCTGACTTCCTCGATTGCGCTCGATTGCTCTTCCTCAACTACCAGGATGTCTGCCACAATGAATTGAAATTGAATAGTGAGAACTGAATGTGAAAATATATAGAGTTGAATTTTCATAATCTTACATACAGTTTAAGGTTATTGGCTTTCAGTTCCAAACAAATAAATTCAATTTCACATTATTATTCAAATTAGTATTAAGATTCAGTTTTACGATGTAATAATTCAAATCAAACAATACAAATTCAAATTATGTAATTGAAATTCAAATATAAATGATTCTGATTCAGTTTCTGGTGGCACATATTTCAGCCCATACCCCACACGTTTGACATTTTCTATGTCAGAAAAGGGTGACTGTCATGTGACCGGTTGAGCACCTTGCTTCCTGGTCAGACCTCAGTATTATTTTCTCCTTAGTGCTGCAACATCTTTTGCCCTCATTTCTCTTTCCAAGCATTGCCAGGGGCAACAGCAGCACCTGCTTTATAATAATAATTAGCCTGTTTGTGTTTGTGGCATCTTGAACAAGTCGCTGCCTTTGTCTTTGTGCTTGTCTCAGTTAATTACTGTCGGTTGCAACAGACAGAGGGATAGACACACCCTCAGGAATTGGCTTTTGGCTTCAGGCTAACTCATGTTTCACCCTGCCACATTCTGGTGGAATAAGTTTGATTTTAGCCCAGGGGTAATGAGTTCCATTCTCCAGCTTGATTGTCTCAGACCTCCACAGAAGAGTTAACAGCTTTAAGAGGGGGCAAGGGTTAAATTACTTTAATTATTTTTAACCTGTACTCAGTTAAACATCATAAAAACATGTTTGTTCTTTTTCAGTGACATTAAATTCCTTATGTTGATATTGATTGATTGATAAGCTTCCATAACAACTGCAGAGTTGTGTTGGGAGTTTGAAATCATTCTTTGTTGGACTTGCCTGGACTCTCCAGCTGCCTTTAGTTATTTTGAGTTGCCATATGCTTCTGTTATCACCTCCAGTAAGTGTTTGTTAAAGCTACCTTTTATTTCATTCTACTTTTCAAGTTTCCATCTGAATTTGGCTCCTCTACCTTGCACTGAGAACATTAGTGTAACAGTTTTCCATCATCTGCAGCTTCCTCTTCTTCAGCGGTTTAATGGCACCTTACAGAAGAATTAGCGCCACCAGTTTATCTCCCAACTCAACTTGGAATATTCATATATTTGTAGTCGATTGAAACATGTCTCATTTTCCTTTCATCGATTTTCTGGAAATGTATTTTCTTTGGATTGACACCTAGCTTGAAAACTATGGCCCATACTATAATAATGTAAGTGCTGTTGTGATGCTAAATGCTACTAATGTAAATATGGTATATTGATGGAGTGATTACAGAACGTTCTTATCTCACTGTTACTTTGGTTCCTCTTAAAAAAAAAAAAAAAAGTGTCCTGATTAGCTTTTTGGGAGGAATTCACCCAAACAGTATGCTACTAAAGTTGGTCAATAAAATGACATGACTGAGGGCTGATTAGAAATAAGCAATGACCTGAAATGTGTGTGCCTGAAATGTGAAAATATCAGCTGATTGATGTTATAGCATGTCTGCACCCATTTCAGCCGATATGCTTTTATTTTAATCAACAAAGGTGCACAAGCTGTGTAGTGCTTTGCAGTTAACTTGTGATATATGTGTATAAGCACACCCTGAAGCATGTTTTCGTACATTGTCTTATGTTGAACACTGATTGTGCATTGGTGCTGCCAAAATGAGGATAACCTACACTCAACACTGTGCATGAACGCATCCTGTGCCGCTGCTCTGCTAATATTCTCTCTACATATGGGCCATGTAGACATAGTGTCCAGCAAAGACATTTGTAATTGGGTGATATTAGAAATGTTTAAATTACAATAAAAAACCTCTTTTGATTAAACTCTTTTCCTAATGTAACAAAGTGGGGTTGATTGAACAGAACTTCTCTACATGACAACGTTTCTTCGGGCCTCGGCTCAGGAAATGAAATCTATTCTAACCATGCAGCAGCACTGTAACTGTATCGAGCTGTTGTGCATGTCCTTTGGTAGGGATGACTAACTCCTATTGATTTTCAACAGCAGCATGTGAAACCATTCGCTTAAGTGATATTGAATCTGGAAAGAGTAAATTTGATAACAATTTCAGTCAAATTAAAATCTAGATTGTGGGAGGCCTCTACTGGAATTCTTTGTCTCTTTCATTGTCTCAGATAAAACACAATAACCTTGATGTAAACAAGGTCACATATTAAGAAGCTGCCTATCCTGGAAATGAGATGGATACTTGTGATAATGGATCAATAGTGTCAGAATAAGGACAGAAGAGAAGCCGGGCAAACACCAGGGAACTAACAGATAAATGCAACCACAACGTTCCTCAGATACTTGGAGAGCCCTCTCAATATCTGAAGAGAGGACTACGAGTGCAGAAGAAAAAGCATGAGAGATATCCTTCATTTTCAAATTAACGTCTGAGATCTGTCTGCTCTGTGATTCCAGCCTATGAGATGAAGGCTCTTCTCTGCCACTCTGTATCTCTCCATGGAGCCTGGCGAGGTACAGTCACACAATAATGTATTGTGTATTCAAATGTAGATACACACATGGATATATACTGGAGCTACACATCAGTGCACACACTTCCTGACAGACTTCCTCTCTCAGTGATAAGAATAGGGGTGTGTACTCCACTCCTTTACAGATTGTAGGTTCAATTATGACATGCAGAGATACAGGATGGACATCATCTGCATATAAATGGACGGGTGAGCGTAAAGGGAACATGGCTTTACAGCTCATAATGGGAAGATCCCATCACACCTTTCTAATGGGGAGAGCGTTATTAAAGTACAATCACACTGACAACAGCCTTGCTCTCCTTCTACCCTTCTCATGCAAATGTAATTCGAATTAAACAATTATCATACTGTTATTATTTCACTTCACTCCTCCCTCTGTCATTCTAACCTTAAGTGTGTGTGTATGTGTGTGTGTGTAACACTACACAAAATAAGCAATAGCAAAAATAACAGATGTGGCTTTAAGGTGAATAGAAATATTCATATATTTAATTATTTTCATTATATTTTGCCAAGGTTCCTTTATGGCAGTCACATTAGATTACAAGCAAAAAATGAAAATAAATGTATTATTATAGGGCTATTATATTTATCTGAAAGTGATAATATAAATATGTCTCCATTTTAAGAAAGAACATTTAAAAACATATTGAAGTTTTGATTAGCGGTGGAGGGCTCAAGTTTACTTCATGTCCTGAAGTAGAGAAGAGTGTTGTCTCTCTTTTGTATTTTTCACTTTGGTGTGATCTCTTCCCTGAGAGACAGGCCTTTGGTTGATTGCCTCTTGATAATCCTCTGATAAAGTGTCTGCTGATCAAGAGATGTCCACCTCGTAATCTCCAAATCAACAGGTAATTACAGTGCAATCTAAAGATAATCTAATCTCTTATCTTCCCCACAGGAGCTGAGAGACGTGGGAGGGTTGGAGGGAGTGAGTGAGTTTGAATGAACTTCATCAGTGGGGTTGAGATTATCTTTGGTTTGGTAGAATGTGCTTATATATTTGTTATTTTACATGATGATGAAGTTTTTAGTATTTTTTTTTTACCCATGTGCATGGGCTTACAAAACACCAAAAAATGTAATGTAATGTAATGTAATGTAAAGCAAATTCAACATGCTGCTCCTTTTTTTAATAGGCTGAAAACAAAGCTTAAATAATCAAATTTTCATATCTTTGCTCATAAAAACTTATTGAAATGAAACACATATTTCAGTTTTTACACACCTGTAGGCATACAGAGTACTTTATTAATCCCATTGGGAAGTTCCCTCTGGGAAATTGACAAAAGAACACGACGAGGATGGGATTCGAACCCACGCGTGCAGAGCACAATGGATTAGCAGTCCATCGCCTTAACCACTCGGCCACCTCGTCCTGCATATGGTGAACAGGAACTTCACAAAAAAGCAATATTTTAATGTAGGTTTTAAACTATATGTGAATATGTATGTATGTATCTTTATGTATGAGTTAATTATAGGTATCCTGTGTACTGACTTTACTGTTTTACATGGTAAAACCTACTGGTTGTAACAACACTGCTATTTCTGCTTGTAGTGTCTGGTGGTGTATGGAACTTCTTGGCACCCAGTGTGAGAGTGCCCCCATGGACCATTGCTGTTAGGTTTTGAGCTGTTAAAAATTTCAGTTTAGCTGTCTACTTATGTATGAAAACTAGGGATGAGCGAGTACACCACTATCTGTATCTGTATCTGTTTAACCATCTACATTATCTGTATCTGTATCTGTACTCGGAGTGGGCGGTGCCTAAACCGGAAGTGGGTGCATAAATGGGTGGGGCTTACAACGGTACATTATTTTAAGTCTGAAATTGATATGGATTGATCAGAAGTTGCTAATAAACTGTATTCAAAGCCTTTATACAGTATATGTCAATAATATTTATAATATTATTTTCATGAACTGCAGTGAGAAAGTGTCAGATACTGCATGCAGCCACATACAATAAAAATATTAATACAGGCTAATTTGTTTGTTCAACTATATGTGTGTATGTGTGTAAATGGTCTGTAAGACTGTTTATTTTTTAATGATCTGTGTGAACTTCATGATTCCTGCAAACATCCAGTGATGGCAAACAGGGAAATAATATGTCAGCCTTGTTCACTGTATTCTTCTCAAAAGCACCGCGTTCAGTACGAGCAAGGTTTTTCAACTGACTTCATATCACCAGCCAAACTAAGAGCAAGCAGACGGTAAAAAAAAAAAAAATCTGACCTGAGCGGAAGCATTGACCGACGTGACGCGAGCCGTTTTCGGCTCTATCAAATGTCAAATGCACCGCGCGTATGTTGCAAGAGACGGCAGAGACGTGTCTGTATAGGGAGGGGCGGGCGCTGTGTGTGACTGGCCAATCACAGTCACAAAAAAAAGCAGCACCCAAAGTTGATTTCTGAGATCTGGGAGTACAGTGAAAGCACTAAAAAGAAGTAAAAACACAAGTCGTCACACATTCATTATTGTTTACAGACTCTTCCTGCTTCAGCTTTGACCTACTGTACTCCCTGTACTTGAGCACACGTTTTCCATACAATGGGGGATTATCAGAACAATTGTGCTTGCTTTCAGTTTGACATCCAAATAAAGTGGTGTAGATAATCTGGATGACCCCGTCTGATTGTCGGACTGGTTGTGCCTACCTGCCTTCCCAGATCTCTCAACAGTTTTTTGGTGAGTGATTAAAATGATGACAACACTTTAAAAAAGAGAAATGATTCAGATTGTAATTAACTGAGATTATCACTTAAATTTTAGAGAGTGCCAGCAGTGAAACACATGTAATGCCCATTCATTCACCCAAATGACTGTAGAAGAATAAAAGTACATTGAACTCATATCTGAACTTGTTTATTTACTGAAATTAATGTAGTCACATCCCTGATTAGACATAATTGCAAATGAACAGTTTGAAATCTTATCAGCATTTTTCTTTTGACTTTCTCCCTCAGTCAAACACTCACGTCAGTCTGAGAGCAACATACCTTAATCTTAAAGACTCTTTCTGAAACTGTACTGTGGGGTCCAGTTCATTTTAGGATAATGATATTTTGTCTGTCTACGTATCTGTAAAGATACATGGCATAGTTGTTGTTGGTTTTTTTTAAACCATTAAATGTGTTTCAATTTCTTTTGTCATTTTCACGCTCTGCTAACATAATGTGTAAAAAGGAGCTTGATGACTCTGTAATGGCGTGGGGATGCACTTACAGGCTTAAATTTCCATATTAATGAGGGTATCAGGAAGAGCTTTTTACCTCACATAGCAAACACGAGTGCTGAGTTCCCCTCAGTAACTGTGACTAAGTTAAAGCCTGTACCTTTAAAAGCTTATTCTTATTCAAAGCCATTTTCCAGCTAGTGTGTCCTAGCTTGTTAAAATGAGCACCCTGATGATTGTCATCAGCGCTGAAGTGATTGAGCTGAGTGAATCTAAGGTAGAGAAATAATGTGGCCAATGTGGAGGGAATGAGCCGAACAGATTGAACTGTAAAGGGGCACATATAAAAACAGCAATAAAACTGAAAAAGAAGAGGAAAGCATGGAACTTACCAGTAAAACAAATCAATGGAGTGCTTAGAGTTGCATGTTCAAAATAATCTAGGATGAGTCTACGTAAACACTAATTTTATTGCTTTGGAAATGGTGTGAAGGGTCACTGACTTGTGTTCTCTATAAAAGACAATATAGTGCATTAGATTTTTATGTTCAAGTTGAATGAAAACTGCTTTGAGAGTTCTTCTCAAATAGTTCAGTACAACATGACTTGAGACTCTTGCAACAAGGGCAAGCACAAAAAATAGCTAAATGAATACATCAGTGGCGAGCGGTGACCTGTTACAGTGGTCATGCTGACGTGTGAACTACAGCCAGCGCCCAATTGTTGGCTATTTATTTATTAATTAAAACACGTCATATGTTTGTTACGCGGCCCCGGAGGTGTTGCAGAATATTTTATTAAGGCGAGGGCACGCCTTCTATAGTGTGGGTGTGAGTTAATAAGGCGTTCCCTCCACACTATGTTATAGTGAGGGACCGGGATAAATAAAGCGCTCCCTCCAAGCTATGTTATAGTGAGGGACCGGGATAAATAAAGCGTTTCCTCCACGCTATGTTATAGTGAGGGACCGGGATAAATAAAGCGTTCCCTCGCTATATCATAGTGAGATGCCTCTGGGGCTCTGTATACCTCCAGGGCTCTGTTTTCTAACTGAGCATGCGCGTTGGCAGATAAGCTGCTTCACTGACAGCTTTTTTGCCATTCAAAATGCTCATGTACAGTAAACACAGTCTCGAGTGCGGGTACTACTCAATATCGCAGTGCGCATGCGCGAAACAAGCTGTCAGCGTTCAAGCTTTTCGCAAACAAAACAGGATAAATAAGGCAGGAATTTCAGACCAAAACAGTAGAACTAAGGTATTGCATTATAGAACACACTGACAGATGAATATTTCCAATTATTTTATCGGAGGGCTTGGGCATGCACTGCATTTATAGCTTATTATGACCGCTCGCCCCTGGAATACATCATGCAATAAATCAAATGCAGTATATATACAACATACTAAACATGCTTCCAAAGCCCAGAATATTAAAATAAATGGAAGAGAAGAGCTGGGGTAAACGACTGGAGGAGTCATGGCTACAATGTATGAATAAAAATATGAACCATGGAGCATGTGTCATCTGCCAATTCACTTCTTCTTCCCCATGCTGCTTCCCTAACCTCACGGAAATATTACAATTATCATAGTACATAAACAATCCAATAAAGGTATATGACTATAAAATGCAACATGCTGCTGCATTTATATGCTGTAAATAATGTGTCCCATGTCCGTTTCTGATTGTCTGAACATTTACTCATTCTGCAGTTAACATTTGATCAAGTAAAAATATGCTTTTCATTTTAAGTCTGTTATCCACTGCACATAAACATTAGACAAGCTTTTGATGAATACAGTTATTGGATGGTAAGTTCGACTGCATCACCTTTGACAGATGGAAGTGGATCAGTCAGAGACGGTTGTTTGGAACAAATAGGCAAGTATTAAAGTTTTATTAGCAACAAACTACAATAGCGTAAAACTGAAAATAATTTACTTCTGAGTCTCAGTGGTATGGGCATCACATACTGACGTCTGGGATGCATATGTATCACTCCTTTTTGGACTGTGCATTATACATATCATAAGCATATCACAACGACACATCAGCAAAGTGGATCTTTTCAGTGTGTTTCTGCATAGGTGAATTGCTTAGCTCACGCAGATAGCTCCTCCAACATCTGACCTTGTTTCACATGTGGTGTCTGTTTGTAGCTTCTTGGCTCATTGCACAGAATAATTTCCCCAATAACATGCTGTTCAGGGCAGAGTGGAGGTCATTCTCTGTGACTGCTGTATGCTCTCATGTCTGCTGTTCTGTGTTCTAGGTGTGAATTCTGCAGATGACGGTAGCTTACTATTGATTCATGTCACTTTGACTTGTAGTAATGCTATCTGTAGATCACCCTCCCCTGTTTCAGGGGGGGTCTTAAAAATTGATTTACAGTTTTTCTCAGTCGCTTTGGTGCATTTCTCACATCACTATTAATATTTGCACAGCAGTTAGTGCATTTCTCAAAACAATTAGTACAAACTGCAAAACTGAGTAGATAACCTGCAAAAGTGCCTCACTTGCTCAAAATGGATTGTTCATTCCTCAAAAGCAAGTATTCATGTCAATGAATGTGTCAGTGTCAACAAATGAAAAGTCCTGACACCATTGTTTATGAACAAGACAGTCAAATGGCTTAGTCGTGTTTTCATTATGACAGTTTACTCTGGAAGTGTTTTCAAATGCAAAAAGTCAGATCTTGGTGACACTACCTGAAAATGCTCAAGACAGCACTATACACTGTTTGCACAGCCATTTGAAAACTACAGTAAAGTTACACATTACTGTATTTAGTGAGGTCACTGAGAACAACACACTGAATACATATGTTTCACATTTTTACTGCATGAGCTCTTTTCAATTCTAATTTGTTCAAAGCATTGTGCAAAAGAAAAATACACACATTTTTACAACAAACATGAGAAACTGCCTTCAGGTAGAGCTGTGCACAACTGTAAACAATACTGCAGTACATATTGGAACTGAACATACAACATACACTGCAAATCATTCAAGCACATGCTGCAAACCACTGTCTGAGCAGGTCTGAGTGGTGAAAACGCACATTACCCCAAACAACAACATACTTGTTCAGATGGTCTCCAGTTAGACCCCTGTCATTCTCAGGGATTATGTCCCTGTAAAGAGTGTCTAACACAGTCAGCAGATGTTGTGTGTTGTATGGACCAAGACGGGGGATATGAGTGAGGACGCCATTTTCTGAGATGGCTGCACACAGTGTAACATTCCCTCCTCGTCGGCCTGGGACATCTGTGGCTGCTCTCTGTCCAATGCAATCCCTTCCACACTGTCTAGTGCCAGATTGAAACCCGCCTCAGGAATAAAATGATAAAGAAATGTATCAAATTTGCTTGACAGATTTTGACAACTAGTTCAACATTTTTGTATGTAATGACTCAAGCAATGAAATGAGGACTATTAGTTTTATAGGGACTGACAATTCAGCATTAATAAGTATAGTTAATTTTGACTGACATGACATAAGCAAATGATAATGTTAAAGAACAGCAGAGAATTGTATGAAAGCAACTGATGCATGTCCAAAGGATTTGCAATTTGTTGGAAAGAATGAGAAACTGCCACTATGATGTGCACAAATGACTAAATGTTGTGGAGGTTGAACTAACAGTTATGAGAACTTTAATTCTGATCAGAGAAATGCACCAAAGCGACTGAGAAAAACTGTAATATGTTGCTAATGCCCTTTGATGAACCCATTACTTTTTGGGTGGTGGGGTGAACCTGTGTGTTACAAACTTTATGAAGGCTTGCCTGATGTATATTTGCATTTTTTTGTGTCAGGAGGTAGAGCGGTTGTCCATCAGTTGGAAGGTTGGTGGTTTACAGTTTTCCATTGGTTTGGCTCATTTCTTGAAACAGAAATTCCATTCTCAAAACAACATGGACAATCCTCCAAACTGCTTGGCAATTGTTCACAACAGAATGGCATTTCTCATTC
This sequence comes from Centropyge bicolor, assembly GCA_037975185.1. NCBI lineage: Eukaryota > Metazoa > Chordata > Actinopteri > Pomacanthidae > Centropyge > Centropyge bicolor. The sequence continues at coordinate 732,542 of JBBMOC010000083.1, forward strand.
ATTTCTTTAAATTGCAAATGTCTTAGTACATGTTTCAATATCTCAGTACATCTTTGCAAATGATTTAGCACAGGTAGCCTGCTGTTAGTGTAACCGACGGCGTTGGTGCTTGCATGAAGATTTTCTGACTGAGATATACAGCCATATATAATGCCAGCGCAACCGGAAGAACAGGGCTGAGACCACCAGCTCAGGAAAGTTTGATTTTTATTTCTCACACATACACATAACGTGATCGTATAGAAAAACACATTTTTAAATTTCCCCCTTTCTTTTTAAAACATAAAATACATTTCTACACAACACATGAATTCATATACAATATCTTAAACAGCAACATTACTTAACACTTACTTAAAAAACATAATTCATATATAAAACTGAACCGTGCCTACCTGATATATAAAACACAATATAATGCCAGCACATCCAGAAGAACAGGGCTGAGACTTATATAACACAGAAATCATAATTACAGACAGGAACGTGGCTATCATGGCTAAACACGAGGCGCTAGCCACACGCTAAGCTAGCTAGCATTAGCTCTGAGACGACGTGCAGCTCATGATTAAAAATGTTTCACATACACATAAATGTCTATAACTTTCACTGTTAACTACAATCATGTCTATAAACAAAATACATGCAACAAAAACTCTCTGGAACATCAGTAACATCCGGAACAAATGAACATCATTCTCACCCCGACGTAGACACACTCACCACCAGCTCAGGAAAGTTTGATTTGCTGAAGTGGGGCCGTGACCAGCTTAAGAGCTCTGTGGCTGCGCGGCTCCAACCACCAGGTGGCACCAAACGGCACATATAACATACACATTTTAGCGAAATTCAAACAGGCATATTTTTGACTCTGTTACATTAGCACAATGTCCAAGTCAACAGATCTGGTTGATCTAAACTGACTGTCAGATTCTCAGTCTAATGGTCGTTCTTTCCAAAACTTGTCAGCATCATTTCATCATATAAGTCATCACTCACAGAATGGTCTGTTCAATTGTCAAAATTAGTCAAGAACATAATACCATGAATATCATATATGAATCTCTTTGATAAACTGATTCATTGAGAGTCAGGTGAAACTAGAACTTGACTAATGAAGGAGGAGTTTCACACATCTCAGATGACCAATCAAACAGTCATGAAGAACATACGCTGCGATGTAGATGAAAACCTGTGGCCAGACACAGAGCAGCGTGTGGACAGCCAGGAGGGCGAGGACAGTGGCCAGGAGAGGGAGAGTGAGGACAGTGACCAGTGACCAGCGACCAGAAGTGTTGTCTTTATTTACTATACCATTTTCCTTGTTTTTTGTTTATGTGTTTATATTACAGCATGTTATGCTGTGTACATTTTCTTTTTACTCAGATATATGTGAGTTATGTTATGAGTGAATAAAAAAGGTTACAGTTTCCCTGGCAGTATGAGTGCAATGTGTGATGTCAAACCTTGGAGGCTACTCTTGCAAAACATCCTATTTTTTTCCAGTTTTATACACAATTGTATTCTGTTAGCTAGACAAAAAAAATACTATTACAGTAACCATTTTCAATGAAGGACTAGGAGATATGGACACGAGGGATGTTTCAATGCTCCTCTGCCATAGTGACAAAACACCTAAACATTTTGACCTGCAGTGCTGACACAACGCCAAAGGGACGATGCATTTTGGGGGCACTGACTATTTGTATGGCAAAGAAACTTAGTTTTGACATGAGTGAACAGTTCTGGGAGAGATATGAGCTTTTGCAAGTGAGCTATGGTGTTGTGCTGAACTGTAAGACTGTTTTGCCAAATGATCTTAGAGTTTTGAGAATGTAATTTCTGTTTCAAGAAATGAGCCAAACCAATAGAAAAAAACTGTAATATATAATTCCAGTGACATACCTAACTCCTCTGCTGAAAGAAGTGGATTGTCTCTGTAGTACAGCCCATCACGAAATGATTTGTACTGACCAAGCTGAGACTTTACATTTGACTGTTCTAAGATTGGTCAATTACATCACCCCAACCATTTTGGTAATAAAATTGAAATTGGAACATATGCAAACGTCTTCTTGTGCAAAGCATCTAAAATATATTCAACTGGCTCAATAACATCAAATGTTTCCTTACTTCCTTGTGTGTTGTGTTCAGTTCCAAGAGGCCTACTTTCTGAAAGACAACTAAGAGGATTGGTTCTCTTACCTCAGTGTGGCATCATCTGTATTCAAGTTGTGCTCTTTGAGAACAACTTCACGAGTGTTTTTTTGAAAGCTGGCCCGCTAAAAAAAAAACAATTTCATGAAATTCATTCATTACTTCCTGTGTAGCTGACTTGGATGCTTGCATGCGCAGAAGCAAAGATGCAAGTCTTCCTTTAATTTTGTGTCATTGCCATGCTCAGTATCAACATCTTCATCATCATCTGACTGTAATTCCAAACTATTTCCAATTGTATGTTAGGATCTGATATTTGTGCAGTTGTATCTAAAACACAATCTTCTAAGTGTTCACTTTCTTTCAGTGAGCCAACAAGGAGCTGTGCTTTAAAATCTTGTAAAGAATCGCAGGTATGATATCGACTGTTGTGTGGCAACATGTAAAGCAAAAGGGTATTTCATTATTTGAATTCAGGAAACCTTAAACTCACCACTCATTGACACAGTATCAATCAAAAAAGGCATCGAAGGACGGTGACTTTCTTCAGGCAGCTTGGACAGAGGCAGCTCTGACCCTAAGCTACAAGTTAGAGAGACAGCAAGCATGACGTAGCTACACGCCTCCAGTTTGGCTTCAGTGTGTTTCATAAAAAATAATGAAACAAGATAAAGGATCAGTTTGAGTGGTTCAGATGTTTTTCTATGTTCTTACTTTTTAAGTAAATTTTGTTACTGTTTTCTCTGTTTTTCTGAGCAAGAGTTTCATAACAAAGGAAATAACACACAGTCTGAAAAGAAAGGTTAGTCAATTTAAACTATTAAAGCAAATACAATCCAAAGCAAGTATTTAAAAATTTATGGTAGAGTATGTGTCAAACCTTTAGTTAGCTATGACTTACCAAGTGCTGGACGTGAACATGAAGGAAAAAGGAAATAGCAAGCAGCGGAAACGGTTTTGTTTGCAAAGCACGTTCAACGTGCTGACGTAATCAGAAACATGCGATGAGGGAAACTATTGTCTGTCCATCATTTTGACTGCCATTCCTAATTTCAATGGAATCACTTTTCTAAGTTTGAAAACTTTTCATACGTTAACACAACATAAACATGACATCTTGAGTTATCGCAACAATTTCAAAATTTTGCAGTCATACTGACAGTAAATTGGAAGTTATCATGACGAATGGGTAGAATGGGTCTTTTTTACTACAATGTCATCAGCTACGCTGACTATGCCGATGTGACAGGAGGCAGTTTCACTCCCTGCTGCTGCGTGGCACTGCACTGTGGTTTTGGCAGCACTAATTGCTGGGCGGCGCTAGGCACGCATATATATATATCTTCAGGTGCGGGGCTTGACCTCTCTCTCTCTTCCGGGTTACTTCCGTGGCCGTTGTGAGCCACGGCTGTGTGTGTGCGGGTTGCAGGATCGTGTCGACCGTCAAGGCGCACGTCACATCTGCGATCTCCATCTCTAGTGTGCTGTCGGCGTCTGGGGCAGTTAGCACAGGGGGCTCCGCTGGAGACCGGGGGGTGCGGCACCTCATGCTGAGGGTAATCGAGCTGCAGTCTGTGTCCCTTCCTCCGGCTGTCCTGGGTCCACGCCGTGCCCGCTGAATGGAAGCGCTTCCGGCGAACCGCCGCTGCACACTCCAATCAGCTGTTAGTTCACATTTTTAATATTTTAACTTTGACTCGCTTGTGTCTGGTACTGCATTAAGCTCCAGCTCTGTGTCACTCATCCCGACTACCAGCGGCCCCGTGCCGGTGTAAGCCCGCCGTGGTTTATCTATGCGCATGTATGCCCGGCATGCGCGGTTGGATTGTTAAACCTGCGGCTTCGGGGACTGGACATTGAACTGCGCCCGTGGACTTGCTCACAGAGCGTAACCAGACTTTTGGGTTGTTGAGCCGATATTTTAATTGTTCATTAATTTTGGCATGATTTAGCATCAATTTGCTTTCCTTATTGATTTGTTTCTTTGTGTTTTGTGCTTGTGTTATCTTGGTTTATTAATTAGATTTTCTTTATAGTCCACCTCCTCTCTGAGTTATAAGTTGTGATATTAATTTTATTTTCTCTTTCTTTGCCAGGTACAGCAGGCTTCCGGTGGCAGATATCCCTGGTGGAGGTGCCTTTTCACATTTGAGTTTGGTGTGCAGTGTCACGGGTGATTTGTTTCAGGACCCCTTTTTCCCTGTTTTGGTTCTCTGCCGCTCTGGTAAGCCCTGCCCTGGCCCCCCTTTCCTTAGTAGTTATTTTGTGTTATGATTTGGAGGAGTTGAGGTGTGGTCTTTTTCTTTTGTTTACTTAATTTACTTGCAGTCGAAGTTATTTATTTTATTGTTTCTTATTTGTTAATAAAGTTTTCCTTAATTTGAAAGCCTAAATACGTCTCTCGCCTCTGATATTAATTCGAACCTGTGTGTCTTGATGTATAAAAGTAGTTGTTAATCCTTCCTGAGGGGGAGTGTGCCTCAGGTGGCGTTGTCGCAATCTCTAATACCGCTCCTGCTACACCTTGGAGACCCTCAAGGTTCCGATACATCTTGTCTTAGAAGAGATCTCCAGCATTTTTTTGACATAACAAGAAGCAAAAATCATCACAAGAAGAAAAATCATGCTGGGATAACATGGGTCATCTGGTTTTGGACAAACTTGTGGAGCCTATGCCAACATGAGTCCTGGCTGCCATTAAAGCGAATGGGGGACATACCAAATACCAAGTCACTCTGAATTTGTGTAAATTTTTCAAACACTCTTTTCACTCTGATTGTTAAGTTGATATTCAAAAGAAAATTGTATTACATGGTTCATCCGACCTACAGTAGGGTTAGTAGAACAAATTCAGGTTCTTTTCCAGTTGAAGGAGGTCCATATATGAGGGATGGGTTCCTGTAGCTGGTGCTACACTGATCTCAGTGTTGTTGTTGGATGAACGGAAAGTTTTAGTCAGCTAGTAAGATTTCAGTGTCAGTGTGACATCTTATATCAACTTCTTGTGACTCACCAGTGTAGCCTCCTGTGATGATTTAATTTCTTTGAATTTAAATGTCCTTTTCATGTGGGGGTTCTTTTTTCTTTGTCCACCCCTTTACTACTCACACAGCCATTTTGCACACAGTCTGAAATACACCCTGCTGCAACTCTGTCACCATGTTGCCTCACATTCTATTTTCCACCTCATCTGTCCCAGAAACTCAGATGGTGTTCCTCCATCACTACCTCCCTTTCCCAATTTCATAAATGGATGTTGTTGTGAGCCTTGTCGGCAGGGTGGTGCACTGAGATTATGGCCCCTTCTTACCCCCTGCCTTCACTGTGACTGAGACCTGCTGCCCCACACTGAGCCACTCAACTGAATAGCCACTAGAGTGGCCTTAGTGCAGCAGCAGGAACAGCGCAGGCAGTGGTGATTGGTGTGTGTGTGAGTGCGTGTGTATGTACACATCTTTATGAGTTTTTCTGAGATTGTTTACAAGTGAGGATGCACAGAGAACAAATGTTTGTGATTAAAGTGTTTCGTCAGAGATGCGTTAACTTAAAATGACTTCGGACCAGGCTTTGATTTTTCCTAAGTTTAGTTCTCCATTCATCAGTAACCCATAAACAGTGATTGTTTGCATTAAATCATTATCTGAAAAGACTGATGTGTGGACTTCAGAATGATGATGTCAGTCCGCACAAGCGTTTGGTTCAAATTTTATGCTGGGTTGGGTATTGTCTTTTAGCATTCTTTGGGATCACTTCCCCTCATCCATATCACTGATGCTCAGTAGATGGACCCACTGATCTTCAGTTTTAATCACCACCTGTAGACCCCTCATGTCCTGGCCCTGCACAAGCCATGCCAGTTTGTAGGGGACTGCTGATGTCTGCTGAGCACAGCATATGCTGATGTGTAGTAGGTAATGTTTACGCATTTGCCATCTTATGTTTAGCCATCTCAAATTGCTTAATCTATAAAGTTATGGTTTAGATGAACCATGAGATAAGATGCATTCACTTTCTAGCATAAACCATGTGTGGGACACAGTACATTAATCCTGTTTTTTGATGTCAACGTCTAGTGCTTGTGTATAAATTTGCCTAAATTTCACAACTTTATCCAGCAGAGAGAGAATTTTTTTCAAGCTTCTGTTCCAGGACGACCATGTCATCATTTTTGTAGCTCTGACCATCTGTTTGATCAGTTATAAAAACTTTGAACTCATCAAATTCATTGCTAAAATCTGGGAACACAGCAACATCGCTTTTTCTTTTCATTTTCTTTCAGAATGTGAAATTAAAACCCAAACTGTCAATTGTAAACATTCTCCACATTTTCCAGGCTGAACTTCTGTTTCAACGAAGACCTGACTGTTTATAAAGATAAACTTTCAGTTTCACTGCGTGCCAGGGACCAAGCAGCAAGAGCAGAGACACAAGAGTAATTTCCAATTTAAAGGCTTTATTTAGCCAAATGAGAATCAGAAAACAAAGTTGCAAAAATTAAAATACATAAGAAATCCAAAGTATCAACCAAAACTGCTAAAGCTGGGCCTTTTAAATAAACTGTGGTCAAAAAAACCATATGGCAACAGAACTCTTAACTATTCCCTTACCAATAAAACCCAACTACCCCTTGAACATATAACACACGTCATATTTACAAATACTAAATACATATACTATCAATACCCAGAGAAATATCCACATGCTGCTGTTCTAGAAGCCTCCACAATTCAGAGCACCCCTGTCCAGTAACAGGATTTGGCAGCTTCCTCTTCCTGTGGACAAGAATAAAGGTCGCTTAAAAACTCCACCTCCTCCTTTTGCCTGGGCCTCAGCAGCATGTGGAGAAACAAAGAAAGGTAAACTATATTAACTCATAACCAGTTTGATAAACTTGTGATAAAATACATGCCCTCAATTTGGGGAACTAATATCATAATGTTAATCAAAGAAACACTGAACATTTTTAAACCACAAGTTGTGTTGTAATTATTTACACTGAAATGGAACACGGACGGTGTGGATTGTGGATGTGTGAGTAATTATTACCTACTTGGGTGTAATCATATTCAGTTTTCCTTTCCAAATGAGGTTTTGATAACCTGGATAAAGAGATGCTTTGTTTGGAACCTGTCTGGTAATGTTTCAGCACTTTTGGTAAGTACGATGTTAACATAACTGATTGAACCAATGGCCAGACCTATGGAAGAAAAAACAAGTACTTCTTCTTTAAGTCAAGAAAGTAAACACTGTAAAGAGGATGTAGCCAGATTGTTGAGTCATGTTTAATTCTGAACAAGATTTGAGTTGTTAGTCATGAATCTTTCTTTCATGGCATCACCATAACTGTAACACTTTGTCATTTTCTCAACAAAGTTTTTGTGACCTTACCCTTTGCATTTATGCTTTCACCTTTCTGGTGTAAAAGCCTGTGCCGATAGGCTCTCAAGTGGTGATGCTTTTACTGACATTGTATCAGTCAGGTCTGCTGTTGAGCCATAGGCAGCCATGAGGGAGTTGCTGTAATGTGTCATACCATTAGCATGTGCTGACAATAACTTTGACTGAATTGCCTTGCCAGTTACCACCCTTTTGTGCTCGCTCACTGCGTTTTACACAGAGAATATTAACACCCAGAGAGAGACAAACACTTCAGACTTCAGTCCCTCGAAGTCTCGGTCTATTTGTTGTCTATGTTTACTATGTTAACGACCTTAGTATAAAGTGTGTGAATTGCAAGGATCAGGTTGCATCTGAATATTAGAGCCCTTTGATCTTTATTAGATAATTCAGTTTGGTTTCAAAATGGCTCTCAACCACCTGAAAAAAATATTCTACAGTTACAAACAGATGGGTGACAAGTAAAACGAAAATCCAACATGCCTTAGAAAGTTTTTCCACCATGAGCCACCAGAGCACCTTCAATGCTTTTGGACATAAACTCTCTAAAGTCTTAACTACTGGAGGAACAAACAGCATCATTCTAAGAGACATTACCTAATTTGGTGCTTGAGGATGGTGGTGGAATGTTGTCCATCTTTGCACTGGCTCCCTGTCACATCAAAAATTGAATTTAAAATCCTTCTCCTAACCTATAAAGCTCTTAATGGTCAAGCACCATCATATCTTCAACACTGTTGAGGGTAGCTAAGGTTGTGCTATCAGTATCAGTAATATGCAGCATATTATGATTATTTTTTTTTGTTGTTGTTTTGATAACATTAGCCAAATGGGTGCTTGCCTGTCAAGTAGAACACATGCAAGTTAGGTGTCTCTCTGTGGTCCTACCTTGTCACAAAGCTCTCTCTCTCTTTGGATCGACCAGCCCACCTCTATTACCTGGACATCTTTGGTGACAGAACATGTAGCAAACAGCGCTGAATAATCATAACACAATACAAATTTAAATAAAATAAGATAAAATACAATCTATCTCTCTCTCTATCTCTCTCTATCTCTCTCTCTCTCACACACTCTCTCTGTGTATATATATATATAATGGTATTACACAACAGAATATATAACATACTGTAGATCTAGTCATTTGTACACATGTTAACAATGTCATGAGTAATTACCTTGACCTCAACTACAATGGTACAATTTGGACTTGTCAGAGATGTCATCATGTTTTATTACACTGTCAAATACTTTTAAATACCTTCAAAGCAATATTATACAGGAATTGGTATTCTTTGCAACCAAGCGCAACTATGGTTTCAGAATTCACTATTACTCTACTGTCATGCAGAGGAGATTTACAGTGGCTCCAACCAGGAAGCCATGAAATTATGCTCTTGTTTTTCTTGTTGTTTACTTGTTGCTAGTAATAAGCAATAGTAACTAGTAATATGTAACTAAATAAAAATAATTGTTGCTGCCATTAGCTGATTAGCTTGGCTAGCCATACAGCTAGTGGTGCAGCCAAAATGTTGGTGGAACAGACCTGTGACATCCTGTCTAACAAGATTCAGTCTCATTATTGAACTGGACTCTTGGTTCTTCATCACACAGATAGACAGCATGGAACTGAGTTCTTACAGAATTCAAGAGTCTTACTTCCTTGAACTACATTTTCAAATTGTGTCCTGTGAAGTCTTTAGCAGTGCTCACCATTTTAGTTCTGGGTCCTGCGTTTGACGAGATGAGAGCTGCATATTTTTCTTCACTAACCTTTACCTAGTCTATGTCAAATATCCCAAACATAGACAGGCAGGTGGAAATACCACATAGTTAAGTGTATCTGTAGCTCTAAACAATGAAGCAGTGTCAGTCAAGGTTATTATGCACGGTACTGCATACTCTGAATACCATTTCAGTGGAAATAATAGTGATGAGTGGAGCTTATAACAATTATGTTTTCCATTTCCTGTTTTTGCTATTAAGGACAATTGTTTTAGTAAAACAATCAAAATCTAAAAACTACTGATTTGACCCATGAATGAGATGGTCTTTAAGCTGAGAAACTGATAAATAGAAGGAAGTGTGGGAAGCGAAAATGCAAAGGACAATTAAACTCCGATCTCTGTGCTTCCCCCAATATGGCTGCAATCTGCTGTGAATTAACAGCTAGCCCTGGGTGATCATTACCCAACACCCGCTGTGCAGAGGGCTGGCACTGACTAACTGCCATATCTGTGTGAGTGTAAGTGTTGAAATTTAAGATGAAACTGTTACAGCATATGTGAGTGGGGTAGCAGAAATACAAATGACACTATAAGCAGGATTAGAGCAGTCGAAATCACAAGACAAGGTGGACAGCACTGGAAGGGAGCAGAAGCCCCACACGTTCTGAGTCTGTGAACTGTACTCTGACTCTGATGAACACTCGAGGTGGAACTAGAAATTCCTAACACGATATTACTTTGTGATACATTATCATGCCAAGCATTGATATTTGAATTTTCAACTTGATTTGCACAAGTAATACATTTGAGTTACAGAGGTGTGTTTTTGTGTTCTGTTCTACTTTATCAATACCCTTCATACCGATATTTGAGTTTTCCACTTTGAGAAGTGTTTATCATTTATATTAGGGGTGCCCACACTTTTTCGGCTTGAGAGCTACTTATAAAATGACCAAGTCAAAATGATCTACTTACATTACAAATGTAAACAACATAAGCATATATTTATTCATATATACTGAGCATACTTACTGTTTAACTACTGCAGCGCTTTAGTTGTGGTGTTACTTGTGGAATATACTGGCTTTTTTTCGGACTTTTTTTTGACGGTGTGGACATGATCACCCGAATTTCCCCTATGGGGGATCAATAACGAATTATCTTACTTTATTTATGCTGCATGAAGCCATATGGCACAACACAATTATGTAAATTTTTGGTCATTACCTTACTCTGATGACTTGCACTGTAAAGAATCAGCCAATAAATTGGAAGACTAACTAGGATAAAAAAAAAAAAACTAGGTGTTTTTCGCAGTACCTCACAGGATTGCACGCGCATGTGTGGTGGCCTATGTGTTAAAATGTGAAGAAATGCGATCTGAGACTGGCTGCCCAGTACATCAATCAAGTGGTACATGCCACGGCAAGGGTGGATAATAGGCTGTGATTTAATTAATTAATTAATTTATTTTTTTGGAATGCCATATGATCTACCGACGCTACCTTTGCAATTGACCAGTCGATCACAATCTGCTTATTGGGTACCCCTGATTTATCTCTTACTCTAATTTAACGAAATGTTACCACAAAAATGTATGTATGTAATGTATGTTTTTAAAGCATGTTATCCTACTGTGAAGAGAACATTATCCTGAAACACTCTGGACCAAAAGAAAATGAACCAACAAAACAAAAAATTCAAGATTCAAGATTCAAGATTGCTTTATTTGTCATTCACATTTTCCATCTGCAAAGCAGTGTCAGAAAAAGCAAACAAAATTATGTTTCTCCCAGTTTAAGACAACAATTCATAAAAAGAATAAAACAGACAGTGCAAAGAACTCTATATACAGCTAAAACTGAATGATGAAACCCCCAAAAAAGATCATAAAAACATATCAGTTCAGACGATAGTTCATATCATCTATCTCCTACGGAGATTAGCATTTAAAAGTCTGATCGCATATGGGAAGAAACTATTTTTCATCCTCTCCGTCCTGGCAGTGATACTCCTGTATCTTCTGCCGGACAGCAGTAGGGAGATGAGGCTGTGAGAGGGGTGTGTGGTGTCCCCGAGGATGCCAGTGACTCTCCTCAGACAGCGCAGATGATACATGTCTCCCAGGGATGGCAGCGTAGTACCAATGATCTTCTCTGCTGTTCTCACAGTCCTATGCAGCTGTTTCTTCTCCTCTGCTGTGCTGTTCCTGTACCAGGAGGTGAAGCAGTAGGTGAGGAGGCTCTCGATGGTGCCCCTGTAGAACACGGTCAGGGCCGTGGTGGAAAGGTCAGCTTTCTTCAGCTGACGGAGGGGATAGAGATGCTGCTGGGCCTTTTTAGTGATGGCAGTGATGTTGCTGCTTGGGGCCAGGTTGTCTGTCAGCAGTACTCCTAAGAATTTTGTTCTAGTCACCCTTTCTACAGCTGTTCCATCGATACTCATTGGCTGGTGTGGTGGCCTTGTCCTCGTTCTGAAGTCGACAATCATCTCCTTTGTCTTCTCCACATTCAGGGCGAGATTGTGCGCTTTGCACCAGATTGCCAACTGCCTCACCTCCTCTCTGTAGGCAGCTTCCTCGTCGTCAGTGATGAGGCCGACCACAGTGGTATCATCTGCGAACTCTATTATGTGGTTGCCTTTAAATCTGGCCGTGCAGTCATGTGTGAGGAGAGTAAACAGTAAAGGGCTCAACTTCCTGCTGAAAACATTTCTAGAACATTGCAGGAATCTGTCTCAGAATGTTTTCAGAACACACAATTTCCAGCTGGGAAATAGCCTGGCCCCCATCAAGTTGAACATTATTTTTGCTCGAAGTGCTCATTCTTAATTTTGTTCTGGCCATCACCATTTGATAAGTTTGCCATTTTGTTTGGGAAACCTAAACATTTCAAGCATCAGTGATGTAACTTTTGCAATGAGTGTTTTTGTTTCTGGAAATATATAAGTATAAAATTTCTAAATAGCCTGATTTTGGATAAGTAGTTTGTTAGCAATGACAGCAGCCAGTTGGTTATCTCACATTCTATATTAAAGCTGCAATGCACAAACCTGTGCAAAACCTTGTGCCTCGTTCTTTGTTGTCTTATATCACTACACTAAGCCCCTCCCACCAATCACATGTTTGAACGGCAGCAGGAGTCAGTTGCCCTACGAAATCTCATTCCTGGTGGGGACTCTCTCCACAGCATGAGCCTCGCCAAGACCCCGTTCCCCCTCGCCGCAATTTCTTTTCTCAAAGGCACCCCTCCAGTGCTTTGTGGCCACAGGGCAAAGTGCCCCAGGCTTCAGAGACAGCTGAGATACCATCTAACAGCAGGATGAGAGACAAGTGTACCACACACACACACCGTAACTCCTCAAAAGTAATTCCCCACTGTTTCTCATCATGCCACTTTGCCACTCACCAATACGAGCATCATGGTATCAGACAAAATTAACCAAAGCTCCGCGTGGAACCAGGAAGTGTTCACACACATATTTTATGGTATTGGAGGTCTTGGAAATGTATTACAGTTTTTTTCTATTGGTTTGGCTCATTTCTTGAAACAGAAATTACATTTTCAAAACTCTAAGATCATTTGGCTAAACAGTCTTACAGTTCAGCACAACACCATAGCTCACTTGCAAAAAGCTCATATCTCTTCCAAAACTGTTCACTCATGTGTCAAAACGAAGTTCCTTTGCCATATATTTAGTCAGTGCCCCCAAAATGCATCGTCCCTTTGGTGTTGTGTCAGCACTGCAGGTCAAAATGTTTATGTGTTTTGTCACTATGGCAAAGGAGCATTGAAACATCCCTCATGTCTTGGCCCAGTCCTTCATTGAAAACGGTTACTGTACTAGGTTTTTTTGTCTAGCTAACAGAATACAATTGTGTATAAAACTGAAAAAAAAGGATGCCAAAGAAATGGTAACCATTATCATTTACACACATAAAGTAACTTCCATACATCAGAAGCACAATGACGTATACAGCATAATATTCTGTAATATAAACACATAAACAAAAACAAGGAAAATTATATGAAGCCTACAGAGCTGGAAATAAAGCTGGAGCTTCACAACACTTTTTCATTGGTTGCTGTCTTCACCCTCCCTCTCCTGGCCACCGTCCTCCTCACCCTCCTGGCCGTCCTCCTCACCCTCCTGGCCACCGTCCTCCTCACCCTCCTGGCCGTCCTCCTCACCTTCCTGGCCATCCCCCTCACCCTCCTCAAAATCCAGGGTAGGGCTACTGCACCTTAAAACATGTTTTGTTTTCTCCTCTGTCAATTAAATTCTTAGAACATTATGAACATGCAGGTGATAATGTTTTTTTTCATCTTTTTTTTAAAAGAAGGGACAACCAAAACTTTTATGTAGCTCAACTGATACACATCATAAAGATCATAGATGCACCAGTCTCATCAACTGGTGACAACTGGTAGATCTGTCTGGTGTGGCGAAAAAAACTGACCAGTTATTGAAACGCTTCAAATAGAAAAGTCTACATAAATAGAAAAAAAAATAGTGTAATTGACTTTTTTGGCATGTCATAAAACCTTCTATATTCAACAGCCTTAATTAAATAGTTTTCTTCACAGCACCAACTTTATATTTGGTACATATATCAATTAGACCTTGCACCTTGTCAGATTTTTGCTATAAGCATTCAAAATACAGACGCGACAAGCTTTTTTCTATTTTTAGAGGCCTATATACGAGAAAGTATAATTTTTGTCACAGATATAACATGATTTCCTGATTCCTGTACTATAACCTGTCTTATATATTAAAAAGAATCAGACATCTGGTGTCATTAAGTCTGGAGATATAGAGAGGGTAAGATAAAGTAGCTCCACCTGAAGCAGCTACAGCAGTAAAATGCTGCTTACAGGTTGATGTATTAACAGTGTTATAATGTATCAGTTGTACATTTTTCTATGGAAAAAGTACTTAATTGTGACACTTTGAGCACATTTTGCTGATATCTTGAGATGGATTTTGAATGCAGGACTTTTACTTGTAATGGCGTATTTTGACATGGCTGCATTGGTACTGTCGGTTCGGGCTGAGCCTGGCCGGGCCCCGTGAGCAAAAGCCTGGCCAACAGGTGCTCGCTTGCGAGCCCCAAACCCAGGCCTGGCACCAGGGTGGGGCCCTAGCTGCACCCTACCAGGCGACATCACTGTTCATAGGGGTTTTTGAACTGCATTTAGTCTGACCCGTCACCCAGGACCTGTTTGCCTTGAGAGACCCAATCAGGGGCATAAAGCCCCTGGACAACATAGCTCCCAGGATCATTCGGGCACTCAAACTCCCCCACCACGATAAGGTAGCAGTTCAAGGGGGAGGAATTTTTTTTGTTGTTGTTTTTTTGGGTTTTTTTTTTTTTTAAGTCTTTGTTTGTATTTTTCTTCTTCTTTTTTCTTTTTGACCAGTTCTGGGGTTACACTGTCTACTTCCACCTTAGGGGTTTCCTCAGCCCCAGGAAGTGACGGATTCTCTTACAGGTTGAAGCCTTCTTTCGCATCTCTGAGAGCTTGTCTTCAGAGACTTCAGCCTCCTCAAGGAGTTCAATGTCCAGTGCATTGGGGATGACCTCCTGCTTGCACACCATCTCCTCAGGCACTTCAATTTGCAAGACTTTGCAAAAAAAAAGTGCTACAATACACAAGTAGCTCAAAATCCAGGGTAGGGCTACTGCACCTTAAAACATTTTTGTTTTCTCCTCTGTCAATTACATTCATAGAACATTATGAACATGCAGGTGATAATGTTTTTTTTCTTCTTTTTTTTAAAGGTGAAACAGGAAGTAATAACACGAAGGTTAACTTAGAGCATCCATTGTTTGTTTTTTTTGGCAGAGTTAGTGGGAGTGGAAGCTGTTTGCTTCTTTTTGAGCCATATGCATCTCTCTGTCTCTCACTATACAGTGCTTATGTGACTGGTTTTAACGTAAGGGCTAGCCAAAAGCAGGTAGCTGCTACCTAGCTGCCTTGCACATCTTGCACGTAGCACAACACACAACAGAGGACACAAAGATGACAAGTACAAAGTAGACTGAGATGAATGTTGAATAGTCCGGTAGGAGAGGCAAAGGTATTAGACGGCGGTAGAGCTAGGGCAAATAGAGATCGCTGCCGTGACTGAAACTCCGAAGGCGAGGTAGGCGAGCAATAAATGAACAGCAGGACAAACGTTAAGTATAGCGGTGTCTGCAAGCAGCGCTTTGGCACATGCGCGATTCATTTACACCCTGGATGCCGAGGGGGTCACATCTTCCTGCTGGGAGGGACTCAGCTGACAGTGTGTGCTTTAGGATGCAGGAGAGTCCACGGCAGTGTCCACTGGCATACACAGTAATATATGAATGGGATATCACATGCGGTGCCCAGACTGCCGTCAACACTACATCCAGTTTTCCTTGGGTGGGCAGAGCATGTCCGTGGGTGGGCACTCACCCCCCCCTGGTAACGCCCCCGCTGTCATGGAATCAGTTTATCAAATGTTCCAAGAGATTCATATATGGTATTCATGGT
This sequence comes from Centropyge bicolor, assembly GCA_037975185.1. Lineage (NCBI taxonomy): Eukaryota > Metazoa > Chordata > Actinopteri > Pomacanthidae > Centropyge > Centropyge bicolor. The sequence continues at coordinate 748,347 of JBBMOC010000083.1, forward strand.
ATTATGTTCTTCTACTCATTTTGACAATTGAACAGACTATTTTGCATGTGATGACTTATACGTTGAAATGATGCTGACATGTTGATATGGTTTTGGGTTTTGTGTGTGTGTGTGTTTTCCCTATTTCTTTCAGTGTGTGGCAGGAGGCGTGGCGGGTTTCCCTCACCCTCTCCCGGTGACCTGGCAGATGAGGCACACCGGTTCTCAATCTCTCAATCTACCATCCATATAAGGCTGGTCCGGACGTCACTCCGGCGCCAGATTATTCCGTCACTACCGATCCAGCTCCAGACTCCCGTCAGCGTGCCTCACTGCCAGCCGTCCTCCTGTGCCGTTTTCCACCTCCTCCGTCATCCTCCAGCCCGCCGCCTGTCACCATCACCAGCGTCTCTTCTCCTGTTTTGTTTTTTGATCCTGAATAAAGACTCGTTAAGAGCACCATTCCGCTCCAGTCTCTGCCTCATTGGTCCAGATCACAACTCAGCCCTTAACAGAATAATCTGGCCAACATGGACCCGGCAGAGGCTGAAAATTTTAAGTGGGCTCTATCCAGTCAAGACTCGCGGTTGAAACAACACGACACGGCGCTGCAAAAACTTATGGACGCCATCCAGAGCCGGCCACCCGGCTCGCCGCACCGGCCGACGCTCCGCCTCCACCACTTCCATCTGCGGACCGCCCGGCGTCTCCTTCTCTCCAACCCCGTGAGCCCTTCATCCCGACCCCAGATAGGTATTCAGGTGATTTAGGGACATGTAGCCAGTTTCTCATCAGTGCTCTCTTGTTTTCTCTCAGCAACCCAGTACATACAACTCAGACAGATCCAAGATTGCATTTATTATGAGTTTGTTATCGCACAAAGCCGCAGCTTGGTCACTAGCCATTACTCAGAACAATTCACCTGTGTGTTATGACTACAAACTATTTTGTGATGAAATGAAAAGGGTCTTTGACCACCCAGTCCGTGGCAAGGAAGCCAGTAGCTGGCTTCTCAATCTCCGCCAGGGCTCACAGACAGTTTCACAGTTTGCTATAGATTTTCGCATACTCGCAGCAGAGTGCGGTTGGGACCAAGCAGCACTTCAAGGAATTTTCCTTAAGGGCCTTTCTGAGGAGATAAAGGATGAGTTGGCAGCCAGAGACGAAACCTCTCATTTAGAAGAGCTAATTGGATTAGCCACTCGCCTTGATAATCGTCTGAGAGAGAGACGCAGGGAGAGGACAGACAGGCATAGGCCCAACACCCCTCAGCAAGGACCTCTTCGCGGGCAACCTCCCCCAGTCCAACCTTCAACCTCACCATCGCCCTCGGCTCCTCCTTCGGGCTCCTTTGTACCACGTTCTACAGTGGAACCCATGCAGCTCGGACGTGGGAAATTAACCCCTGAAGAACGCCAACGCCGGGTGCGCATGGGTCTGTGCATCTATTGTGGACAGGTTGGTCATTTCCTTCCTCGGTGTCCGGAGCTGCCTAAAGCTTCCAGGGGGGGCGCTGGTGAGTCATACTCCCGTCTCCTTTTCCCCCTCTAACAGACTCCAGCTCAAAGGTACGATGCATTGGTCTGCTAAGTCTATCCCAATCCATGTTTTAGTAGACTCGGGTGCTGATGACAATTTTATTGACTCCAACCTAATCTCACAAATTGAAATTCTTTTAGAGGAATTACCTAAGCCCAGAGATGTTTTAGCTGTAGACGGTAAATTACTATCTCATGTCACACATCGCACTGCCCCTTTTCCTTTTACACTGTCTGGTAATCATCATGAAACCATCTCCCTATTGGTTATTCCCTCTCCCATGTCACCAGTGGTGCTGGGCTTGCCTTGGCTTAAGATCCACAACCCCCACATTGACTGGTCAACTGCGTCAATCAGTAATTGGAGTCCTCACTGTCACCTGCACTGCCTTCAACTGCTATACCTGCAAGTGCTGCCTCTCCTCCCTCCTTGTCAGAAAACATAGACTTGGGTTCTGTTCCCCCAGAGTATCATGATCTCAGTCAGGTATTCAGTAAGGACCGAGCCCTTTCACTGCCACCACATAGACCATATGACTGTGCTATTGAGCTTCTTCCTGGTGCCTCTCTGCCTACTCAAAAACTTTATAATCTCTCCAAACCGGAGAAAGAGGCTATGGAGGGCTACATCAAAGACTCCCTGTCAGCCAGTCTTATTCATCCCTCCTCCTCCCCTGTGGGAGCTGGTTTCTTCTTTGTCGAAAAGAAAGATAAGACACTGCGTCCCTGCATTGACTAGTGGGGAGTTAATGACATCACAGTTAAAAACAAATACCCATTCCCTTTAATTGACTCGGCTTTTGGCCCACTCCATGAGGCAGTGATCTTCTCAAAACTGGACCTCAGGAATGCATACCATCTGGTCCGGATCAAAGAAGGGGATGAATGGAAGACTGCCTTCAACACTCCCCTGGGACATTTTGAGTACCTGGTGATGCCGTTTGGCCTCACCAATGCCCCTGCCGTTTTTCAAGCTTTAATCAATGATGTACTACGTGATATGTTGAACAGATTTGTGTTTGTTTACCTTGATGACATTCTGATTTTCTCCAGAGACTACAATGAGCACGTGCAACATATCAGAAAGGTTCTCCAGAGACTGCTACAAAACAAATTGTTTGTTAAGGCAGAGAAGTGTGATTTACACGTGTCTTCTGTACCCTTTCTGGGTTTTGTTATTGAGAAGGGGCAAATCAAAGCAGATCCTGACAAAATCAAGGCTGTCACTGAGTGGCCCCTCCCTGCCACCAGAAAGCAGCTCCAAAGGTTCTTGGGATCTGCTAACTTTTATAGAAGGCTCATTAAGAACTACAGTCGTGAGGCAGCCCCACTCACTCAGTTGACTTCTGTTAAGAAACCTTTTGTGTGGTCCTCTGCAGCCGATGCTGCCTTTAACAAGTTGAAGCTGCTGTTTTCCTCTGCTCCTGTTCTGATCCACCCAGATCCAGATCTCCAATTCATCGTGGAGGTAGATGCCTCAGGCTCAGGAGTGGGAGCAGTCCTGTCCCAGCGTTCTTCCTCCGACCAGAGACTCCTCCCGTGTGCCTTCTTCTCCCGCCGGCTATCGCCGGCAGAAAAGAACTATGATGTGCGGAACCGGGAGTTGCTTGCAGTGGTGCTAGCACTGCAGGAATGGAGGCACTGGTTGGAGGGAGCCACTCACCCTGTCATTGTCTGGACTGACCATAAAAACTTCACCTATTTACGTTCTGCCCACAGGTTAAATTCTTGCCAGGCTCGGTGGGCTTTGTTTCTGGGCAGATTCAACATCACCCTCACTTTCCGCCCAGGTTCCAGGAATGCCAAACCTGATGCCCTCTCCAGACAGTTTGCCCCTCCAGTGGAAGAGCCCTCAGTGGAGACAATCATTCCTTCCACCTGCGTGGTTGGGGCAGCCCAGTGGGAGGTGGAGCAGGTGGTTCAGGAGGCCCAACTAAATCATCCCACTCCGGAGGGATGTCCAGAGGATCGACTTTTCGTTCCCCCACCAGCAAGGTCGTCTGTCCTCCAGTGGGGTCACTCTTCTAAGGTGGCCTGCCATCCGGGGATTCACAGAACCCTTTCCCTCCTACAGCAACGCTTCTGGTGGCCCTCCATGTCTGCTGATACCAGAGAGTTCGTTTCAGCCTGCTCCGTCTGTGCCAGAAGCAAGTCCTCTCACCGTTCTCCAGCTGGTCTCCTTCGTCCTTTACCCATTCCTCACCGCCCCTGGTCCCACATCGCTGTTGATTTTGTCACCGGACTACCCCCATCTGAAGGTAACACTGCCATTCTCACCATTGTTGATCACTTTTCCAAGTCAGTTCATTTCATTGCCTTACCCAAATTACCCTCAGCCTTAGAGACTGCTAATTTACTCATAACCCATGTTTTCCGACTACACGGCATCCCCCTGGACATTGTCTCGGACCGAGGTCCCCAGTTTGCCTCCCAGGTTTGGAAGGCGTTTTGTTTGGCTCTGGGGGCCTCGGCCAGCCTCTCCTCTGGTTACCATCCTCAGACTAACGGCCAGACGGAGCGGGCAAACCAGAATCTGGAGGCCTCCCTTCGGTGTGTTGCATTCCGCCATCCAGCCTCCTGGTCCACCCACCTCCCCTGGGTGGAGTATGCCCACAACTCACAGGTGAGCTCCGCCACAGGCATGTCTCCATTTATGGCCTCCTGCGGCTTCCAGCCCCCCCTTTTCCCCAACCAGGAGACGGAGGTGGCTGTCCCATCCGTCCAAGCCCATCTTCGCCGTGCCCGCCGAGTCTGGCGGGAAGCCAGGACATCCCTTTTGAGAACTGCTGCTCGGAACCAGCGAGTAGCAGATCGCCACCGGACCCCCGCACCAGACTACCAGGTTGGCCAGAAGGTCTGGCTTTCATCTCGAGACCTCCCTCTGCAGGTAGAGTCTCGCAAATTGGCCCCCCGGTACATTGGACCCTTCGAGATCGACCGGGTAATTAAACCCATCGTTGTTTGGCTCAAGCTGCCCCCTTCTCTCAATGTTCATCCCTCCTTCCATGTCTCCCTCCTAAAACCAGTTGCCACTAGTCCACTCAGTCCTCCAACCGACCCCCTCCCTCCCCCCTGGATCATCGACGACCACCCTGCCTACACTGTCCGGCAGTTGCTGGACGCGCGACGCCGAGGCAGGGGTTTTCAATACCTGGTCGACTGGGAGGGCTATGGCCCGGAGGAAAGGTCCTGGATTTCTAGGTCCCTCATTTTAGACCCTGACCTCCTTCGAGACTTTTATCTCAGGTTTCCCAACAAGCCGGGTAGGCCGCCAGGAGGCGTCCATTGGGGGGGGTACTGTTATGGTTTTGGGTTTTGTGTGTGTGTGTTTTCCCTATTTCTTTCAGTGTGTGGCAGGAGACGTGGCTGGTTTCCCTCACCCTCTCCCGGTGACCTGGCAGATGAGGCACACCGGTTCTCAATCTCTCAATCAACCATCCATATAAGGCTGGTCCGGACGTCACTTCGGCGTCAGATTATTCCGTCACTACCGATCCAGCTCCAGACTCCCGTCAGCGTGCCTCACTGCCAGCCGTCCTCCTGTGCCGTTTTCCACCTCCTCCGTCATCCTCCAGCCCGCCGCCTGTCACCATCACCAGCGTCTCTTCTCCTGTTTTGTTTTTTGATCCTGAATAAAGACTCGTTAAGAGCACCTTTCCACTCCAGTCTCTGCCTCATTGGTCCAGATCACAACTCAGCCCTTAACACATGTTTTGGAAAGAACGACCATTATACTGAGAAACTGACAGTCAGTTTAGATCAACCAGATCTATTCACTTGGACATTGTGCTAACATCAGGCTACCTGTGCCTAATCATTTGCAAAGATGTACTGAGGCATTGAGACATGTACTAAGACATTTGCAATTTGAAGAAATGAATGAGAAATTCCACTGTGTTGTGAACAATTGCCAAGCAGTTTGGAGGATTGTCCACATTGTTTTGAGAATGTAATTTCTCTTTCAAGAAATGAGCCAAACCAATGGAAAAAAACGGTAAGTAAAGATTTTCCGCCACTGAATCAGGCTTATATGGAGTGCACGTCCTATCATGGGCTACATTCTCTAAAGCTAAAAAACAGTCAAGAGGAGATGCAGAAGTATACTTTTCTCTCCAACCACTTGAATTACAGTGTGCAGAAAGTTTACTATGGCAGTTTTGCCCAGTGCCATTACAGTTTTTCTCAGTCGCTTTGGTACATTTCTCACATCACTATTAACATTTGCACAGCAGTTAGTGCATTTCTCAAAACAATTAGTACAAACTGCAAAACCTAGTAGATAACCTGCAAAAGTGCCTCACTTGCTCAAAATGGATTGTTCATTCCTCAAAAGCAAGTATTCATGTCAGTGAAAGTGTCAGTGTCAACAAAATGAAAAGTCCCAACACCATTGTTTATGAACAAGATAGTCAAATGGCTTAGTCATGTTTTCATTATGACAGTTTACTCTGGAAGTGTTTTCAAATGCAAAAAGTCAGATCTTGGTGACACCACCTGAAAATGCTCAAGACAGCACTATACACTGTTTGCACAGCCATTTGAAAACTACAGTAAAGTTACACATTACTGTATTTAGTGAGGTCACTGAGAACAACACACCGAATACGTATATTTCACATTTTTACTGCGTATGCTCTTTTCAATTCTAATGTGTTCACAGCATTGTGCAAAAGAAAAATACACATGTATTTACAACAAACATGAGAAACACACTTTAGGTAGAGCAGTGCACAACTGTAAACAATATTGCAGTACATATTGGAACTGAACATACAACATACACAGTACTGCAAATCATTCAAGCACATGCTGCTAACCACTGTCTGACCAGGTCTGAGTTGTGAAAACACACATTACCCCAAACAACAACATACTTGTTCAGATGGTCTCCAGTTAGACCCCTGTCATTCTCAGGGATTATGTCCCTGTAAAGAGTGTCTAAAACAGTCAGCAGATGTTGTGTGTTGTATGGACCAAGACGGGGGATATGAGTGAGGACGCCATTTTCTGAGATGGCTGCACACAGTGTAACATTCCCTCCTCGTCGGCCTGGGACATCTGTGGCTGCTCTCTGTCCAATGCAATCCCTTCCACGCTGTCTAGCTTTTGCCAGATTGAAACCCGCCTCAGGAATAAAATGATGTGAAAAAAAAATGATGAAGTCAAATTTGCTTGACAGATTTTGACAACTAGTTCAACATTTTTGTATGTAATGACTCAAGCAATTAAATGAGGACTATTAGTTTTATAGGGAATGACTATTCAGCATTCATAAGTATAGTTCATTTTGACTGACATGACATAAGCAAATGATAATGTTAAGAAACAGCAGAGAATTGTATGAAAGCAACTGATGCATGTCCAAAGGATTTGCAATTTGTTGGAAAGAATGAGAAACTGCTACTATGATGTGCACAAATGACTAAATGTTGTGGAGGTTGACCTAACAGTTAAGAGAATTTTAATTCTGATCAGAGAAATGCACCAAAGCGACTGAGAAAAACTGTAAAAAGAGATTACCTTCCACAGCTTGAAGTTTAACACTGCTTGAAATGCCCATCACAAATTGTGTTTTGGACATCAGCATTTGACTTGCTCTGAACAGGCACATTTTGAACAGCCTTTCATTTACTCTGGTGACACTCTCTCACACTTCAGAACCAGCTGAAGTCAACTGGTCCATCTTCAGTGTCTACTTGGATTGATGCTGTGCACTGTCAAGCCACAATTACATACAGCAGATCCACTGGTTAAATTTTGTGCAACAAGTACCCAACTGTGCGTGTTTATGTGCACATCAAACTCGTCCGTATTGATTATTCTACAGTAAGTGATACAAACTGGGGCTTGTATAGACCCAACCATGCCCATTCTTTATAGTCATTATTTTTTTTGGTCTTTCTGGCAGAGAGAAGAGTGTAACTGTGAGTGCCAGTGGGACGTTAATGTTTGGTCAACAGAAGAAGAAACAGAAGCTGGTATGGTTACATTAAGGTGTGTGAAAAGTCTGTATCTATCAGACATTCTAGCAATATTCATGCTGGAGATTCATAGGCATTCTGTCCAAACATTCCTATGAAACACTGTACAGTATATTATGAAATAATCACAGAGGTGTGACACAGATTGTATTTTCTTAATGCAGAGCTATTCAATAATACACATATCATATGTTACAGAAATAGAATGTTTAGGAATAAAGCCTGTACAGAAGATCAGAAACTGAAAAATGTTGGTCAGTGAAGTCAGGCTAGTGGTGTTCACGGTACGTCTCCAAGCAGAAGTGTAGTCAAATCAAGTTGGTAAGAGAGATGGCTCCAGGACAACAACAGATGGCAGATTGTATTCAAACTACTGCATGCAACCAGCGCCTTCCTCATCTTGTGACAAATACCCCAGGTAGAAGCACTGATCAATCATCATGCCAAAAAGAGACTGCAGGTGACATGCTTGCCAGGTGAACCTTAAAATATACATGCAGCCATATATCACCAGCATGACAGGTACATTCGAAGGAGGCATGGGAGTACGAGGAAGTCAGTGTCGAAGTCAGTCCGCAGTCACACATGCTGTCAAAAACACACACTTTATTTCCTGCTGGCCATGGGTGCTTGACTGACTGAGAAGATAAGTATGAGCTGCATTCACATATTCTCATGCACAGTGAAGCTAAACATTCAGTCCTGCTCTGCTAGGAAAGCTTTCAGAAATACACATCGTTTCAGTCTCACAAATACACAGGCAACATGAATTTACCCCTGAACAGCCAGGATAAATTCATATTCTGCTCAAGAAAATGCAGGGTGTTTTTTTTTTTTTAACAGAAACACACATTTATGAAGTCATCTTTCATTGCAAATCTTCTCTGCTTCACCACAACTAAATTTAAGCAAAAACCTTTTACATGAACATTTTGAAGATAAAAAATATGATATAATTTTCAGTTGATACCTTTCTTGAAAATAAGTCAAGATGTCCAGATACCATAAACAACCCACTAACTAAATTCTTGCACATACAATGGATGCTGCTATGTCAATAATTTCCACAGTATGGATAGAACCAATGAACAGATACAGGAGAAGGAACTGGGGTATGAGATGTACAATATATCAAGCAGGTATATATGTGTAAAAAAAAGACACCATGTTCACTTGTCCAGGAGACGGAAGAAGAGAAGAAGAAGGCAGACAATATTTATTCCTCCAGAAGAAATCCAATTCCACAGATGTAGAGTATCACAGTGAAAAGGAAGTCGGAGTGCTGTTTAGTTTACTAGGGTTTAGTCACAAGAAGGATTAAGATCTGACAGACTTGTTTGAATTACTTAGAAGTGAGTATGGCTTAGACAGAAGAAAGAGGGATTTTGATGTGAAAGTACTTGGTAAGAACTTTTTTGACAAGACAACACAAAACAGCACTGCAGAAAGTCATGGACGCCATTGAGGCCCCCTCTACCAGTGTGACTCAGATCAGCGGTTGGATGAATGACTTTCTGGCTCTACACACAAAGACCTCCATGCAGTTCAGCTTCCCGGCTCCATCTTCAGTCCTGTCAACATCTTCCTCCAGTGCAGCTATTCGCCCATTGGCCTACGCAAATTTTTTAAATAACTTTTCATCGTTAACGTGTCTCGTACACACCCTCCAAATCTGGAGTCGATCCAATTAAAAACCTAGGAGGAGGAGTTCAAATGCTAGCCTTAAAATCGCAAAAATCGGAATTTCAACGTTGATTTACAAAGTTCCTGTTCAGAATTCCGGATTACAATTTATATATCGGTGACGGTTTCAGCCTGGGGTTTATGCCCAAAAAATTTCGTGCACGTACGACGTTGTGAAAAATTCTCCAATTTTGGGCGTGGTTTGTGGCCACGCCTATTTACCTACACAAATTCTTTGAATAACTTTTCATCGTCAATGTGTCTCATACAGACCCTCCAAATTTGGAGTCGATCCGATTAAAACCCTAGGATGAGTTTGTTCAAATACGCAGCGTGCAAATCGCTAAAATCGGAATTTCAACGTTAATTTCCGAACTTCTTGTTCGGAATTCACGACGGTCTTAAGAGACTTTTTCGTAGGCCTTGCAATGCTTGTTATGCATTAATTTTCAGGCTCGTAGCTCAAAGTAGCCGGAGGGGCTGCAGTTTGAGGCCCCTAGGTGCCACTATGGAGCACGTATTTTTGTGCGAACACTGGATTCAAAATTCTTCTCTGGGACTGACGATTTTGGCTAGGCGCGGTCGCGTTTATCTCAAGCTGAGGGCCTTCGCCCCTTTAGTGGGCTCGGGCCCTAATAATCCTAAGGGTTACAACAGGGCCTTCGCCCCTTTAGTGGGCTCGGGCCCTAACAAGTGCTCTCGAAAAAAAGAAATTCTGTCTTAGGGTTTATCTAGGGTTTATCTCTTGATCTAATCTGGACTTGGACCTTTGTGGACTCGGACTTGGACTCAACAAGCCCAGACTTGGACTTGTCTTGGACTCGATAAAGGTGGACTTGACTACAGTCCTGCTTCTTGCACACTTGAAAATATCACTCTCCTTGTTCGACGCAGTTTTTGACATGGTTGCTGTTGAACTGGTAAATATAACTCATTTTTATATTAGATTCTGCCAGGTTGTGTGGAGCAATCAAATTGCCTTTTTATTGACTTGAGCATATCTTAACATACATGGGTGAGAGGAAGGATGGACCCTGGACAGGTTGCCAGCCAATCACAAGGTTAAAACAGACACCAATTCACACTCACAGTCAAAGCTATGGGGGTTGATTTCTCTGTTTTTTTAAGTTGTCAGTTAACTGATATTATGGAGGAAACCGGAGCACCCGGAGTAAACCAAAACACACCCACAGAGAGAAGATGTTAACTCTTGAGTGAGAAGCAGAATTCAACCCAGAAGCCTCTTGCTGTGTGGTGACTGTGCA
>JBBMOC010000083.1:768790-790512 GCA_037975185.1 Centropyge bicolor
ACGTGTATGGGGTAAAATACGGGATCACGTCCCATATTAGATCAAAACAAGACGTAACATTTAATTCTCAAATAAAGGACAATTCCGTATTTTACTGGACGGAGTGGCAACCCTAGGTTTCAACAATATTATTATCAGTTTTCAATGCAGAAAATGTTTAACAGAGTGGACAGCAAGCCGTTTTACCATAAATAAAAGTAGTTGACGCCGGTTCGCGTCCCGGTCAGGGCGCTTGGGATCTTTCTGTGTGAAGTTTGCATGTTCTCCCTGTGCAGCGTGGGTTCTCACCGGGTACTCCGGCTTCCTCCCACAGACTAATCTAAATTGCCCGTAGGTGTGAATGTGAGTGTCCGCCGACCCTGCAAAGGAGTAAGCGGTAGATAATGGATGGATGGATGGATTTTGGATTAATTAAAACAGAAACCTCAAAGTAGCTGAGCGCTGTGCTTTGCCTCGTTGTGGCGCTTCACGTTGCCACTTCTAATTAACGCCATGTTATCGGCGCATATGAGCCAGACTGGTTTAGAACTGCCTGCCGGAAGAATGACCAGAAATTTCTAAGTCCATTCATCTTTAAAATAATGGTTTTCCGCATCAACTTTTCTTTTCGAGCAAGCCATGCTGTCATTACTGTCTCTTCCTCTCTGCTCTGATGCGCTGGCTAAGCAGAGTAAACAAACGATTTGATTGGCTCAACTGAGTGAAGCTAGACTGGAGCTTGACTGGAGTAGCGCCCGCTGTCTATAGTCGACCGTCACAAAAATGGTCCATGAAAATGTTCTATTCTCGTGAATTTATGAGTTTAGTAAGTTAGTGGCCTAATTAACAAACATGTTTGCTAAATAATTGTTTTTTAATGGGGTGGAGGGGCTGGGTCTGAATTTATTTTCACTTTCTTGCAAACTTTGCAAGAGTTTTATGTTTTCAACGTTGTTTATTCATCAGTGAATACTGCATGGATCTTGACTGAAAATAAATAAATAAATAAACAAAACCTTTGGTGTGGATCCAGATAAAGTCCTTATATAGCAGATATGTGTTTTGTGGAGAATAGCTGAATAAAGCAACATTGTTTTGGAAAATGTTTTTGCTGTTTATCTGCGCACACAAGGTTATTGCTACATTTTCAACACCCTATTCAGAGTGAGGATTAGATGCTGTCTGAAGAGAGTGCTGAATATAATAATGAAATTGCTCTAATTTGATCCTACAGTGTTCTTACACTGTGCATTTTTTTGGATAATCATAAATTATATGTACACATAAATGTCAGTAACTTTCATTTTCAACTACAGTCATGTTCATAAACAAAATACATGTAACAAAAACTCTCTGGAACAGCATTAACATAATGAACAAGTAAACATCACATCAAATGTATCAGCATTTTGTATATAACATCTGGGCTACAAGTGGTATTAAGTGATGAGTAGTCACTCCTCAAACCTATGTTAACCACCAACCTATCCTAACCATCTCTTGCTTTCCCCATTAACCTACCCATCACATATTCTGTCTGGGATGCAACATCACAGTTCTGCTTCCTGAGGTAAGATTTCATCAACTCAACCCATTCAGTTACAGTGTATTTATCAGTATCATCACCCTTGAAAATAACAGGTTCTCTCTCAGACCTAACAATGACATTAATATGTGCATTCTCACTTAGTATATACTGTCACAAGGCTGAGTAGTATCTTTTGCAGGCAACACAGGCGAGGTGCCCAAATCCCTCCCAACAGACCCACTGGGCAGAAAATTCTCATCCATCACAACTCTACCCCTTCCAAAAGAGTGACCAAAAGGAAACTTATTACTGTGCTGGAAATTGCTAGCCATATCAGCATATGATGCAGGAAAAATTAAACAAAATAAAAACACAGCACCAAAAACTATTCAAAGCACACAAACAAATCCAAATAGTTCAACACCAGAGAGAAAAGTCAAATTTTTCCTTCAGTCTATTATCTTTGCGCGCATTGTACGCTTGTCTCAGTCCCAAATACCTGACCGAAGTCAAACCCTTGGACAGGCAACACCACTAGGATCCTCTTCGGTCCACACTTCAACCTCAGTCAGCGATCGGTATCAAGCAGATCTGGAACACGGAGTCACGGCACCACTGTAACCGACGGCGTCATTACTTGCATGAAGGAGCGTCTACCTGGCTGAGATGCGGCACTGCTGGTCTGCCCTCGTCTGGTATCTCGTATATAAAAACACAACACAATGCCAGCGCAACCAGAAGAACAGGGCCGAGACCTATATAACACAGAAATAATAATTACAGACAGACTAGAAATGCATTGCCTTTACCTGAAAGATTTCCATTATTCATGTCTGTGTAAAGGAAGTCTTGCTGTGCTGTCCTAGACATTTACATTTTACTTACAATGATCAGCCAGCTTGGTATGTATTATAAATGATTCTGGTGCACACTGTTTACTATATACTTTACTGAATTTGTTGTTACTAATCACACCATTATGTCACGCTTTATAATAGTTTGGAGTTGTATTTATTTACTCCTATTCCCTTTACTTTTAATTAGGGATGAGCCGGATACTCGTTTCAGACGAGTATCCGTTACAGATAAAGCATTTTGGACGAATACGATTATGATACGAGTAAAATCCGTCAATGTCTGTGTTTTAGTGATGTGTCGGTCGCGAACGAACCGGTACAAAGAGCCGGCTCTTTGAAGTGAACGGCTCGAGCCGATACATGTCATTGAGTGAGCCGTTCTTCCCGCCTCGCTCAAGCGCTGGCAACAATGAGTGATTATACGTAGTGATTGAGTAGTCTCTGCACCAATGGGCGGTCGCTGAGAACCATGACGCAATCAAACTGGGACTCCACACACACACACACACACACACACACACACACGCGCGCGCGCGCGCGGGCAATTCAGTTTGCTGAATGCGAAGTGAGCAACTAGCATGCGATCGGTGGACAGACAGCTCGCAGGAGGAAAACTAACGGTGAGAAAGATTTAAAATGAAAAGAAGCAGTATTTGGTCACACTTCAGTCATGTTGATCATGCGAAGGCAGAATGCTTATTTCAACACACAGTAGGCTATTGTTATTATTACCATGAGGACACATTTGTTAAGACTGTGTGTTTGAATAAAAAGACAAACTAAATGAGAAAAAAACATTGATAAACCCTGGTGCTTTGTAAAACATAAATAATGTGTAGGTTGTTAATTAGTTCTTTGGATGGCGTTAGATTGGCCTATCAATTGATTGCAATTACTTTAAATCAATACTACACAATTAATTGTGTGCCCTGCTAATTTTCCTCCATGGGGCCATGGTAGGATCACGTCATTGCCAATGCAATGTCACAAGCCAAAATAGTGCAAATTACACTGGGTGGGAACTTATAGGCCTAGTTTAAAAAAGAGCCGTTTCAGAGCCAAAAGAGCCGGCTCAGTAAGGTGAGCCGAGCCAAATGTACCGGATCACCAAGAAGAGCCGAAATTCCCATCACTACTGTGTTTGTGCTGAATGAAAATCCTCATTGTGTAACTGACTGTCTTCGCGCTCTATGATTGGCCAGTCACACACAGCGCCCGCCCCTCCCTACACAGACACGTTTCTGTCATAGACTGTATGGTCTCTGCACGTCTCTCCCAACATACGCGCGGTGCGTTTGACAAGACAGAGCTGAAAACAGCTCGTGTCGCGTCGGTCAGTGCCTCCGCTCAGGTCAGATTTTTTTTTTTTTTTTTTTTTTTTTACCGTCTGCTTGCTCTTAGTTTGGCTGGTGATATGAAGTCAGTTGAAAAACTTTTGTACTGAACGCGGTGCTTTTGAGACACAGTGAACAAGGCTGACATATTATTTCCCTGTTTGCCATCACTGGATGTTTGCATGAATCATGAAGTTCACACAGATCATTAAAAACAAACAGTCTTACAGACCACTTATACACATACACACATATAGCTGAACATACAAATTAGCCCATATTAATATTTTTATTGTATGTGGCTGCATGCAGTATCTGACACTTTCTCTCTGCAGTTCATGAAAATAATATTATAAATATTATTGAGATATACTGTATGTAGGCTTTGAATACAGTTTATTAGCAACTTCTGATCAATCCATATCAATTTCAGACTTAAAATAATGTACCGCACTGCACTCACTTCCGGTTTAGGCACCGCCCACTCCGAGTACAGATACAGATACAGATAATGTAGATGGTTAAACAGATACAGATAGTGGTGTACTCGCTCATCCCTTCTTTTAATCATTTTACTTTTTTATCTGTGCTTGTTTCTCCTTTGTGCTGCAGCAAAACTGAGATTTTCCCTGTTGGGACCAATAAGCCTTTATTATTTTTACTTCATTCATAGTATTTATTTTATTTCTACTGTTGTATTTCATTTTAGCTTGTCTCTTTTGCACTTTATTTTTGTATATATTAAACAAATGAGATACAATGTGTTGGTATAAGCTTTAGATGGGCTTTTAAGGCTGGATAGAATCAGGCTTAGTTCAGCTATCAGGCTGCTGACCGGGGTCTCTCATTTAACAGACAGATATGAGAGCAGTATCAGTTTCCTGGATCCGGTATCCATTCCTGCAAACCAACTGTTAAAGCACACTGGAGGATCAGTGTTCCTTGTATCTGGCAAAAATAACCCAAACAGAGTCTAGTTTAGACAGAACAATATCAGATGATCTCACCCAGAAATACAGTTTTTACAATCAATTCCCTTGTTGACAGGCTATATAAAGGCCTGTGTCCATTCCTGCACTTGGAGCCAGTGTACATCACACTTCATGTAGTCAGTGCCATGTCAATCAGAAGAGACCCTGGGACAATTACACCATAAAATAATTGCTTTTTCCAATCTGCTGCATTAGCATAAGACTGAATTATTGAATGTGATTTAGTTAAATGGTTTTACAGGAAGTTGGAAGGATTGGAGGAATTGAAGGAGGAGGAGCAGGCCTTTGTCAACACACCCCTCATCCAGCATATAAAGCTCAAGGGATGGCCTGAGAGCAGGCAGCTCCCTATTCCTTCCTTTACTCACATTCTTGTGAGTGTTCTTTGAATTGGCTGCTGTGCTGTCCTAATGCTAATGTATGGGAAAGAGTTACTACCTCTACTACTACTACTACTTGGTTAATTCTAAACCAAAACACAGATTTTTTTTTTTTTTTTACAGCAATACAAACCTGAAACTATAACTAGAGTACCTGGGGACAGATGTGTAAACACAAAAGGGTTTCATGTTCTACATCCAAAACACAATGTGCACCTTGTTTTACTGAGTGTGTTGAGAATGAGAAATGAAGAAATATACATTAAATTGAGAGACATAATGTAATTGTACAACATTATGATTTAGGCTTTTATTTCAGGGCCACTTTTAGTTATTGTGGATTATTATTTTGCAGTCTTCATCATTATAATATGGTGATCATACAAACATTTATGAGTTTAAATTGAATTAATTGGTTGTGGCGTGTACGTTTACTGTATTAGAGTTTTATCATTTATTGTTAAGCACTTTCAATGTGAGTGCTATAGAGTATATCAGTTTTCTTCTGTTCATGTTGATAATTGATCACTCATACAGGTACATTCCATTACATGTGTGTAATGGTCATGAGGAAAGAGAGGCCATTGTTGGGCACCCTGTTGAGGGTGGGTTTCTCTGGACCCAACCAGGCAGAGGCAAACAGAGGTGATGTTGTTTAAGGGTGTTTAATGAAAAAAAAAACAGGTAAAAGACAACAGGCAGTGTGACAAGACATTGGCTGGCTTGAGAGTGGAGAATGACATCTGAACTGGGAAAAACACAGGAAAGTGGCTGGAGCATGGAGGCAGTCATGGCTGAAGCAGGCAGCGAGGCAGATACTGGTCAAAGCAAGAGAAAGAAAAAAAAATCTTCTGAGAACACAAGAGATATCTTCAGAGGAAAAATCACAAGGACCGTGTGCCACTGCCCAATGAGACAGGACTCATCTGGCACAGGAGCAGAGTCAGGACTAGGCTTATATGGAGGGTTGATTAGTGGATCTTGCAGCCAGGTGTGCCTCGTCTGCCGAATCTCATGGGAAGAATGCGAAAAGCAGCCACGCCTCCTGCCACACACACACACTACAGGAGAGAGAAGAGAGACAAAAACCAAGGACAAGGAAGGTCTGGACAAGGAAGTGGACGAGACAGAGGTATTCTATAGGTAAACAGACTATTATGGGGGAATGCAAATATCAAAATTTGGCACAATAATGCATTATAAAAGTAGGTATTATGACATATTAAATTATCAATTTATTGTCCCACCTCCAGTGTTCATCAGAGTCAGAGTTCACAAACTATGCAAACAGTGAACACAAAACTTCTGCTCCCCTCTGATACTGCTGCATTTTTAAAACTCAGAATCATCAATGGACTGCAAAATCAGAATCAGATTTATCAGAAGTCGTAGTGGATAATTGATTCTGTTGCCTTTCATGTATGCCACTGCAACCTCACCTGTCCACCTGTCCAACCTGCAATTCTACAATTTTATTTAGCAGACGCTTTTATCCAAAGCAACGTACATTTAGGGGTTCAGTATCTTGCCCAAGGACGCTTCGACACATAGGCTGCAGGAGCCAGGGATCGAACCCCAACCTTCTGACTGGATGACAACTGCTCTACCTCCTGAGCTATAGCCACCCCAATCTACAATGCCTATTGCTGTTGTTATAACAAGAGGTGAGCCTCTGGATTAAGGCAATTAATAATTTCTCACAACTTCACTGAAATGCTATACAAATGATTTATTTATATTTACAACCAAAAATGATGGCTAAATGAACCTCATTGTTAAAACTGGCAAATCCATTCTAGTCCCATGCATAATAGCTTTGATGTCCTGCAGCCAAGTTAGCTTTAATAACACTGCAAAACTCAACTTTTCTCCAAACAAAAAGCTCCACTGCACCATTGCACACATTATTTTTTGGGTAACAGTATGCTCAAATATTATTTAATTGGAACTAAAATTCATCCAACACTCCAATCCTATGCTTAAGACTGACATTCTTTTATGAACAAAAGCTTAACACTGGCGTGAGTCCATCTGTGGGGAGGATAGTTCATGCTTCGGTCTGTTCGGTTTTGTTTATCTGATGGTTTTGTTAAAAGGAAACTATGGCCAAAATGCAACCATGGGTATTGTTGTGTATGTACACAAGTCAAACTTTTATTTAAATACAGAATTATGACAGAAACATCACTTTTAAGATATAGCGTAATTTTATTTCAAAGTGCCATTTGAAACGAAATTACGCTATATCTTAAAAGTGACGTTTCCATCACTTTAAGGTATAGGTAGTTTTTTAGGTGGATAGGTAGTTTTATTAAGTTATTGCACTGGCAGTTTTGTTATTGTGTTATTGTGAAATTTTACCATAGAAACTACAGCAATTGGTTACAGTGTAGAGTACAATTTTCTGTAAAATGAAAATGGAGCAGTGGTGGCCTGACGTTTCATTTACTTTGTATTCACAAAGGATGAAAAGATAAAAAGACGCCATTTACACCCTCACACTGAAGAAAAAAAAATTAAGCAGAAAAACACTGTACAATCAATAAATTCAATAAATTACAAATTAACTGCACTTAATTGCGCTGGCAGAATTAATTTAGGTGGGGACAGTGCCCTTGGAGGATAAAGCTGATTCAAAAGTGTATATTATCACTTAAAACTAGATTCAGCATTTCCCTAAAACAACAGGCCATTGTTGTGTGGAACTATTTTC
Source organism: Centropyge bicolor (assembly GCA_037975185.1). Classification (NCBI taxonomy): domain Eukaryota; kingdom Metazoa; phylum Chordata; class Actinopteri; family Pomacanthidae; genus Centropyge; species Centropyge bicolor. The sequence goes on from JBBMOC010000083.1 coordinate 776,574, forward strand.
AGCTGTGGATGAATCCACATTTGGTGCCGTAGCGAGTATTTGGGACAGCAGGACAACATTGTGCACTACTCCATGAGTGCCACCTCAAAGGGCTAAAGCCAGACAAACAACCGCTAACCAATTTATACCAATTCCAGCCCCTCCTTTACTGACTGAACCTCACCCCAGGGAGTCACCAGTTCTAGGTGTCAACTAGTTTGTGACTGGCAGCCATTCACCTACACTTTGGATCAAGCAAAGGCATTTTATGTTACCTATACCTCGGTAGGTATTTACTTAGAATGTTGAAGCTGTTTTGTCATCTGTTGCTGTTCTTTTGTCATCATTGTAGTAGTTGTTGTGGTAGTGGTGGTTTTTGTTGTTGTTGTTATGTTCTCTCTTGTCTCCTGTCTTCTGTCCTCACATCCCCCTCTCTTTATCTCTGTCCTTTTCCCTCCTGTTCTGGTCCGGTCATCGCACAAACCAAAAATAAAAATATATATCATAGTATGGGAGAAGTATCTGAGACTTCTGGGCATCTAGAACATCACACTATTTGCTCAAGTTGCTGTACAGAACAGGTAAAAAAAAAAGAAGGCATTTTATGTTACGGGGTTATTGAGGGGAGGAGCATGTGACTGGGCTGAGGCAGTTCTGGGGCTAACTAAATTCCTTTTCAAGGAAATACACAGACATGGCCAGTCGTAGTTTTCCTAGCTGTTTATCCTCTCTGCCCAAATGATGATGCTTATAAGTAGCTGTGGGGTAGTGGTGAGCAAATCCAACACCTGCTACCTCCCTGCCCAGAATGCAGTAACAAGCCACAATTTGTGTTCCTGCCCTTGTTTTCTTTGACTCTATTGCAAAGCAGAACTTCTTTGATTCTAATCTTGTTTCCCGGGCTGCAAGTTCCAGAGCTGGTTGAATGTTCCATGAAAGTTTGCATTAGCCATTTGTTGTGTGGACTGATGATAAAAATATTGTTTATATCCTGTCTGCCAAGCACTTGAACTCACATCAAGTCTACCTGGACCTGTTCTTTGGGTACTTCAACTTTACCAGGACTTACCACCCAGGCTCTAAGAATCTTAAACCAGGCACTCTCTCCCTTCAGTACGCCTCTGAGGAGTCTTCAGTCAGTCCATACTATATTGCCTTCATCCTACATTGTGGGGACACTGACCTGGGAGATTGAGTCCATGGTCAGAGAGGCTCAAGAGGAATCCTGAAAATGTATGTCCCAACCATCTCTTGGCCTCAAGTATGTGTGCTAATAACACATTCTGCTCCTCTGCTGGCAGTTTCATGGTTTGTGCTGGCACTTTAGTTCCAACACAGGAAAATCATTTACTAAAGCATTAAATTGTATTTTTTAAAAAGGAGCGTGCAGCCGACTTGGAGCCACAGTTTAGGGAAGACCCTTTCAAAGCAGTCTTCGACATCAGGGGGGTGAATTTCATTAACATATCTTAAATTCTGGTATAGTAAAACTGATAGAGGATTGTCCTCCAAATTATAATTGTTTATCAGTCTGCTTTCTGAGTGTGCGTGTGTGTGTGTGTGTGCGCGCGCGCACACACATGCTGCGTTTAGGCCCAAATATCATTAAATGTAACACTTATTTGGTCATTTGTTGCCAGGTTGGACACAATTACAGTGACCAGTAACTCTTTCATTGTACATATGGGCTTGTTACTATTGTTTTAAGACTTCAAAAATAAAGAACCTATCCTTTAACATGCTTTTGGGAAAGGTAGGCTCAGGCGAAGATCCAACTCCAACAACCTGGTAAGTATGAATGCAATACCCATTGAATGAAATACACAATTTTTAACCTTTGAAGGTTGGAATACCAGTCAAAGTCTCCTATGACCAGAAACCGTAAGCTTATTGTCATAATAAGAAAGTTAATTTATAAAGAACTAATCAATGATTAGAAATCTAAATCATTCTGGAGTGATTTTGATGTCAAACATGTTCTCTGTGAACCTAAAAAAAGAAGGTTCTCATGGCATCTCTGTGAAGAATCTCTACTTGTTCTAACCATGTTGTCCTACTTTCAGATTTAGACTGGAACTTTTGACAGGCTTTAAGTACATATTTCATTAAAACTGAAACCAAAGCTCGTCTATTGCTGTTCTGCATTCTACATCCTCTGTATGTGAGCTTCTATACTGAATTCACTTACATTAAACAAGAATCACATTGATCATGACATACTTTCAGTTTTTTCTTACCCTTTGTTATCTTCTTTATTCCTATCCTTTTGTTTAACATTCAGTTAGGCTTTAGCCAACACCGGTGGATAGAAACTCTTTGGTCAGTCAGTTTCAGTGAGCATCTATTGAGCACCTAATCATGAGGAACAGAGGAGGAACAACTGCCTGCTTAGTGTCACAGGACTTTCTTGGACTGTTGAGATTAGAGTGCAAAACTAATGTGATGGGTTATTTTCCCTGCCTGATATGAAGTCTGCTTCTCTCTCAGGTATCCTCTCACCAGACAAATGTTTCCTTTGCATAAAACTTAGCCTTCTGTGACTTTGTGTTACATTATACATGATAACATGCCAAGCGCTGTATATATTTGCATTCGGTAGAATATGCTCTGACTGCCGCACACATGGAACATTAGTCTGTTCTTTATCTAACATTATCTTCAACATAATTTATCACAGTGTAAGAATAATAGACTTCTGTGAGTTTCACCAGTGCACTTCTGGGTCCAGACCTGTGTGCCAAGCCCCGGAGAGAAGATGTAGGAAGTCTATTTGGTCTAATTAAACTTATTACAATGTGCTCACTCTATAACGGCTGAAATAAATAAATAATTGCATCCTTGTAGGCACAGGTCAGTAGATAATGGAGAGGTTTTTCTGATAATTAGCTCTAAATGGTTTAAGTACAGTACCCCTCACTGGGAGTCATGCCAGGCACGATGCCTTGTTTTCTGCACGTTTTTTTCCTCAGTGTATTTTAACTATATGATGCACAAAAAAAGTATCATTACAACAGCAATTTTTTAGAGTCAAGTAGTTTGAAAATCTGCTGCCTTTGTAGCCTGTTTTTGGTCTGGGGCAGTTTGTGCTGGCACTTTAGTTTCAACACAGGAAAATCATTTACTAAAGCATTAAGTTGTATTTAAAAAACAAACAAACAAAAAAACAGTGTGCTTCCAACTTGGAGCCACAGTTTAGGGAAGACCCTTTCAACATGGCAAAGCAGTCCTAGAACATCTATATTAGACAGATCTGGGGGGAAAAACGAATTGCATTTAACGTATCAAAAATTCTGTCTGCAATATCTGCATATATTGACTATGATGGATGGCTCCTTTCTGGCTAATAATCTGATAACTGAAAATAATTCTAATTGAATGTTTTTACTTGGGTAGTTTTTATTTGTATAGTAAAACTGATAGAGGCTTGTCCTCCAAATTATAATTGTTTATCAGTCAGTCAGACAAAAAGAAAAGGAAGAGGAATTGCATCAGTTTTTGTCTACAGTTTGTGCTTAATGACATAGAGCTGAGTGAATTTACATCAATTAAATATCTTGCTCTTGAGCTCAAAGCAGAATTATCAGTGCTCATCATTATATTGTATCAGCCACCAAGAATTGTACTTTGTATCACTAGATTTGATAGATTAATCTTCAATGAAGATCTTAACATTTATATCACCAAAAAGATTCCAAAGCGGTGGAGCTTGTGAATTTACTAGACAGTCTTGAACTTACATAACATGTAAAAAGCCACTCATCAGCATGGTAACATTCTGGACTTGGTAATAACAAGAAGGTTGTATTTCAGTATTAGAATTACCTATTCTTCAGCATCACTGTGTTTTTTTTTGGTAGCAACCCAACCTTACAAAGACTAATGGGAACTGTTAGTTCAAAGAGATTCCTTGATGGCAAGGCTGAAGCACAGTTCTGCTAAACTTTGAGATCATTTGAGTCATGACTGCTCTTTTTAATATAGTTTTAATTGGGAACTTTTTATTTCCACTTCAGCTGCATTGTTAATAGGTTTTGCAGCGCTGTACATAATATTATGAGAATGTGTAGCACAATCACACACCTGCAGTACATCCTGTACTGTACATAGAATGTCCCAATGGATGTTGTCTTTATTTTAAGGATGTATTTGTGTATTGTTTATTTGCTTCGTTGTTTTCCACCATCTGAATTTTTTTTTTACACGTTTTTTCAGCAGGTAGTTGCTTCTGTTTCTGTTGTGTTTTGTTTTGTGGGACAATGGTGTCCATCAACACCATCCTCCAAAACTGACTGATTTTAATAGTCATGCATGCAAGTACACTTGTCATTTTCCTCTGTGATGTTTCTGTATGATGAAAATAATCATGGGTTGCACACATTAGCCCCTTGACCGTCCTTGGAATCCTCCTTACCAGTGAGCCTCCTACTGATAAAATATACAATGTCAAATAAATGACCTCTTGTAGTCATTCACAGTGAAACAAGGGCAGAGATCAAATAAGCCTGATATGAAACAGGGCTGACTACCAGTGACAGAGAATCATGCCATAACAAACGTTCACTCCGAGCAGATGAAAGCCTGGACTCTTAAAAAACTGAATACAAATGAAATAGTTTAAAAGAATAGTTGAAAAAACTGAGGTGTAAAATATTAGAAATACTTTAGGCCTTTCCGCAGTTTTGATGTCCAGAGTGCAGCTATGTAAATGAAGAGGTAACACAAGGAGAAGATTTAAGTTGTACATTTGTTGGTAGCATGGTAAGTTATGGAAAACGTCACGCAGGAGGAAAGCAGTGACAATGCTTGGTGAAAAGGGAGAAAACAGAGGGATCAAGAGGGATATTGCCATCCTGGCTTCATATAAATTGGGACTTAGTTGATTTGTTTTGCTGCCATCTTTCTCCCTATGATTTATAGAAGGACAACATCCAGAAGCATTATACAACATATACAACATTATGCAACATAAACATTTTACAGACGAACAAATGCATCCCAGAACCAGGGACGGGAATTGTCCAGTACATTGGAATTGTGTGCCTTCAAGTTTATCAGTTCCATACCAGCATGTTTTTCTGAGAGTTACATATTCCAAAATAATGATGTCAAGATAAGATAAGATAAGCCTTTATTCGTCCCACAGTGGGGAAATTCACAAACACGTGTCTACGCTACTGGAAATGGTCCACAGTGTGGCGCCATTTCATGAAGCAAGATGACAACATATTCATTGTAATGTAATTTAAAGTAAGAATGGAAACACCTGCAATATACTGAAACATCTTTCTATGCAGGGCTGCATGTGGCTCAGTGGTTAGCACCACCACCTCACAGCAAGAAGATCGCCAGTTCGCGTCCCGGTCAGGGCGCTTGGGATCTTTCTGTGTGGAGTTTGCATGTTCTCCCTGTGCAGAGTGGGCTCTCACCGGGTACTCCTCCCACAGTCCAAAAAAAACAGGCTTAGGTTAACTGACTACTCTAAATTGCCCATAGGTGTGAATGTGAGTGTGCGTGATTGTTTGTCTATATGTGCCCTCCTCCCCAAATAATACACAGACAAAATCAGAAAGTAGCTCTCCCCATGTACATTTCTAATTTCATTTTTGCATTGTTTGAATAAACTAAGAAAGTATGATGTAGTGACCTAATGAACATGTTTTGTAAAACACTGATCAAAAATCATTTGGCAGATGCTTCTGTCCAAAAGGATGTACAAATAATGGTCAGTCCAAACCACAGTAGATTAAGGAGAAATGCCTCAGCACTCAGTTCCACCTGACATGATGGTGGTTTACAGGAGCTATATAAGCTTATTTTCTTTGTTTTGTTTTCTTTTGTTTTTGCTTTTTTGGTAAAAGAGGTAGAAAAGGTTAAAGATTATATTAGGTGAATAAGCAATATTGGAAGATATACACTCACTGGCTACTTTATCAGGTTATGCCTGTATCTAAAATATCTAATCAGCCAATCACATGGCAGCAACTCAATGCTTTTAGTCATGCAGACATAGTCAACATGACCCGCTGAAGTTGAAACTGAGTATGGGGGAAGAAAGGTGATTTAAGTGACTTTGAGTTTGGCAGAGTTGTTTGTGCCAGATGGGCTGGTCTGAGTATTTAAGAAACTGCTGATCTACTGGGAGTTTCACACACAACCATCTCTAGGGTTTACAGAGAACAAGGTGTAGGTGTAGGTCTTCAAGTGATTATTCAAGACAGAGAAGTGTGAAGAGGAGTGGGTATGCTCTTAAGGTAATACAGGGGAAAGAAATCTTCTTGAAACAAAAACTCACATAGGAGGTTGTATTCAGGATTGTCAAAAAACCATAAACAGGAACAGGAGACGAAGAGCATATCCAAAAAATTACAAGAACAGTGACAAACATGAAGGAAGAAACAATCCTGCAAATGCAGAATGAAATGTATAGAGTCCTGATGGTGATTGGCTGCAGCTGGGAAACACAGGTGATAGGATGAGGTAGGAGTGGCTGGCAGGTGAGGTGAGGCAGAGGCGGGGTGAGTAGAAAAGTACTGGGGTGAAAACTATGGCAGGTGAAGAGAGACAGACTGACAGAACTTAGACAAGACCGGAGTATGACAAGACTGGACTACAATGAGACCAACAGAATTGAAAGAACTATGACATGAACAAGACCATAACTGCCAGAACCATAACAGAGACTGAAACTATGACAGAACTTCACTGAGAGTTAGGCCGAAGAGGAACTAAGACAAAAAACACAGACAGAGAAATAAAGCAGAACATGGCAGGGAATGACTGAACTAAGGCTGAACAAAAACTAAAGCTAAACAGAGGCCTGGCTGGCAGAACTGTGACTGAGAAGGATTCTGCTGACATAATCTATCTCTGAGTGAGGATAGAAAATAAGATTGAGATGGATTGGATTGAGATTTCTTGAGCTAGTTGTTGTTAATTTGCAAATTGTAGTGAATGAGAAGATTCATAAACCTGAGTGAATCCAGGTAGGTAGGTCCGGTGCAAGTAGCAACTCTAGAGACAGGCAGTCGTGATGTAGCAGGAAGCTGGTGACAGGGCTGCAGAGGTCAGCGACAGGGAGGCCGACAGGCGACAAGGTGGAGCCAGGGAAAGAGTGGGTTGGTACAACACAGCCATAGGAGACAACTTCAGGAATTGGTGGAGCTTGGAGTTCAGCTCAGGATGAGGAACTAGAGTAAGAAACTGACTGAAATTCTCTACTAGCCCAGTAACAATACAGTTGTGTTTGACAGCAATGATGAACAACCACTCAGGCTGGGCATTCAGAAAATACCTGCATGTTGCCCTAAATTCATGAAAAGAAAAGAATAATGAATTAAAGGAGAATTGAATTAATGATGCAAGGAGTGCCATTGTTAGGTGGCTTGGTAGGTTTCTAACTTTAGATCTGTAATTACAGTGATCAGGGTGGTACGCTTGTCAAAGTCAGTCTCCAAGAGTCCATTCCATCCCTGCACTAGTGGACAGCTGCTATAATATCTTATTAAGACATCAAAATCACAAAGCAGGAAGCAGACTGCCAGCTCCCATTATGTAGCCCCTAAAATAACCCTGTGATCAAGTGAAAAGTCAGGTTCGGGCAGTTTGAGTGCATAAAGCTTAAAACTCCAGCCCAGGTTATGTTTGGTTCTATTCAAATGTAGTTTATCAAGATTATTCCTAGTTTCCCTCTCGGACTCTGCCAGTCATCCATGTGTCCATCATGTTGTGTTTTGCTAGGTGATAAACACTGAAAAAAGCATTTAAATGTATTAATTTGGCCAGTGGGTCAAATTCCCTTTCCCATTCCTGAAGTCTGCTTTAAATTGGCATAATAATGCCAATACTGTAATAAACAAAATAAATAAATCAGACTGCTTCCATGATACTGGAAATTTGAAAGTAGAAGTTCTCCATGATTTTGATTATCCAGCAGAAATGGAAATGAAATTTGGCCTATGACTGTCTTATCCCCTGTGGCGGAAGGCGAATGCATGTAGATAACTGATGTTAAACTGTTGATCCCAAGGCTTGGTCAGTGAGTGCATAGTATTTGTCTTCTAAATCACGACAATGTTGAAAAACATACTCTATTATTATGCTGTCCATTGTCCAAGTATTAGTGTCAGACAGTTCTATTTTGAATGGGATAAAGACCCACACTGTGTTATGGTCTGGGTTCTACTGTTTTGGTATTGTGTTGTTTTCTCCCTTTTTTCCTTTTTTCAGTGTCTGTGGCCAGAAGCATGGCTGGTGCGACTTTCACCTCCGGCCCGATTCAACATTAAGATCACAGGTCCTTATAAGGAGCATTATGTTGCTTTATGTGGCTGATCCCATTTTGTGCTGCTGTGTGTCCTGTCAGGCTTTTAAACACACCATCACACAGACACACACAGACACACAATATAGGTTGACTTCCTCACTGCTCCACTGGTGCTGATCTTCTGTTTTATTGTGTTTACAGAGCAGATATAATGAGAGGAGACAGGAGCGTTTATTCAAGCAAGGATCTGCCTGCTCCCTCCTGAGAGTGCACTTGCTTACACACACACACATAAAGCAGTGTGTGAAATATGACATAGACTACACACTGACACAAGATGAATTTGCCTGCTGGAGATATTTAGCCAAATGTTAACCAATGGTAACACAGTAACATGCAAAAGGGGCATCTGCTGGTGGTTAACAGTGACACATCCACCTGATTATTCCCCCTCCATGTTAGATGGGCTAAGGTCAGAGGTAAATAGATAACCACTGTGTAACGGACATTTGTGAGTTACTAACTTGCTGACTTTATGATTCCTCTCTACTTTTGTTGCTGTCACACTACATTTAAGCATTTATAATCATCCTGTAATTGTCACTGGTGACCACAATGACAGCTGTTCAGCAATTTGATCATTGGAGTGAAGGAGAATGAAGTTATTACACTGGAAAATAATACTGGACAACTGATGAAGGTAACTGAAAATTATGGATAGCATTTTAAAAAGATGCTTTAACTGCTGGTTTTACCACTGATTCAGAGAGATAGACAGATGGATGTACTTGATAGATAGATGTTCTTTTTTTTGTCCCAAACTGGGAAATTCTTTAATTTAGATAAGACTATTTTAAGACTGAGATCATTTTAACCTGGTTCTGCACCACCATTTACCACATTACTGACAAACTAGAGGCCTGAGAATGTTACAGGGAAGAGATGCCAGAGCCCAGTCAAACCTTTTTTTTCAGGTCACTAACGCTACATGGACTGTGGTGTCATGTGTTAATAAATCTGAAGGAATAAATCTGAAAATTTTAGCACAGAAATGTCTTTTACTTGCCAGTGACTTTGATGGTATAAACTTTACTTTTGCTGCTGTAGGAACAACATATTAATTGTTATCCTGTTGTGATTCTTTCTTCTTTTTTTTAGATAACAGAAATAAGCAAATTCTTTAGTAATGGAAAAAGAACTGTTGATAAAGAAATAGGAAAGATATAGAAAAAATCCAAATGATACCCACACCTACAGTGCATGATATTCATTGAATATCTTTCTTGCTAATGTTTGAGTTGTAATTCATTTTCAGTGGGCAATGAAGACTGTTGAACAATTATGTGGAAATGCATAGTTTTGATTAAAAAAGAATTTTTGATGGAGGACCCCAATCCCCAGGACACCCCTGACTGTAACAGCACCTAAGTCCTCCACAAACAAGAGAATGTTATATTATGTCTGTCAGTCTGTCTCTATTATATGAATGAATATTTTTGCTTGAAAAATAACTTAAATAGTGATTATTTCAATAGTCAAATTTTTCTGTCCATCAACAACAAATCAATCATATCATCAATCATAAACTAATCATAATAGCTCTACCTTATTTAGTGCGTGGAGCTGACTGAGGTGTCATCACTTCATTTACAGTTTTTCTCAGTCGCTTTGGTGCTTTTCTCACATCACTATTAACATTTGGACAACAGTTAGTGCATTTCTCAAAACAATTAGTACAAACTGCAAAACCTAGTTGATGACCTGCAAAAGTGCCTCACTTGCTCAAAATGAATTGTTCATTCCTCAAAAGCAAGTATTCATGTCAATGAATGTGTCAGTGTCAACAAAATGAAAAGTCCCAACCACCTGAAAATGCTCAAGACAGCACTATACACTGTTTGCACAGCCATTTGAAAACTACAGTAAAGTTACACATTACTGTATTTAGTGAGGTAACTAAGAACAACACACTGAACATGTATGTTTCACATTTTTACTGCGTATGCTCTTTTCAATTCTAATGTGTTCACAGCATTGTGCAAAAGAAAAATACACACATATTTACAACAAACATGAGAAACACCCTTTGGGGAGAGCTGTGCACAACTGTAAACAATACTGCAGTACATATTGGAACTGAACATACAACATACACTGCAAATCATTCAAGCACATGCTGCAAACCACTGTCTGACCAGATCTGAGTGGTTAAAACACACATTACCCCAAACAACAACATACATTCAGGTCTCCACTTAGACCCCTGTCATTCTCAGGGATTATGTCCCTGTAAAGAGTGTCCTCGTTGGCCTTGGACATCTGCGGCTGCTCTCTGTCCAATGCAATCCCTTCCACGCCGTCTCTCTGAAACCTGCCTCAGGAATGAAATGATAAAGAAATGTGTCAAATTTGCTTGACAGATTTTGACAACAAGTTCAACATTTTTGTATGTAATGACTCAAGCAATGAAATGAAGACTATTAGTTTTATAGGGAATGACTATTCAGCATTCATTAGTATAGTTCATTTTGACTGACATGACATAAGCAAATGATAATGTTATAAAACAGCAGAGAACTGTATGAAAGCAACTGATGCATGTCCAAAGGATTTGAAATTTGTTAGAAAGGATGAGATACTGCCACTATGATGTGCACAAATGACTAAATGTTGTGGAGGTTGAACTAACAGTTATGAGAATTTCAATTCTGATCAGAGAAATGCACCAAAGTGACTGAGAAAAACTGTGAATTATTATGTCCATTAGATGTAAATTGCCGTTAGCTAATAAACCCTGCACACAGGGTTCACAATCAGCCTCTGGCTTTACTGTATGTTCTACATCGCGGATAAATTAAGCCAAATTGAAATCAACAGCTCTTGTTGACCGGCCAGCTGGGCTACGGTGCAGTGCACACTTGTGCCTTCAATCAGGTGAATTAAGGTGGTCAGTCCTGTAGGTAATTTATTATAATCCCATTCTAATAAGTCTTTTCAGAAGCAGTGTTTAAGAAGGTCCTTGGAGTCCATTTCTTTATTGTTACCCAGCTCAGTTTTAACAGGCTCTTTTGTTGTATCAAGCAATCAGCCACAGTCTGCTTTCTCCCAGTGCATCCCTCATTATAGGCCCAAACAGTCTATATAAGCTAACTCTCCTTTATGACTGTCACTTGTCTATACCTCCATTAGCCTTTTTCTGTTCGAGGCTCACATTTCCTTGTTATTCCTTGAGCTGGTGGGGATCAGCGTGTTGGGGTTTGTTTGCTGCTTTTTCCCAGAAGGTAACATGCAATGCTGTGCACTGGCTGACTACTTCCATATGGCCATTAGATTTTGTTTTTTTCTATCTCTGTGTATAATAAGATTCCAAAAGTGAGAGAAAGGTGTGTGGTGGCTTTTTAAAAATGAGCAGACCCATCTTACCTCAGCCATAATGATGTGGTCCAATATTTTTAGTAAGGAAAGTTTTCTGTCATTTTTTCAATGTCATTTTCACACAGGTTAGTACATGTGCACTGCATGCTTTTTGTAATCAATGAATATTTCTCATGAAGGTTGGATATTTTGTACCCAAGCATGATAAAATGTTGAATCCCAATATATCTGTGTAATGTACATCCTAAACATAAAATTTCACTCACTTGCAGACCAACAAGACCTAACGAGGAAGTGACTCACAGAAGAAAAGTGGTGGCAGAAACTATCCTGTTGGAATGATGAGCAGGGATCAAAAGGTAATTATTTGATTTGTATGGTTTTTACTTGTAACATGTCAAGGCGATTGTGTTTTTTGTGCAGTGAGCTTCATATACAAAAATATTTCACATAAACGTGCCTCTGTTAGAGGCCATAGTTAAAAATGTTGGACATATCATTTTTAGTCCACCATCCTTGTATTCTTGTATTCTTGCAACTGTCTTCTACTGTATGCAATGGTTAACAAAAATGCACAGAAAATGTGTTAGAAGTGGTGGCTGCAGAAAAGTCGCATCAGGATTTGCAAAATGAAGTTGATAAGGTTTTTGACACAATTGAGCAAGGACTTGAACTCAAATGCATGACCCAGGAGACAGACTAAAGTTCAAATAAACAATCTTTTAACAACAAAGTACCAACAAAAAAACACTCCTTCGAGGCAAATATCAATAGTAGTTGTGCTGTCTTTAAAGTTAATAAAATATAATATATGTATGTTTGAAATAGATTTGCAAAGTTATAATTGTGCAGGCTGTTTTCTGTTTTAGTCTTTGAATTTGCGTCTGAGTAAGCACTCAGTCTCTCACGCCATTTGTTTTGGTCTTTTCAGTTCACATCAGAGTAAGCACTCTTACCGTTATTGTTTCAGCCATCTTTGACGCTACTACGTTTCCTTGTTAGCTAGTGTAACTATGTTGTAACTATGTTACACTTGCAGACGTTCATTGCTAATTGACAGCGCCATTTGCTATGTTTTTTCTTCGCTGATGCCTTGGACATCATTGTCTGTAAGTGAAACTATGTTTTTCGTATATTACATGTTTTTATTTTCACTGCTTGTGTCTGTCTCTTTATTTGTACAGACGTTAACTAGCTGTCTAGCTACGCCAGTTATGCGTCGCGAGGGCAGCATAGTAGTAAAAAGGCAAGACAAAGTATCAAAATAACATAAGACCAGACTATGGCAAAAAACTAAGCAACGTTGTTAAGAGTCAGTGTTATTTAATGTACTCAGGTGTTATGACGGAAGAGGTAATTGCACTGTTGTCCGTTGGGGTGCAGTATTTTGTTTTTATCACAGTGAGCCAGGGGCTTTTTGTTGTGTATTTCTATCTTGGTTTAAGCCACGCCCAGTCTATTTTTTTTTGTGAAGGTCGAAGTTCATCCCGCCATGACCCAAGAAGTGTGTGCGGTCAAGTTATGTACAGAATAAAAGATGCCACAAAGGGCTAAAATGAATGAGTGCCTCCGTCAATTTATTCCCCGAGTTCAGCGCTGGTGAAGCTGCAAAGTTCAACAGGTTATGGGCCCAGGAGCAACTCTGGAAGAAGAGAGCCGATAGAAAGTCGCGACGGACAGCGTGCTAACGGCTAACGGTGATCATCATGGAGTCAAGAGGAGCAAGCAGGCAGCCTCGACTCCTATTCGACGGGGATGAAACCAAGTATGAGCTGTGGGAGACTAAAATGCTGGGACATTTGCATTTATTAGGACTAAAGAATACGGTCCTGAGAGAACCCGACAGCCAAGATGAGGTAGCGGCAGATGGCAAGAAAAACGCTGATGCGTACGCTGAGTTGATTCAATTTTTGGACGATAAGAGCCTCTCCTTAATTATGAGAGATGCACCTGACGACGCAAGGAAGGCGTTAAAAATACTGAGAGACTATTATGCTGGGAAGGGAAAGCCCCGCATTATCACCCTGTACACCGTGCTGACATCGCTTCAGAAGACGAGCGGCGAAACGGTAACAGACTATATAATCAGGGCGGAGACCGCCATTACGGCGCTGCGGAACGCAGGCGAGACGTTGGTAGATGGTCTGCTGATCGCGATGGTTTTAAAAGGACTTCCCGAAAGTTTCAAGCCATTCGCGATACACGTGGCACATAATGAGGACAATTTAACATTTGCAGAATTCAAAACAAAGCTGCGGAGTTTTGAAGCCACAGAGAAGCTAACCGCTGCGGAGTCCACTGACAATGTTATGAAGACTGTGG
>JBBMOC010000083.1:794535-873556 GCA_037975185.1 Centropyge bicolor
CACACGCACACAGACATACATACATGCACACACATACACACCCTTGGCACTATTGGCTTTAGAAGCACTGCAATCCTGTCCTTTCCTATATTTGCTGGTTGCTTGCTTGTCTTAGTCTGTTTTTTGTATGACACTTTCGACACATTAACTATTACATCATTGTTTCAGAACCCATACCTCGGTAGGTATTTACTGAGAATTTTCAAGCTGTTTTGTCATCTGTTGCTGTTCTTTTGTCACCATTGTAATTGTTAGTATGGTAGTGATGGCTTTTGTTGTTGTTGTTGTTGTTGATTGTTGTTGTTGTTGCTGTTGTTGTTGTTGTTATGTTCTCTCTTGTCTATTGTCTTCTGTCCTCACATCCCCCTCTTGTCCTCACATCCCCCTCTCTTTATTCTTTATCTCTGTCCTTTTCCCTCCTGTTCTGGTCCGGTCATCACACAAACCAAAAATAAAAATATAAATCATACTATGGGAGAAGTATCTCAGACTTCCCTGTAGCAGATCAAAACTGTGTGGCACGACTGGGCATCTAGAACATCGCACTATTTGCTCAAGTTGCTGTAACAGAACAGGTTAGGAAAAAAAAAAAAAAAAAAAAAGACAAACAAGCACTCACATTCACACCTACATGCAAACTCCACTCAGAAAGATCCCAAGCGCCCTGTGAGGCGACGGTGCTAACCACTGAGCCACCGTGCAGCCCAAGACAAAACTAATATTACTTAACATAACTTCTTGGACAGTTTTAGTCAGCAATGATGCTTTTGTCAACTAAGTCCAAAGACGCTATTTGACTTAATTTTGAAGCCCACATGAACATGAGGAAGAAGACTGTCAATATGAACTGCAAGCAAAACAGGACAATTGAGGCCAACTGTCATAGGATCACTACTTTATGTCATTCATTAACCACTACTAATATTTTAATTCCCCTTCTCCCCAGAAAAATGTCATAGTCAAGAAAACTTCATGAGTAGTAACTTCAGTTGTCTTCTTATTGTACATGGCCTCTACACCCCATGCTACGCTGAATACAGCACGACTGTAGGAAAATCTGGGTGTTAATTCTGAGCTCTGATGGGTTTGATGTCATCCAGCGTATTGATTGAATGCTTCTCAAAGCCTAGAAAAAGGCCTGTTATTGGCATGCCAATAAAGTGCCTCTGTCTTCTTCTGCCTTGTCTCATCCACGCCAATACATCTTCCCATTTCATTTGTGGCTCTGGCATCACTCTGCACCAGATCCCGCAATTAAAATGTAACGAGCCCATGTCGCTGTCTGTACAACTTGTCATTTCTACTTGAGTGTTGTTTGAATTAAGGGAGTGAAGGAGAATTAATTTGGGTATGGCATATTGCAGTGTTGCTTTGTGCATACATATGATTCTGAGAGACAGCATCAGAACATGAGTGAGCAGTTTTTTTTAATTCAGTGACCATCAGTTAACATTGAATTAGATGTCACTTTGTAAAAATGGAATGAAGAGGTGTGTTCTTAAAGGATATGTCTGTCGATATTCAATATTTGTCTTTAACCTTTTTAAAAATAATCCTACAAATGAATTTATATATTTGTGAAGCTCCACTTATTAAAAAGCACTTCTCCTGTATTTCACAGTTTACACTCTATGTCTGCCTGGTAAAAAATGTGTTTTTTTCTTTGATGATGATGTCACCCCACATGACAACACAAGAGCTGACTATTATACATGCAATATTGACACAGACCAGGAATCTGTGGGAATGTATTCGGACCCTATCTGACCTGAAAATAATTGAGATTGTCTATTCTCAGTTACCAAGAACTGAGAGAACATGTGTTGAAAATGCATCACCAACCTCATGTCCAGCTGCAAGTGGGCCAAATGTGGGTCTATTATAGATAACAGAAATCAGTCTGAATGAAGGCCTCATTATATTAATTCAGAGTCAAATCAATTAAATTCAGTCACTGTGATCAGGAAACTGCTTGCAGAGGCAAAGTGACAACTAAAGAGTACATCTGTACATCAGCAATGGACACCTGTACATGTTCTAACTGAAGTAGGACAGTATGCTGCTAGTGTTGCAGCACTGTTTTTATTTAAGAAGGCTTACACTGTGAGCATTTCACACAGGTTGATTCAACATGTCAATCATGTGTTCAGGAAATGGAATTATAAAACCCTTTTAAGATATTAAAGGTACAGTATTGCCCATATGAGTTGCTTCAAATGTCTGATTATTT
The DNA here is from genome assembly GCA_037975185.1 of Centropyge bicolor. Taxonomy (NCBI): domain Eukaryota; kingdom Metazoa; phylum Chordata; class Actinopteri; family Pomacanthidae; genus Centropyge; species Centropyge bicolor. The sequence continues at coordinate 796,766 of JBBMOC010000083.1, forward strand.
AAAAAGCATGTTGCGGCCTGCTTCATTCTGTCATAAACACACAGTATTCATCCAGGCTGTGGGACATGCCATTATATTGTAATTATTTGTTATTACTATCTTGAATAATGCTTTTTACTGCCTGCCTTTGACATGGATATAACCTTGTGAATGTCCCTTTAAAAGCCTAATCATAATTGAGGGCCAAGAACTGTCGGCATCCCATAATTCAAAAGTATCTTCGAACCATAATTCACCCGTTTCCGTGCAGCTGTAGCCTTGAAGGGAGACGACCCACATCGCCAGGGTCTCAGCACATGGCACACATAACTCTTCATATATGTAATACCTCACATTATTACATATTACAGCTACCAGAGGCTGCCCTGACTCTGACAGATGAAAGCAGAGTGCACATTTACAGCTATAGTTTAAGCATCAAATATGATCAACCTGATATATTTGCAGTCTTTATGGACATACAATCCAGATGATTTCAACACTTGGTCTTGATACAACAAGAGTGTTGGATTCAAGCCAAAGGATTTGGAATTTTTCAAGTTTACTTCTATAGAATATTCTCACATCCATATGTATGTTGAAGGACTTTAGGGTCATTGTAATCAATCGTCCTCTCCATACAGGCTGTGATGAGATACCTCTGTCGAGCAACTACACAGGAATAGGGATCAAAATCCACAGTGCTAGTTCTACACAAAAAATGCATTCTAAAAACACCATTAAAACAGTTTGTTCGCTGTTAACAAAAGTCTGTAACCCTTCCCACAGTAAACACCCAGGGGTAAACTAGTCCATGCACTTGTTACCTCTAGGCTGGATGATTGCAATTCCTCATTGTCAGACTGCTCCAATAAGTTTACAAAGACTCTCCAGCTGATCTAGAATGCTGTAGCACATGTGCTGGCAAGAAGTAGGAATAGATCATATTTCTGTAAAATCCAGAATATAGTTTAAGTCATTGTCCTCTCTCAAAAGCCCTACGTGGTCAGAGACCACCATAGCTTATGTATATCAGTAGAACTTGTGGAACCCTTTTGGCTCATTAGAACTCTGTGCTCTCCAAATGTCACCTGGGCCTTCAGCCATCAAGCTCCTCTCCTGTGGAACCAGATTCCATTTTGGGTGAGGGGGGTAGACACCCTGTTCACACTTACTGTGGGCTGAAGTCACAGGTCCTAGACACAGGTTGGATTCTAGAGCCTGTATAAGACAAAAATGTATACTTATTTATTTAATAGTAATTATAAGGCAAGTAATACCACAATGTAACAACAACCAAACAGCAAACACGAAAAAACTTTAGATGAATGTATGATGGCCAGGAAAACATATGTGATAACTCAAACCACTGCATGGTTGGATTAAATGTGAAAATCTAACACTTGCTCATTTTGCAAGTGTTCTTTCCAAGACCAAGTACTCTGGTCTTGGAAAGAGATCATGTAGATCCTTCTGAGAGAGGCAGGGCAGCATGTCTACATTTATATTAGCAGCTGAAAAACTCATTTAATCACAGAGTCATGAGTTCAATAATTAGTAACATTAAATATTTTATAGGCCTAAAGGTTGATAGCATCAGTTTCTGTTCCTCAGTTACCCTGGGTTACCCTGGATCCTGGGTCTTCATTTCTCCCAGGCCATGGACTTTCCTCCACCTTCCCAGACCTGGCGTCTTCTAGCTTCTCCTCACCTGCATCTCACCCCAGTCTTTCCTCTCTACATAAACCAGTTAATTTCCTTTCTTCCTTGCTTGATCATTATTATGTTGCAGTGTGCTTCATGTCTTGGTTCCATGTTTCTTCCTGCCTTACACCTGTGTTTTGACCTTTTGCCTGTTTATTGGACTTCTGTTTAATTTGTACCTGCTCCTAACTGGATTGTATTCTTGTGTTGAACTGCTGTCTGGGTTAACCCTTGCCTGCCTCGCCTTCCCTTTGTCAGCCTTTGTAAATTATTTTTGTAATTAAAGTCACTGTTAAGTTTATGGGGAAATGACTTAGGGCTGCATGTTTATACAAGAAAGATGAATACAAATTTAGCACTGATCTCATCTAAGCATATGAGCAATTGATGAACAATAATGTCATTTTCAGAATCTTCATGATATCTAAAAGAAAAACAAGCCTAAATGCAGCTTTAACTGTGTATCTATTAATAAAGCGCATGGGCCATAATAGTGTATGAGACATTAGCATACTGTTTATCCCTTATGCCCTTATATTAGTGAAGATGTCATAAGCAAAGCATGCATATCATAAGTATCAGTGATGTTGTGTTCCAACCTTCATGATTGATGACCTCTCTGTCTGTCTGTCTGTCTGTCTGTCTGTCTGTCTGTCTGTCTGTCTGTCTCTCTCTCTCTCTCTCTCTCTCCCCCCCCCCCCCCCTTTCTCAAACACATTTTCAGAAAGGCATGAATGACATTGTCACTGGGGTATCATTCATCACTACTGGACAACCTCAGGAAGCAGATGGGAAGGGTGCTAAAGACGCATCCAGGAAGCTCATCAGGTCAACCTGAAAAAGACACTATATATATATACAGTATATGGCGTAGTAACATTTCAATAGAATAGAGTTATTGAGAATTAGTCTAATCTGTTTGAAGGCAGAAGAAATACCAACTGCACAAATCACATGCACACATTTTTAATTTTTTTTTTTTTCAAAGACAATTTTTTTTATTGTGTACCACTGGTCAAAAGTCTAGAACAGTTCTTATCACACTCAAGGGTTTTGTCTATGGTTAATAATGGACCCCTGAGGCACAGGGAAGGTGATTTTCATTACATTGTTGATGTTCTGCTAAAATCACATCTCTGTGTATGCATGTATGTAGAGAGAGAGAGAGAGAGAGAGAGAGATGAATAAAATAAATTAAAATATAAGGTGAAAATTAAATAGAATTACATTCAATCAATCTGTCATTGCCTCCATCGATATGTCAATCAAACACACCCCTTATTCCTCCAAATATGTCAGCAGTTATCATAGCACAGCAGTGATGAGACACAGCAAACAAATTCATTTTCAGTAAGCAGGCTGAGAGAAGCCAGGTGAAAAGGATTCATGTTTGCCATGCGTTTTGCAGTAACTAACAGTAAGATAAGATAAGATAAGATAAGATAAGCCTTTATTCGTCCCACAGTGGGGAAATTCACATGTTACAGCAGCACAGGGGATAGCAGCAGTTAAATATTAAGAACAAATAACATTCTAAAAAAAAAGAGATATACACAAGTTCGCATTACTTATTTACACTTTTGAGTATGGATATGAAATATAAAATCTGAAATATAAAAATATATGACCAGTATAAAATATATGACCAGTATAAAATATGACCAGTAAAAAATACACAATGGGCCTAAACTGAGGTAGGAAATGACAGCTTAAATACAGAATATTAAATATTAAGTACTAAATACAGAGTATTGCACATTGACTTGGTCAAGTACTAGTTACTTGTGCATAAGGCCTAATTCTTAGAGTTTATATTGCATTTTTCTCGCCATGATATAGATGGTCACAGTGTGTTAACTTACATGCTACACATACTAGCTGCACAGCTCAGTTAATCATCTGAAAATACACCATGGAGACACAAATATGTCACTGAAAAGAGGACTGTGTGAGGTAATCATTAAGATCTTCAACATCGTAACATTCTGTACTTAGTTGTTAATGTGTTTGTTGGGTTGTTGGTTTAAAGGCAGCCTCTAGTCCACGTGTTTTCCAACCAACAGCAGTATTTCACCAGGTGTAAATACAAGAAGGATTGTTGGGGATAAGGCCAATCTAGGACTTACACCTAACTTTGATACATTCAGCTGGTGCAGCTGCTCCCTGTAGAGCACTTCTTAGTTTCTATACAAAAGAAAATGTATGCACTCTTTTAATGAACTGATTTGACTTGTGACTGTGTGTTTCTAAAAAACCTCATTCAAAGGAATAATTTTCAGCCAGAGACAAACAGAATTACTCAAGTAAATCTCCATTTCAACACATTAGTAACATTATTTCCCCCCGGCCGACTTAACATGATTGAACTTTCACACAATTATAGTTGTTTGAAATGTAATAAAGCTACATTGCCCTTCTGTTGTATAGTGTAAGAAGATATGAATACAGTAAATATAGATGTAAACAATGTTCTCAAGTCTCATTCAAAGATGTAGTTATTTTGGATATAACATTTATGTACTGAAACAGCTGTCCCGCAGCACACCGCTTTTCAGTAGTTAGTTGCTTGAATTAATTAGGCCAGGGGTCGGCAACCTTTAACACCGAAAGAGCCATTTGATTCGGTTTCCACGGAAAAGAAAACACTGGGAGCCGCAAATACTTTTCGACATCTAAAATGAATTTATTTATGAACGCATTTATTAAATAGAAAGAAAAAATATTTAAAAAAACAACAACTTCCCTTTCATGCTTCGGGGTTCACCCCAGCTGTACACTTATTAGTGCTTTGACTACCCTTTTGAAGATGGGCTAGCATCTTATCTAAAATGAAGATAACACTGTATATATTGCTTTTTCTTACCTTTTCACTTTGTATAATGAAATCCACGAAGTGCTACAGAGAAAATTAAATTTTATCTATGTAATGAACACATTTTGAACATTTTGAATTCTTGAAAAAATAATACAATGTCTGAATGTCTCTTTCAAATACATTAAAAAGCTGAACTTAAATTATCCATGTAGCAAACAAAAGCAAAAAAAATGCCGTGAGCCGTCATCCTTATATCGCCTTTGGGCTTTCAGAGCATGTAGCGGAGCCTTGACCTGAATTTAAAAAATAAATTGGGGAAGAAAGCACTGTGTCACTAAACAATGAAAAATAAATATTTGCAAAATATCTGCATAAATATTTATTTGACCTGGTTAATGGGACTTCTGCTCCTGAACCTCTGCACACAGCGTCTGCAAATCGGGGCTGTACGTCACTCTCATCTTTACGCAGGACTGTAAGCTGTCATCTGAGAGGCGTGAGCGGTGTTTGTTTTTAATGTAGTTCATGGTGGAGAATAGCTGCTCACATACATATGTGGATCTGAAGATCAACAGGACTCCAAAGGCATATGTCTTCATGTTCATGTAGGTGTCGGGGATGGCATTCCATGTTTCAAACACAAGTTTGTCCGGTCTTGGAAGGTTATACCGGCTTTCGCGAGTATGACGTTTATTTTGAGCGACGAAAAACAATAAAATATATTTATTCTAATATGTCAAGATCACAATAATCTTCCAATCTAGAACTAAAATATTAAAGAACTAACACAAATAAAATACACTTCAATTAAATACTTAGTTTTTTTTTTTTAGTAATTTATTTTCCCAAGCCACTCAGAGCCGCAGTATAAGGATGAAAGAGCCGCATGCGGCTCCGGAGCCGCGGGTTGCCGACCCCTGAATTAGGCTATTAATGAATGAATAAGGTAGGAGCCCAATCCAAATAATAATCAAAAAGGAAAAATGTTCATTGTATGCATTAGGATGATTACTTCCACTTATTTGGAAACTGATAAGCCATATCACTGTTAGGATTTTTGGTATTTGTTAATTAGTAAAGAACTGATCAGCCTTGATCAGCAAATGGGACATAGTGCAGTGTGTTTCTCTTCTCTGTTGTCTGCCACAAAGATATCTCAAAAGGTTTGAATGGATTTACATGAAACTTGGTAGAAAGATCATCCGTGAGCCAAGAAAGAGTTGATTAACTTTTCATGCCTATGACCCAAAAGATACAAGGGCAAACAGAAATGCAATTATGAATGTGATATGCCTGCTCCACTGAGCACTGTATCCACGTGTCCTCACAGCATGGAATTGCATTGTAGACATCTGCTGCTGTGTACATCGCAAGCGCCAAGTCAAGTTTTTTCTGAAAATGCTCACTACTTTTACTGTCATGGAAGGTGTTACAGAACTACTGATGCCTTTGACATTTTATTATTTGAGCAGTCAGAACAAGCTGTATACTTATACATAAAGATAATTTATTTTCTTCATTGTTTCTATTTTCAGGTCAGTTGCCTATCTCTCCTGGAAGGTGCAACTCTTTGTGACTCAGACAGAATTACAGTTTAAAGGGTTGCAAAGGGAAAATAAGTTCCAGGACCTGGTTAGATATCTGGTCATAACCTAAAGTTTGTCTTTTAATTTTGATGGCTCGATATGACGGACTGACATAAACAAAACCATCAGTGAGATAAATAAAATGTTAAACTAAAATGTTAATTTACCAAGTGAACTAATATTATTAATACTGTTAAAGGTTTTCATACCATTTTCACCAGGTTACACACATTGAAGGACTGGTTTCGTTGCCTTATCTACTGATTGAATTACATCAGTTACCCAGTCAGCCACTTTAAGCACTGCTTTTTTAACTTCAGCTCAAATCCTGCTTAAGCTGCTTCAGCTGCTGCCTTAAGAACTTACGGTTTGAGTGGGTGAGTGCAGACCATTTGTTCAGAAAAGACTGTCACTATGTAGTGTCACTAGCGTGTATGTTCATGGTAGTGTATGAAAATGTCACCCATTGCAACAGTGTGGCTAACCGATATAGTTTTCATAGTTTTTGGACCAAACGGATCTCTAGGAACACAAAGGAAAAAGATATATCTGGCTTTGGATACACAGCCAATACTTAATAGCATATGTTCTGTGTTCGTGTGGGTCTAAACATGGGATTTGTTGAGCCCTCTTGACCTCCCTTGGATCACGCCATAATAACGTCACCTGACTTCCTCCTTTGCTTCAGACGGGTAAGAGTCATCATTGTATCTATTTTATTAAATAAAGTGGTATCTGTCAACAGGCTATCTTGTAATTGCTATGAAACATGATAAATTAATGACTGTCATCATGATTTGTAAATTGCTGTCTCTTAGAATTATAAACCTCTATGGAGTGATTTGGCATTTAATCCAGTCTTCCAAACCGTTATTATCCATTACTCAAACTGGATGTCTGGCATTGTAATTTATACAACAAAGCCTATTGTATTTTTAGCAGTTCAATTTTCAGTCTCAGGGATTGCAAACCCACGTTTCTTTTACACATATTCTACTTGTGAAACACATTTTAAAAGATAAGCTGGAAACTTGGTGTAAACAAACCCCGCACTTAGTTTTCTTTGACTTCAATATCATAGGAGACATTGAGGGCAGCAGGATCAACAACACAAATCACAGCTACACATGGAGGTGGAGGTAATGCAGGAGGATTTGTGTATGGGCAAAACAGCCATAAATCTAAGCATGGGTGAAAGCAGTTAAACATGAATAAAGTCCCAGCTGATGACAGATAAGGCGTCTACAGACTATGACAGATTGGCTCCTGGAGAATAACCTATATATCCAGCACTGAAATTCCATTTCATCACTCTGATAAGAGACAAGTGATAGCAGATAGCAATCTGGGTCAACACAAACTAAATTAAAAATGTAGAGACTTAAGAGTTGATAGTATCTGAAAACATAATGCAATTTATTCTGCTAACATTACGTGTTTAACTTGAGAGGCAATGGACAGAAATAAATTAAAAAACGAAATGGCTGTTGATTGATGGTTGTTGGTAAGAAAATGTATTTATAAGGACAATGACCTCTGTTAGCTGATGTAACAGAAATGAACTTTATTGGGTTTACTGGTTATCTCAATGCTATAATCTGCTCTAGAAAACTGAATTCCCTGGTGAGTAAATGCCAGATAAATGTACTGTGTATAACAAATAATTGTGTAATAACAAAGACCAAGGTAAGGGATTTTAACACAGAAAGTAGCATTTCCAGCATCAGCTTTCATTTTTAATGTTGGTTGACAAAAAAAGGGGGATGAAACAGGTCCCAATAACGAGGTTCAAGACCATTTCTGTGAAACTGTAATATAAAGGACACAGGTAACAAATAATGTCACTTGCAAAAAGCACACTGCAGTATAAGGAAGGCTGCAGAGGCCAGTTAGAAAGTTAGAAGTTATTGCTGAATGTTGAAACAGTGATGCATTCACTCACTGATGTATATACTAAAGTGCAATTGAACTGATTTGAATTTAATGAAATGATTCAAATCAGCAAAGTTTGTAATTTCCATCTCTCTGTTAAATATGGAAAAGGTGTCTGCTTCCTGAACCCAGACTAGGATCTGGTTCCACAGGAGAGGAGCTTGATAACTGAAGACAACAGGTACCAAAAGTAACCCTTAGGTTAGGGTTAGAGCTCTTTAAGATATATTGGTGCCTGACCATTCAGAGCTTTGCAAGTGAGAAGAATGATTTTAAATTTCTGGATTTGACAGAGAGCCAGCGCAGGGAAGCTGGTTTGGAAGAAATGTGATCCCCTTTCCTTGTTCTTGTCAAGAAAAATGCAGCATCATTCTGGATCAGCGGTAGATTCTTGTTCGGGCAACCTAATGGCTGATTGGAAAGTGCCACCAAAATTGACCACGCCCACTCATTCAGACACCAGTGGAACAGCCATCAGGAGCAATTTGGCATTCAGTATCTAGCCCAAGGATATGTCATTTTGGATGGCCACTCTACCTCCTGAGCCACTAGCTCATGCAGCTGCATTCAAATGCATGAACTAGTTTTTCTGCATCTAATTGAGACAAGATATGCTTGATTTTTGCCATGATATGCAGGTGATAGATGGCAGTCCTTGAAGTTTGTTTCTAAGTTAAGCCATCCTGATTAAATATAACTCACAGATACCTAACAGTGGTGCTGGAGACCAGGGCGCAGTGTCATCTAGAGCAGGGGTTTTCAAAGTGTGGGATAGCGAGCCTCCCTAAAGAGAACTCAAAAGCATGCCGCCCCCCCTTTACCCCCCCTAATTATTATTACTATTATTACTGTTACTGTTGTCGCTTTGTATGTTCCACACAGGCTTAAAAAAGCTTTTAAACAATAAATGCTATACACGTCTTTATTGTTCTTAAACATATTTTTAAAACATTTTAATCATCTTTATCTCTGTGTGTGGATAAATATCTTTTTTAACACATTTTAACATCTGTATGTTTTTAACATCTTTTTAAAACACATTTTTAACATCTGTATGTTTTTAACATCATTTTTAAAACACATTTTAACATCTTTATGTTTTAACATATTTTAACAATATCTTTGTGAATACATTCAATTTAAGGCCTCTTTGTGCAATTCCTCAAATCAGATAATAAACAGATCAACGTCAGTCAGATATTTTCTTTTTATCGTAGCGGCTTGGTTGTTAAACTTTGGTGCTTGGTTTCAATATGACGCCGGAGTTTACATGGTCGCATACTGTCGTTAGCTAGCACCTCTTTGCAGATAACACTCTGTGGCAGCGGAGCATCATCAGGACCAATACATGAAAAGCCAAACTTTAAATAATCAGGGTCATACTTCCTCCGTTTTCTGCTCACCCCAGACTCTGTGCCCTCTCTCACTTTCACTTGAGATACTAAAAATCCATCCATCTTGTCTCTTGTCTCACAGATGTTTACACTTTTTTCTTTTCAGGTTTATTTTTTCACTCGCCGCGCCTCCCCTGAAGCCCTCTGGCGCCCCCCAGGGGAGGCGCGCCTCACACTTTGAAAACCGCTGATCTAGAGTAACTATATCTGGAGATAATGTGTTTCAGTTTCAGTCTGGGCCAATTATAATAATAGGTCCAGGTTCAGGTTTTTTTATCTGGTTGGTTTTATCTTGATTGCTGGATTGATCGACAGATATAATTGGGTACTATTTGGTATCTGCATAATAATGAAAGTGAACGGACGGTTTCCTAATAATTTTGCCTAAGTGAAGTATATATAAGGTGGATATAATTGGTCCAATCACAGGACCTTGAGGAACACCATAATAACTTCGTCATGCATGCAGGATTTGATGTTTATGTACAAACTGAGATCAATCTGATAAATCAGACTTAATCCAAGGGAGGTTCCAGTTTCACTAACAGGATGAGACTGTCGCACTAACATCTAACAATGATGCAATTAGGTCATTTGTAACTTTCACCAGTGCTGTCTCTGTGCTATGATGAACTTTAAATCCTAATTGAAAATTCTCAAATAAACAATTGTTATGTAGAAAAGAAAGGACCCAATATAAGCCAGTACATTTCATTTCATTTTTCTGCTTTTGTAGGACTGTTTGTTCTCCTTTGTCCTCTCATGCGTCTCAGTGCTTTTGAAATCAGTTGGATCTGCACTTTGTCAGATGGGTATGTGTGTGGATTTTTTGACTATCCTGGACCAAACCTTGCTGTGAGTTTTTGTTTGTCTAGATTTCTTTTGCCCTTATTAAAGGCTTTACTAAGCATTGGTTTTTGTGTGCTGCATTTGAGTCCGTACGCACTCCACAATGTAACACTTTGCATATTTACATACCAACTCGACATTATTGTCAGTGACCTCCGATTGGTGTAATCAGGTTTAGTTACTGCTGATGTGAACATTTGTATTTGCACATATATTTTGTCAGCAGCTTGAAAAAAGTCTCAATGTCGCCTGCTCTGTGGGGTAAGTGGAAAAGTCGCTAAGAGAGAAACTATGAATGCTTGGGCAGAACTTGTGCAAGTTTAAATGTACAGTGGGTTATTAGTAGCTGTATTGAAGAATACAGCAAAAGTCATTTTACCTTTAAATGTATTGTCCAATACATACATCCAACACAGCGACAGGAACTGTTTTTTTGTTTGTTTTAAATACAACCAAGTGTTTGATCTAGAGGATAATAAACAATTCTGCTTTGTACTTTAGGTTTATCATTTTAATTGTTCCACATAAGTGCAAATGGTTCCCCTGACTATTCAGCAGCAAACACACAGCGTTTAGATTTAATAAGCCTGCTGGAGGCAGTAAGTCACTTCAGAGCCATTTGAATTTATGCTTTTCATACTGCCAGACCTGTAATTAGGTTGACCTTCACCTCATACTGCAACACCAATTCTCGGCTTGTCCTTTATCGCTCCTGAAAACACCATCTTGAGCTTTCAGACTATCTTTCAACACTCAGACTGCAGCTGCTGTATGTTTGTCTGGTACAGTAGTTTTAATTATTATGTGTTAGGCTGTTGGATCAGTGTATGGACATATGAGGTCCTTTGAGGCATTGATACCCAGCACTGCTGAGCACATGCCGTGTTGCCTTGTGGGTCGATCTCAGGTGTGATCCTGTGCTGTGCTTCAGTATCACTTTACAGAACCCCGCCCCCCCCCCCACAGACCACCTCCGCCTCTTTTCTGCAGCCACTGACCATGCTGAGTAATCAATATCTGTTTAAAGTGAGCGTTTAGGCCTGCTCTCCACCAGCCTCTTTACTTTTATGAAAGGCTCTGGACTCTGATTTCTTTCAGTACACTTTCACCCAGAGTTATTGATTACTGTCACGTTCTTTTGCCAGACCTTGAGATTGCTTCTCTCTGTTAAACACCCTTGGAGTTGTGCAGAGATGCTGACATGTGTCCCCAAAGCCTCTCTGGCTCTCCAGCAATTTGATTTGCTGTGGGCATGCCAGAGGATGAAAACATAATGGGACACTTCTGATTGACTTGCCTGCGCTGGTGCTGAGTAGTCTAACATAGCAACAAACTCAAATGCAAGCTAATAAGTAGGAGAACAGGGAAGTGTATATGGCCTCGCAGTGCAGTGCCTGGATGTCTGAGTGTGTATGTATGAGTTTGTGCATGGTAAATCCTCCAATTTGGAAGACACAGACACAGGACTGCTTTGCTCTAAATGAGCTCCCAAGAGTGAAGAGTCCTCCAGTTCTATCCCTCCCTGCTGGAGCTGCCAGACACACATGCACTCATGTTCACATACACACACACACCTTGAGCACACATACTCCATGTTCCAGCAAACAAAGCGGATATGCTACATGGGAAAAGTATGTGAACACATGAACACTGCACCTATGTGTGATAGCTGAACATTTCCAAATCATGGATAATAATCTGCTGTTAGAACAGCCTACAGTCTATTGGAAGGTTTTCCACAACAGTTTAGAACCTGGCTGCAGGGATTTGCTCCCATTCTAATCCTACAATGTTACAATGTTGATATTTAATACTTTTTTATTCTGAAAAACCCTTTTACATCCAATGACATATTATTATATATAAATAAATGCAAATGCACATTCCTAATAGATAACTTTGTAAACTGAAGCTCTCCATTCTATGGGTTACCTCACTGGTGGATTTTGATCAGTCAGTGAGACAGAGAGTAAAATGTCCTATCTTGGGAACCCATTTCATCCAGAGCAACAGGTATGCTGCCATTTGCAATATGACGTTATTCATCTGAAAACAAACACCATGACCACATGTGTGACAAGTATGTAAGCGACGGACATTTTTTAAAAACTAAACTCAGGATTAAAACTTGTGAAGATTTAGTAAATTAGACCAATGTTAGATCAAATATGACACTGAAAAATGCATTTTATACAGAGGAGGAAGCCATACAGAACAATTCTCTACTTTACATTTACTGTGGCATGACTCTGATCTGAGCTGTTTTTAATGAATGAATACAATATATACAGAAGCTGAAACTCCAGAGGTCCAGTGTCTCCACAGTGATAATCTGATAAGAGTTCTTTTTGGTTATTATATCTGCTTTAGTATCAATATTGTTTCATTTCCCACCTTCATTCACTTTGCTCTCTCACCCCCATGAAACTCAAACTGTGAAAACCATGTCTTTATGGACCTGACTTTGTGCACGGGGTATTGTTAATATTTTTGAGAAAAGACAGGGACAAACACACACTGTTGACAAGTTTATTTTTTTTAATTGAATTTACTTTTAATTAATACCAGCAGCATATTAACTTCACCTGCATATCAACAGGATTTACAGCACTGCAACACTTAAAGTCAACAGCATGACAACTAGAAAAAAATCACCAGCAGCACATATCACTCTAAACCACAAATAGGAGATAATGGCTTTAAAAACTAATTACAGCAAGCTAAATTATAAATCATAAAGTAGTCTTATGAACCAGTGTATTGGTCAGTCCGCTGTCATGGTCCATACCACTTCCTGCACCTGTCCGACAGTGTAAGTAGCATATTGGCAATTTAGGCAATTTTTGGACCATGTGACCCCCAATCAGATGGTCTGTTCCAACAGTAATATTTTGAATTGCCTAGTCAAGCCTAGAATAATGTCATGTTAATGTTAAATTGTCAGTTTGGCTTAAGGTTTGGTTTAAGATTGCATAACGTTAACATTTTTCAACCTCACACAGACGCCTGTTGTTCAAAAGCATTAACAGCACATATTATAATGCTTCTATTACATTTTGACTTTTGTGCATGCTGCTTTAATAACTGTGGCTACCATTCACCCCTGTTAGCATCGTTAGATTAGATCAGCCTCCACTGTTTCCCTGAGGAGAACTTCGCTCTGATGCAGTCAAACTCCAGCCAACAAGCAGCTCCACAAACACCAAAACAAATACACTGAGAACAAATCCACGAGAACCCTGCACAGATGTCCCACAACAACATGCCACACAGCTGGCCTGTTGCTCGAGGGCTAATTCAAACTCCAAGGCTAATTCATTAGCAGGCTAATTAGCAAGTTTGGAAAAAAAAAACCCTTAATGCAGACTATTTGTAGTCTGTTAATACAATTAACCTCACAGGAAGCCATAGTGTCAAAAACACCATGAACACAGTTGAGAGTGACTTGAATTAGCTGAGGTGAAACCCAGCAGACGGCCAGCGGCTGTCACTCAAAGTGGCCACGCTCTTAATTAAGCATAACTTTGTGTCTTAATATATAAAGAAGTGAGTTCAGTAAAAATTCAACCCTCCTGCAGTTGTTATGAAGGGGGAAATGAGCTGTTCCTGCTTACCAGTTCCTAAACAGCTCTCTGCTAAATAAAATTGTAGAATTGTAGCTCTCAGGATGCCCTCCCACAGTGGTCAGTGTCTGGGATCCAGGCACTACACTGATGGTGGTGCCACTCTCAAAGGTGGATTTGTACCATATATGGCGAAGCATGGTCTTTTATGTATCCAGGGGCCTCATTTATAAAACATTGCCTAGGATTCACACTAAAAGTTTGCGTACGCCCAAAAGCTGAAAATGGCGTGCGCCAAAAAAAAATATCCTGATTTATAAAACCGTGCGTCCGCACACCTGCACGCAAATTTCCCTATAAATCACAATCTGCCTGGAAGATTGTGCAGCTGGATCCACCTCACATCCCGCCCTCTCCACGCCCACATTTTACCATGAATGGTCAATGCAAAGCACCTCCTGAATGTTTTTGCATGTAAGTACACCTGCTGATCCATGGCATTTACGCTACATCATGGCAGAGAAAACAAGAAAAAGAAGTTTTATAGAGACAGAGATAGAGGTGCTTGTGGGTGAGGTGGAGGCCAGAAAAGGTATTTTGTTTGTTTGGGGTGAGGACACACCCGTACCCACACCACCAGACAGTAAAATCACCTCCATACTTGGGACGGCCAGCGTGTGTGGCACAGTGTCTACCGGCAGCTCTGTGTGTCAGCGAGCAAGCGATGAGACGCTACACTAATGTGTAAAAGCCAATAAGTCATTTATCACACCGCTTGTTCAACAAGCTCAGGGTTGTCACATGAAAGTGACATTTCTCCTGATTTGTCAGCTCTCTCTGTCTGTCTGTCTTTATATCAGTATGCTGGTAAGCAAATAGCCTAGCCTATGATCGCTAACAGCTCAAGTGGGTCTACAAATCTGATATGTGATGACATTAAACGTATGATGAGATGAATCCGTCTTCAGTTCACCACCTCACCATCTGCACCGCCAGTTTCCCGTCTCCAAAATGTTCTTACGGCAGCATCAGAGTTGGCGTACAGGTGCACACATTCTCACGCCAAGTTTATTTTTATAAATCACAACCTTTGCGTAGGAAGAGGCGTGCACAATTTTCAAGCTCAGTTTTGTGCGTACGCAAGCTTTATAAATGAGGCCCCTGGTATCCAGGGGGCAGAGGAAACATGTGACTGACACTCAGACTGAGGCCCCAAACTGCTTGGCTGCCTGCCTGCTGTAGAGCTTGCTTGTCTGTAGCTTGACTATCCCATGGCCTCAAGGGTCCACTTACCCATCTTCCTCTCCCTCCTCCAAATTTGATGGATGTTAGGCATCTGCATAGATACTGTATATATCACTGTGAGAAATAAATTCACAATTAGAATTAAGTCTAATGGTTAATGACCTTTTAAAACATACATACACAAATATATGTAGCTGGTCTGGACCTCCTTTGATCTGCTAAGCTCTGTGTTGTGAAGAATCACACAGTTAAGTTGTGGTTTAGCCGTTTAGTCCTCTGCCAAAAATGGACTGAGCATACATATAAAAACTATACATATTCAAATCATGTCACAAGTATAAGTATTGCAATAAACACAGAACAAAAGAAAAATACAACTACACACATCCATAAAACGCTATACAAAACAAAAGAGGAGCAACATACCTGCACAAAATGGAGGAAAGACCAACAATGTGTATACACATGCGAGACTTAACACACCAGCCTGCAGTGAAAAGAACCTTATAAGAAAATACTGCCATGGCAAAACACACACACTAAACTGTAAAAACCCTCCATTTGTGACTAAACTTAAAAAGAACTAATTCACAGATAACATTCCAACATTATTTCATACATTTAAACATTTTTTATGAACTCATAACAATGCTTAAAATGCTAGGTAGCAAGACCGCTTTCTCAGTCGCAGCCAAAAATGGACTGAGGAAGGGACGCGCAGCCCGCGAACTTGACGTCATGAGGTCAAAGCTAACATTAAGCGAAAATAAAAGTTAAATAATTGCAAATTAATTTTCCTCATCACAAAAATAAATAAAAAGGCAAAAGACAAAAAATAATGAATAAATAAATAAATAATTAATAAACTGAGGGGTTTTGGTGGAATGCATTTTTCTATATGCTACATTAATAATAATTAATGTTTAATATTTTACCCTATGCCAACATTACAGTTAGTGTATTCAATGTTTATAGAGCAACTTGTAAAGAAAATAAAACAATCCCTGTTCATCCACACTGTTTCATCTTCAGTCTGACTCTTCTATGTCCTTTTGCCTTTCCTTTCTCTGTTTTGTTGCTTCTCTGTTTCTGTTCGGTGTTTTCAATCCAAAACTAAAGCCACACAAGAGACAACAGCAAGAAGTTGAATGCCAAAAACATTCAAGTTGGGTTAACCTGATATACAACTATTACTAACTATCTAACCAATATTTCCAATCAAAAAATGCTCTCTTTCTCTCTCTCTCTCACACACACACACACACACACACACACACACACACACACACACACACACACACACACACAGGAATCATTTCCATTATTTATAATGATTTATATTAATATGAAAAACGAGGAAAAAAAACTTTTGAATAGTTAACATGGAAATATTTTAGCATTAAGTCAAATGTTGAGTTATACAGGTGAATTGTCTCACAGGTAGAGAGTGACATGATGGGGTCACATGACTGTTCAGCTGACATATTCAACTGGTAAATTTCAGTTAGGAAATATTTACTTTACTGGAGTTCATCTGCTCTTTCAGAAATGGCATTGAGATATACACAAAAACCATAATAAAATGCAATAATTGGCATGTAAACACAATGGTGAACTTTTTTATATGTATTTTATGTAAATCAAAATGAATGGTATCAGGTAATAAATCACTCTTGGCTTGCATTGCAACAGTTTTTTTTAAAGTTGAGGCCTTGTGACTCTGTCTTTGTGACTCTTTGGTCTGATACTTTATAGTTAGCCTCCTTGAGGTGTCAAACCTAAGCTACTCAGTCTACTAAAGGTATAGGTCACCTAGTATTACTTGGCACTAAATAGGATACATTTCCTTGCCTTCCTAAAAAGGTGAGACCAGATGGCAACCTCCAAGCCAACCAAGCCAACTTGGAAGTGCCAAAACTGCAGTTCCTGTTCCCTTAAACTCTTAGCTGTGTTAGTGATGTTGCTGCCTTTCAGATTATTTTTCATGGAAATATCAGACAAGTAACATTACTTGTTGTGCAGTTAATTGTCCAGAAAGTTTGTGCTTCAGTTTTATCACTAACTAGGTAATTGGCCTTGGGTTGGCCTTTGAGCAATATGGTGTGCTCTTGGTATGTCTATTGTAGTGTTTGTGGAGTTGGGTGTGGTATTGTGTGTTGTCTGGAGTTTTATTGTGTGTGTGTGCTCTCGGGTGGCCAGGATGAGTTTCCCCAGGTGGAGACAGTGGTTAATCTAATCTAATGATGCTAACAGGAGCATCTTGTAGCCACAGTCATTAAACCAACTGCACCAAAGTCAAAACATAATATAGAAGTGTTATTTCCTTTTTCATCTCAGTTTCATTGAGCGGGACACTTTTTCTGAACTTTTTGTGGGACCAGCAGCGGTGGCTCTGCGCCGGAGACACACAAGGTAAGCGAACGGGAGCACTCACTCTGAGACAGCGGGGACTGCGGACTGTGCTCCTGTCAATACACCTGGCCAATGTCCACTCTCTGGCCAACATAAAGAATGAACTGCTGCTTCTCAACAGGACAACCAGGACGTTTACAGATCTGCTGCCCTGTGCTTTACAAAAACCTGGCTCAGTGAGCACATCCCGGATAGCGCACTCCATCTGCCCGGCTTCCAGCTCCTCCACGGAGATCGCACGGAGCTATTGGAGCTATCGTCAGCATACAGATGGGAGGCGGAACATCTGGACCTATGGTGCAGTCAGAAAAAACCTGAAGCTGAACACGCTCAGATCAGTGGAGATGACAGTGGACTTCAGGAGGAACCAACCCTTCTTGGCCGGGTCCCTCTTGTAAAAGACATTTTAATCTCAGCGGAACTAACCTGGTTAAATTTTTAAAAATGAAAAAAAAAAATAAGGTTGTGCCATTTATGGTAATACACGCTGCTCTGTGGGATTTGGAAGGTAATTTTAAGGTCAATGGTTTGCCAGCAAATGGCCTCATTCCTTCCTCAAGCTCTGTTCTTCCTCAGCACTGTATGAAATGTATCCCATTGCAGGAGCGTGTCATGTATGGGGGAAGTCTTTGCAATCCAAATGCATCGCAGTCCAATGGGAAAATGAAGCTGTTGTAGGCATTATCAATAAAGGCTGCTAATTCAGTCTTGATCCATAAATGATTGTTTAATTATTAAGAATAAAAAAATGAAAACTTGCATCTTAATCCACCTTACACGAACATGTTAACATGAAAATACTGAACATGTAAAAAAACACTTCAACAAAAGCATCTAACATTGACACCCTTATTCACAGGTTCTGTGTCTACAGACTGAGACTGAGTGACAGAGTGACTTATGTATTACGCACTCACCTAGGTGGAAGATAAAGTAGTCCCCACCAACTGTGTGTCATTTAGACAAGATCTCAAAAGTTGAGTTCCTTTACATTGTCTTCCTTTACCTCAAATGACTTAAGTATCAAGAGTATTGATATTATGATTTGAAAATCTATATTAGCACATAAAGATCTGGTATTGGAGGTATCAGTATTTCAGTATCGATCCACACATCACTACTGTGGTGTGCTGAATCGGTGTGGGAATGATCTCTCCTCTGCGGCGCTACTGTCACTTTGAATTGAATAATTGATTTTTTTGATTAAGGCTCCGGGGAGGCAGAGCTCAGGACCGAGGTGCCGTAGCTGAGCTCCAGAGGGCTCCGACCCACTTTAAGCCCTGTGTATAAGGCCTATGTCTGATGCCTCCTCCTCAGCCATCCTTCTTTGTCACTGCCAGGCTGCATGTGTGGGTGGGGACCAGAACATAGACTGACAGACAGACTGTACCTAAGCTTTGTGACGAGATTAATTGTGCGTTAATCTTTCATTAACACTTTACTGTTTCCAGATTAATCGCATGCATTAATGCGTTAACTTTGACAGTTCTACTTTTTATGGGTTTTGAAGAGTGTCCAGTTCACCACTTCTTCAAATTCATTTGACCCAGATAGAGATTTTTTTTAACCATAATTCTTTTCCTTAAATACTCTTGCACTGCAATTATTGCTTGCACTGATTCTCATGTCTATCCTTTTTAACCCAAACCTTATGCCCCCTCTCTCTAACAACTGAGCCGTTGGTAATCTTCTGCTACCTCCTGTGCATCCCCATGCCTCTGCAATCATTGAAGCTTAAAAATATTTAAGGCTGAACAACTATGGAAAGCAACTGTATGTATCTGGTGGTTGCTGATCGTGTTTATTTTACCTTCCATAGGAAGCTGCACTCCCTAATTACTAATTCTCAGGCCACTGCATCAGTTTTCAGCAAAATTATGAATTAATGAATTCTTAAAATTAGCAGGTAATGGAGACTATTGCCTAGCCTAGTTCCATTTTCTATGTGCGCCAAACCTTTGCTCTAATCATCTTGATTAAGCTCAAACTGTTAGCTATCCAGGTCACTGCTTTCCACTAACCATTGGTGGCTAAAGTCTGTATAGTGGAAGCGGGACATTGCTGTCCTCCAGCCATGTTGCGATGTTGATCAGTTTGTCCTCACTTGACCTACTTTTGGGAGTGGGCGGGGTTACACACAGGTAAAAGGTAGCATGCAGGCCAAGAGTAATGTCGGCTGAGTGTGATGTTTTTCCTCCGTTTTACCCGCTATTCCAGCTCTTACAGAAGGCATGGCTGCACCAACAAGCCATAACTTCAAATTCTCTATGATTTTCTTGGATTGGCCATTTCATTCATGATAAGTCAGCATTCTCTGGTTTTTCTTTTTTTTTGTGCCCCATACTCTTGGGGCAGATATCCCTCGATTTAAAAAAAAAAAAAAGGAAAAGCTTGCTTGGACCAGAGGGCAAAGGGCAGGTGCTCTAGCACCATCTAGAGTCTATCTGTACACACCACTGATGGTCATTCACACACAAGTCCACCTGAGTTTTTGCCAATCTTATTTTCATTAAAAGATACCATTCCATTTCTGTTCCATTTTCTGAACCTCTACACTTTTTGTCAAATTCAGCAAGTATCATCACGGTCCACTAGCTGTCCATTCTGTACATGAATATTCTTGCTTGCCAAGAAATGCTGTTGTTATGATGTTAGCTATAGTAGCGGGAGAGTTGTGAGTATTGCTGTCTGGAGCTGGTGTGCTCTTTTGGTCAGCTGGCCCAGTTGTTAGTGCTGTTGCCTTGGCAATGCATGTCTATGGATTTGGGGGACAGCGCTTCTGACGTAGCACTGAAGATAGGATAAGATAAGATAAGATAAGCCTTTACTTGTCCATCAGCAGGGATATTTGCAAGGGTGTTTTTGTTTGGTAGCTGAGTTCAAATAACAATTTTCTCCAGAATCCCTGACCCCACTCTTAATTGGAACTAAGAAGCCTTGCTCAAAGCACGAAAAATAGGCCCAGAGCTAAAGCATGCAATAGTATTGTCCACATACTGTATTTTTGGTTGTAAAGCTATTGTTGTGAGTCCAATAATAGATAGCATTTTCTCTGCAAAGATGTCTGGTTTTTGCTATGTGTATAACAGCAGAAAGGCTGCGAGCCAACAGGGGGATCTCTGAGGGATCATTAACATTCCAGGCAGACCACAGACCAGCCAGTTACGTCTTAAATGAGTTTGACAGAAGGTCTTTAAATTCTGTACAACCTTTGCTCAAACAAACCAATTGTTTACAAGAGTGCCAATTAATTCATCACTCTTAATTAACAGATATTTACAGCAGTGGAAAAATAATCAGTGGACCCGCAGTATGTGTACCAGGATGTAATATGTGCAGATCAGCAGTCATTGCACGCATTCACTCACAAACACACATAGTCAAAAGAGACAGGCAGAAAGGTACTCATGGGTTAATTATGTTAAAGTTAATCTACAAAAACACCCACTCAGGTCAGAGGGGACACTGTGATGGAAATACATGCAAGAACAAACAGTGGCAGGACTATAAAAAAAATGTATTATTGGGAACATCCATCACTTATCATACCTGTCTCTGACTCTATCTGCATCTCCCCTCATCACTACACACAAACACACCAACAAGCCAGCACAGTTTTTTGCCAATTGTTATTCAACGGATAGCCATGTTGTGTGAATTTATTCGCTCAAATCAGAGCCAGAGGAGAGTGCTAGAGGTACTTGTTTCCCATAAATGGACTGCCTCATGAGTAGCTGAACAGAACGATGAAAGCAGTGATTTAGAGCTGAAAGACATCAGCCACATACACACCAATACCAAAGGCAATTTCATACCTGCCCTTGACAATGATGGGCCGAAGTCTAAAAAAGACACAAGACTGAAGTTGGACTAATTTCCCTCACCTTAGCACCACCTCAGTTTAACAAATGTGAATTTTGTATTTGTGTTGGTTGCATGCAGTGTGTGTCTATAATCTAAAATTGCAAATGGCCATTGGTTTCACTGCCTCCATCTTTTCCTCTCTCTGAACTGCTCAAATGTTTAGGTGTGTTCCATCACCTAAGCTGACAAAACCACCCCAATGCACAATAGAAATAGAAAATTCATTAATTGGAATTTGATTATAGGTTATATATTGTATAGAGCTGGTATTGTCCTTTATTGTAAGGTAAAATTAGACATATATAGCTGTTTAATGCAGAATCATTGCCGATGTCAGAGACATTGTTTACATCTTGGTAAATATTTGGAGTGCTAATGATCTTGAGACTCCCTTACCTTTTGTTTCTTGTTAACGTTAGATCAAAATTTCCAGACTGTTGGAAGAGAGCAACACAAAGGCTCCATTTTAACTGTGCAAGCAGTGCAAAGTACAGTGGAATATAGATTAGAGTGGTGATTCATGAATACACTCCTGGCCAGTCACATCACTGGAATCATTGTTCTGAAACAGCTGAGCCAATCACGGTGCAATATAAAACCCAAATGGAGACACCACTTTATAAAATCATATTGTTGTCTGGAAGATACAGAGCATCACAATGTGAACACACGGGATCATAAGTCAGCATCTCAAAGCAGATTTGTGTGTTCTTAACAATTCTACAATTTCATTTAGCGGACACTTTTTTCCTAAGCGACGTACATCTGAGAGTAAATACAACACAAGCAAGGATCTAGGCAGGAGAAAACAACCTGGGTAAGTGCCGTAAAACAAAGTTCAAGTTAGATAGGCCCTATGCCTACAGGCAGTGAATAGTAACTATGACCATCTGAACACAAAATAGAAAATATTGTGTGTGTATTTAAATCACAATGCTAATCAGCACGCTGGAAATGAGGCAGTGATACACAAGATTAAGGACCTCTAGCAGGCAGAATACTGAGTAACCGACCAGTCTGACATGGGCACTGTCCTTCATTCTGTGTTGTTTTGCTTACTTTCTCATCTGAAAAGTTAAACTGTGGCTAAAGATCAGCAGGAAATGTATTTTTATTTTAATCTATTATATTATATTGGAATGTGGGCCAAAGTGGATGGATATTTTTATATATGTCAACAATGAGTTTGTCCATTGGGGGACTTAACAGACCACAAAAGAAGACATGTGCTAAGCTGTAAAGAGAAGGAGTAAACAGCCTGAATGACCCAATTAATGGTCTCATTTCATGTTGTGATCGCATTCTGACAATATCTCCCTTTTCTTTCTGAAGAAAAACTGTTGTTCATGTTGTTGACTTATTTTCTATGTGTGTTTGTGCGGCTATTTGTGTGTGAGAGGGGAAAAGATAGCAGCCATTCAAGGTGAAAATGTCTACCCAGCATGAGATGATTTCAGCACTCTCCAGCAGACTCCATTCCACTGCAAAGTTCAGATGAGCTGCAACAAAAACTCTGCTGTGGCTCATCAGGTGGAACCATGCAGGCAGGAAGCAGCACTGAGAGGAGTCTATTGTATGAACAAAACCACTATTTTGAAACATTAATGATTCCTGCACCAATAGGAGTGCTTTTGTCTTTGTCGGCCGGAGCGCTTGCAGGGAGATGCCCTATTTTGAAATCTCCTTCACAGTCGGGTGCAGTCAAGAGGTCAGAGGTCACAAAAGCAGCAGCAGTATCACACACAGCTATGAGTAGAGGAAAGAAATCACCAAAGAAAGATGAGAATTGAAGGAAAGGGTATAAATCCCACAGTCATGTAACTTAAAGGGCTGGGTCATAGTTTTAAGAAGGTTGTTTTGTGGCCCACCTGCTAAATCTCTGTGTGGAAAGTTCCTCTTCTTCCCTTTAAGGGGGGGTTTGATCAGTACACCTCAGCTTTCTGCTAACTTTTGTTGGAGCTGATTGCAGAAGTCAGAGGCAAAGTTAAATAATTCTAAATCACAAGATGTTCTGTTCAGAATAATATGAATAAATGATCAGGCTAGAGTGAAGAATTTACGCCTGGTTTAATGGGACATAATTTGAGTGTTTTGTAAGAGACAAATAAATTAAGACATTTGTTTTGTTTGTGTGAAATCCTTAATATATCCAGTAGCAAATAAAATACAAAATTAACAATTTCATTTTTATATGTGTGTGTGATACTTGTCACGGCTTCAGGCAGGACCCAGAAGCGAAGCAGCACCTGTGCAAACAGTAACCAGACTTTTACAGGTTTTACGGAGAAAGAAAAAAAAAAAAAAAAAACACAGTTCAGAGTGGGGATCAAACCCATGAGCCTTAGAACTGAAGCCCAATGAGTAGACCACTCAGCCACGCTGACAACATGCTCACATAGGGCCAACAGAGGCTTTCAGGAAACCCCGAACTGGACTCACACTTTGCTGGGTGACATGGAGATGCACCGGAGAGCCAGAAACCAGGCAGGCCACCACTGGTCAGGACTCAGACAGATTCTCAAAGTCGAGGACGAGCAGGAAGATCACATACCAGGCAGGCCACCACAGATCAGGACACACAGGCGGATTCTCAACGTCGAGGACAGGCAGAATGATCAGATACCAGGAAGGCCACCACTGATCAGGACTCACAGGCGAAAACTCGGCATCGGGGACGGAAGGCAGGATCAACAGCCGGGACTCAGGCAAACGGGGGAGTGAAGAACAGAAGCTAGTCGATACCTTGCAGTCAAGCCGAGGGTCAGGCGTAAAAGGCAGAATCAGGAACGAAACTTGTCTGCAACGGGCGATCAATCCGGAAGACAGGTCTGGAGTTCTCAGCATGAAGGCGAAGACAGTCTGACACTGACTGTGTGCTGAGGTTTAAGTAGGTGGCCTAATTGCAGCAGATGAGGTGCAGGTGTGAGCAGGAGCGCAGGTGAGGTGAGTTGAGCTGATTAGGCTGCAGCAGGAATGTGGCAGGCTGGAGGTGAGACGGAGGCTGAGACAGAGATTGTGACAGACACTATCATGTTCCAATTAAATATACATAATAGAAAATAATTTCAATTGTAAATATTGGTTCAGCTAAACGTATCTATTATTTCATCATTATTTATTATTTATCATGACCAATGAAGTTTTGTACAAAGAGGTTCTTCTGGAATGCTCAAATTTTAAGACAAATGAATAGTTTAAGTTTCTGAGTAGGAGTCAAAGTAAAGGATTTTTTCTTTTCCAAAATTTCACTTTGACTGATGAGCATTTTGCTGAAGCAAGTCAAACAGCCAGATGATGTATAGCAAGTATGGAAAGTATTACATACTCCGTCTGGTTGAGCATACAATGGTAGGAG
Source organism: Centropyge bicolor (assembly GCA_037975185.1). Lineage (NCBI taxonomy): Eukaryota > Metazoa > Chordata > Actinopteri > Pomacanthidae > Centropyge > Centropyge bicolor. The sequence continues at coordinate 821,464 of JBBMOC010000083.1, forward strand.
GCATGAGTAAAGGTGGTACTGTATTATTTTTTTTACTTTCTTTCTTTCTCTGTTGAACGTCATTTATGCTTAACCTTAGTCTTAAACAGTCACCTTTGCAACATATATTGTCCTAAACACAACTGTGCAGTGAGATTTAACTGGGGACGTCTGACAAATGCCCCTGTCTGTCAGGTCTCCCACCTCCAAAAGAAAGTCTTGTGCTTCCCAGGGGAAGTTGGGGATGTGGAATACAAGGGGGCCATGTTTAAAGCCTCCACTGTAGAGGTGATCAGAAGGGGTGAAGGAAGGCATCAATCTGAAGAAGGAGGCCTTTGGGGTTTGGTTTCTCCTGAAGCATCAGACAGGTAACCAGGGAGCTAGAGGGGCTGCAGCTCGGGCAGTTGCTGATGGAAACCTCTTGTGTGGAAGGAGTTCAGTGAGGCTAAAGGTCGATCTCAAGAAAGTTCTGGCAACCATTCAACATCTCAGGAAGGAAAAGAAGAGCTTGACCCAGGCTGTGATCTGGCGGCGAACAGAACCACTGAATCTGACTGAGAATAATATTAGCAGTGGAAAGAGCATGCAGAATGTCCTCTATGGAGAAGAGTTAGTCTGAAGACTTGGAAGGAGCTTTACCTTGCTGAGGTAGTCCAGAAGCTCCTTGGTGGGTGGTTATGGATGAGACTTGTCCTGACCAAGTGCATGGTTTTCTGGAACAGTTGGTTGCTCTCTCCAGTGTTGGGGATCAACTTAATGGGCAATTTGGCGATCAACAAGAATTAACAATTATCAGAAATAATTATTAATTATATTAAATAATAGGATCTGATATACATCGGATCACCTCGGGGCACCACCCTCAACAGTACACTGCCTTACACAGGGCACTGTTATGTTGGGAAAATGATAGCCGCTTCGTTGTTACAGTCTCATTAAATGAAGGATTTCGGAATTCTTGGTGAAGCAGAGGTTAGTATCATTCATTATCAGACACAACATGTATATTCACAAGCATTTATTAACAAATAATAAAAGCAAAACACATACTAATCTAACATGTACTGTATACAAGTGTGCAGTGTTGTACCCGAAAGCGTTCAAAGAACGTTCGTTCATGAACTAACTCATATTTTGGGTGAACGTGAACGTCCCCTTCATTTTTGCTTGATGAACGTTAAATTGTGAACGCACTCATTCTGCTGTTTCTTGAACGGCACTCTGATTTCGTTCAGATTACGTTCGTGCCAGATTTCAAGAGCCCTCGGCGAAAAACCAAGCTAAATCAGTAAAAACACATGGTAAACGACCATTAAAATGTCGCGGATAACCACCCGATCTGGCAACCGCAAGTCCTGCCTGTCGCTCTACCAACTTCGTCATCAGCGGTCGTCAGTCTCGTCGTCAGGATGCGTTTACTGAGAAACTAATTCCCATACAGTCGGGAATTAGCTCGTAGCTCGTGGCAACGTAAAAAAAAAAAAAAAAAAAAAAAAGAACTAAAAAAGAACGAAATAGTTCATTTTGGGGAAGCATGAACTTTAGTTCACAATTTTGAATTATGAACGATGAACTGAACTAGTTCATTTTACAAGGTTTGAACTGAACTTTGAACTAGTTCATATAGAAAGTGAACTTTCCCAACACTGCAAGTGTGTGTGTGTGTGTGTGTGTGTGTGAGTGACTTAACAAAATGGCTGGTTTAGAAGGTGTCAGGCCGCAAGGCCGAGACAAAAAGCAGGCTACGCACAAGATGGCCAACCCCAAGGACGCTGCCGGGGGAGGAGGAGTGTGCTTTGGTAAAGCCTGTATGTCTGAGTGTGAAATGTGTATGATAGAGGGTGCCAGGTTAGTAAAGACAAGTTTAGCATGCAAACCCTGTGTCAGTGTGAAGCACAGCTAACATCAATTTACAGTTGGTGAACTAATCCTACTATCATCACATCAATGAAGCTCAATGACAAATTGAAATTGTAGTTACCAGTCCTTTGAGTAAGAGGAAGCTTGTTAGCTGGGGTTCCTGCAGTCGTGGAAGATCCGAGCTGAAAAGGTTGCAGTCTTGTCCTGGTCAGGTGAAGCTGGTTGCTCTTTGGTTACAGTTAGCAGCTCTGTGCTAACTGGCTGTGTTGTTCCTTGTTGAAGTCAGCCAGCAGGCTCTTTGCGGCTGCTGGTGGGAGAACCTTCCTTGTAGGTTCTTGCTTTGATTCTTAGTTGAATGTGACTGCTGTGAGCAGGTCACACTGCGAGCTGGTTTCTGCTCCCTTGTTGGAGCTTTGAGGATAAGCTGCTGCCTCCTTGGCAGAGCTGGAGAGAAGAGCTGGGAGCTCCTGCTTCCTTGCAGGGCTGAGGAGAAAGAAAAAGTTGGGGCTCCTTTGCCCCCCACACGAGACATGACACAGACCCTGACTTGGAATGTCTTATCTCATCTGGTGTTTTACGTCACACAATGAACAAACTCATCTGTGGACTTTCACTGGTCCCAACACCAGGTTGGGAGTGAGTTTAAGTCTCTTGTGATCTTGTTTACAAGTAATGGTAAAATAGAATATGAGATGGACAGGCAGACTGGTGTGGCATCAGCAGTAATGCAGGTGTTATATGGTCTGTTCATGCATTTGTTAATGCTGGGACTTTTGGATTATTGCAATTCCTTATTATCGGGTTATACCAATGAGTCTCTAACAACTTACTGACTGCTCCAGAATGCTGCTGCACGTGTACTGACAGGAAATAGGAAAAGGGGAGCTTAATTATCCAGCAGTTTGTCTGCAGTGACTACCTGTCTTCTGTATTCTCTCTACAAAGAAATACAGAAAGCATGCTATAATAGTCTTGTGGCCCCACATGTGAATATGGTGCAAAGGCAGAAGGTTACTTGCCTGTCAGTTTAAATCTGCCTCATGTATAATCCCTCAAATTAAAGATAATTCCAATCAAGTTCTGTCTGACCTTCATGAAATACGTTAGTTGTTTAAATCATACTTTTGTTCTTTGCATAAGTCACAATCAACTAATGAAAATGCGAATGTTTTGTAGATAACCCTGCTTATCCAAGGCTTTCTGATCCTGAGGAAAAAACTACACTTGAAAAGCCTGTGGAACTTCAAGAAATTGTCACAGCTATCAGATCTTTCAGTGATGGCAAGGCTACAGGTCTGGATGGCTCCATGACTGACTCTTCAAAGAAATTTAATGATAAATTAGGTTTTCACTAAGTCATTTGAGAACAGTTAATTCTCACAAGCAAATATAATAATAAAAGAACCCACTGATGTTGCATCTTCCTTCCATCTCTGTGTTCCTAGAACTGTTCTACAGAAACAGATGGTCTGAAGGAGGTCTTGCTCTTCCATATGTCCTGTAGTATTATTGGGGGGTTGGTGCAAACTGATATGATGTTCTACAACACATAATGGTGTAGGACACCTCCTCCCCCCACACTGACAAACATTGTACACTCATCCTCTCTCTGCTTTATTCCACATTCAGATTTATTCATCAGCTGAGGGAGATGGCTGGCTGCCGCCTGTATGGTAAATTGAAATGTACAGATGTAAATTAGTCGCAACGTATAATTAACCAAATCGGACTAAAAAATGCCTTCCTCTGTTTTTCCTTTGTTAGCAATTGAATATGTATCAAACCAATCGTAGAGATCCAATATGAGTTGCCCCACCCCTACTCACCTGTCTCACTCTCCTTGACATGAAGGAGGCATACATGATAGGCCCAGGCAGACACAGCAATGTGTTTGATGTTGTTTGTGAGAGGGTAGTGGAGAGATGTGAGGTGATCTGTCGGCCCTATGCTCCTACAGAGCCTAGGAGAGAGCTGAAGCAGTCACCGTGGGAGATGGTGCCAACACATCAATATGTAGTCTTTACTGGGATCTGCTTCATTGTGCTGCAACGCAACACTGCTACAGTCAGTGTGATGGGGCCCATGCTGGAATCAGATACACCATTTAATAGTCTTAAAGTGGAAAATGCTCCCACAGTGTATAGCTAAGTAGATATTATACAATTAAAATCCTTAGTATGGGCTCGTTAGACACTGACCCTTTTACAGCTGTGTAAACAGACCTGGTATAATTAAGTAGAATGTTACTTGTTGTGACATATGTAGGTATCATCTGTATGCAAATAGATACAAAACAGAAGCATAGTGTGGATGTCCTATTTTTTCTCTCTGCTGAGACTCTATAGCACTGCCACAACCTTGTTCAGCACCTTGTTCACCTGCTCCCAAGATTATTTTCAAGCAGTTTCCATTTCACTGAGCTTTGAGCTGTAGAGTGACACTAATGTACCATCCAACCTGAGCAATGCTATATTTAGACACTATAATAATAATAATAATAATAATAATAATAATAATAATAATAATAATAATAATAATAATAGTAATAATATTAAACTTGGTTTGGTGCCGCTGATGAATCATGTAGTTTATGCTAGTGACTGTGTTGTTGGTTGTAGTGCAGAACAAAGTGAGAAGTACTACTATCTGTTGTCTGCTTGTGAGGACATCCAATATATAGTTAAAGATTGGATATCAAAAGGTGCAAATTCAAAAGATGCACTACAGGAATAAAAAGACAACCAGAAGGTCACCATCCAGAAGAACCACTTTAATGTTGAGGAACATACATCAAGTGACATCATACATCAGCAAGTGTTATGATGATGTGGTAATCACAGACACTAAAATCATTTCCCAATAGAAAATCTGGATGAATGGAGAGGTGAGTGCTCTCTACAGAGGTAAACAGCTGCCTGTTGGTCAGGTGACAAGGAAGCCCCTGCCAGAGCAAGGTATTAAGGAGGCAAAGTAAATAACATAAAGTGGATTCATTAGGAGAGACTGGAGAGAACTAGCAAAACTAGCAACACCAGAGATGTGTACCAAGATATCTAGAACATCACAGGGTACAAAAGCAGGACTGTTCCCATCATGTGTGAAGCCACATTGTTGGATGAGTCTAACACATCTTATGCTCACTTTAATCTCCTCAACAAGTCAGCTATATGTCCATGCTACCTCCAGGGGACCTACCAATGTCAGTGTGTGACCACAATCCAGCTGACTGTGAATATGATTAAAGCTGCTGGGCCTGATAACATTCTGACTAAAAACCTGTGCCAATCAGCTAGTAGATGTTATTGCTTGTGTTTTTAGCATATCACTGTCATCACTTCCCACCTGCTTCAAGACAGCCAACAGCGTCCCTGTACTGGTTTTCCGGGACATCAAAAACAACATGCCTACATGTCTACCTTGACTGTCCCCAGCTTCCACTCAGAACAAACAGATTCACAAAGGATGCCGTCTCCACTGCACTCCACTCGGTCTTCACATACCTGGAACATAACAACCTACAGAGAGAAGAATAGAATGATGTTTGTTGGTTTCAGGTAGAATTCAACAAAATCCCCTCCCGCATGAAATTTGGCAAACTTAACAAGGCTGGAGTTCCACAGTGTTCAACTGGATATTGGATGTCCTCATAAGCAGACAACAAACAGTTTGAAGTGGCAGTCACACCTCCTCCACTCTACAGCTCAACACTGGAGCCCCCAAGCCTGCATGCTCACCCCTCCTGTTCATGCTATACACACATGACATGCAGTCCCCAACATGGAGAGAACTGTGAGACTCCTCAGCTCATCCTCTGCACTCTTAATGGGAACAATGACAACGCACATGCTGTTGCCTATTAACTTTAAACATCCGTTTTTTCACCTTTATTTATTCAGGGGAGTTTCACTGAGAGCAATGTTATTTTTTCAGAAACATGTTTGCATACCTGGAAGCTGCTCAGTACAGCCACAGCTGATCACTGATCACACTCATCTGCTATCCAGGGATTGAACTATGACCTTCCAGTAAGACACTCGCTTCTCTAACCCATAGGCCACCACTCTGCGATCTCAACTCAGTATGTTAGCATGCTAATATGTGCGAATTAGCATTTAATGGAAGGTACAGCTGAGGCTGATGGGAATGTCATGAGCTCTCTTCCTGCCTAAAAAGCGCCAGACATATCAAATATCAAATATGACTTCCACTCAGTGCAGCTATTACAGAGAGCTGTGCTGCTGGAAAAGCCTGGTAGAACTTGTAAATATTAGATTGCAATAGACAAACTTGTCTCAAGACATACTAGTTAATTTAATCAGTGACTCAAATTTCTGCACAACCTTCCAAAGAATAAGCAGGTGTAGAAAATGGATGAATGGATGAACGGTCTTACTTCTTTGAAATTCCACCAAGGCTGTACAGTCCTGCAAGGTAAATCCACAAAGGCTGAAGGGAACCTCCAAATATAGTTGTGTGATAGTATATAAATATGAATTAAACATTTTTAAAAAATGTATTTTTAAAAAATTTAGTAGTGTTGTCTTTAGGACTCAAACATTACAATATTCAAATAACTACTTTTTTATTGCTTGAACTGAATTAATCAAATTCTGATTTGAAGATTCAAGGCGTAATGAAAATGAGACACCAAATGTTCTGTCAAGGTTAAAAAAGATCTAAGTTTAAATTCTCAAAGACATAAGTTCGTAAGTGTTTAATATTTATATAATATTTTTTTCATTTACCTTAAAAATATCTAAAAGTTAATTAATGTTAATGTAATATTGTGTATATGAATACATTTGCAAAGCAACACGGACACCTACTGGCTTCATTGGTACAGCTACAAATAACTGTCAATTTGTACAAAACTTTATTCAGGACGTGACAACAAACAGCACAGAGTTAGTGGTTTGTGTATCGTTCGCCTATTCATGTCAGCACCTGCACACATCTTATGTTCGTGGTTGTATCGTCGGTATGTACAGTTTAATGTTAATATTGCATGTTATTATTTGAGGAAGTTTATAATTAGAAGCACGGTAGTAATTAATAATTTGTTGGTTTATTTTTCCGGTGTTCCCGCTAGGCTATTAGCTACTCTGTCGCTCTCATGCTAACAGGTTGTTTACGTTAGCATCTTGCTCAGCAGTTATATTGTTGTGTTTGCAATATAATGTCTGCATTGTTCACGATTAAGTACATGTCTTATTGATGATATTACTTTCGTTTTCCTTTAGTTTTACACTTTTCTTGCCATCATTATACCCGTGGACAACACTAAGTCGGTCTTCAGAGTCTTGATGCGGAAAGGAGTTAACTACAGTTAGACATGCATCACGTGTATCAAGGGCAACATACCAAAATTCAAGACAAATTCAAATCATACAGGTAACCAAGGACATGCCTTCCTCTTGTACAGACTAGATCGCATATCTGACAGAATGTCATCTGATAAGTTAGAGGTCTGATTAATTCCATTCAGGCTAGAATGCTTAAGTTATAGTTTGAACATTTGATTGTGAAATCAGAAGATTGTACATTTTTTATTTGATGTGTCAAAATTCAGACTGCAAATCACATTATTCACAATATTCACATTAGAAAATTTTGACTTGAGCATCGAGGCTACCAATGCAATAATTCCATTTTAGGCAGACTAGACGGCAGGATGCCATTACTGGCAGAATTCAGGCGAAATTTAGGTGGAGTTCTGTTCAGTCTCCAATGTACTTTTTTTTTTTTTTTCCGTTTTTTGTGAAATTTTCTATTGTGTGTTCCATTTCCATTTGATTGATAATATCTTGCGTTGTAAACTAATTTATTTATCATGTCTCTAGTGCATGTTTTCTTGTTGTTTTCTTCATTTCTTCTGTGAATTTTTGTATCAGTGTATCAGTGTGCACTTCAAGGCGTACTTTGTCTGGCCATTGGAAGCTTCTCCTTTGAAACCCTGGATGTCACTATAAAAACACAACTTAATATTTTAGTTAAACATTAGAATGTGGAGGACAACTGTTAATAATAAATCCACAGATAAAGAAGAAGTTTGGTATGCTAATGTTTTGCAGCATTCACACAGTAATTTGAATTGACTTGTTGACTTTTGGGCTGTTTTGAAATGTTAAGAACCAGCTCATGTTTAGAGTCAGAGGACAGCAGTACGAAGGTCCTGCTGAATATTTCATTTACATTAACATTCATTAAAATGTTTGATACCAAAGCAAACCATTGAGTCAACCCTGAGTCGTGTATCCACCACAATATGCATTTGTGTGTGTGTGTGTGTGTGTGTGTGTGTGTGTGTGTGTGTGTGTGTGTGTGTGTGTGTGATGTGTTTGCCACTGAGCTCTGCCAGTGCATTTTTACTTTTCAACCAGGTAAAGTGTATTTATTATTTAAATTGATTTCTCCTTTGAGGCCACATTAATGCATGATTGAAAAAAGAAAAATTAGAGTTATTTTTGCTCCCACTGAATCAAACACTAACAACACATGTAGCCTGCTGATTGAACAGAATGAACTGCATATTCAGGAATCTGTTTCTGTCAGTTTATCTGCAGGCTAGAAACTAATAATGAGCTTATCTTACCCCGGGCAACCAAATGTGACACTTCATTCCACGGCCAAAGAGCTGGGCAGGCATGACAGGGTGTGTGTGTGTGTGTGTGTGTGTGTGTGTGTGTGTGTGTGTGTGTGTGTGTGTGTGTGTGTGTGTGTATTACTCTTGTTGTGGGGACATATATCTGTTTACACAGTCACATTATGGGGACTCACCTTCCGTATGGGGGCAAAGCGCAAGTTCCCATAACGTAAACCATTAAATTTTAGGCAGAAGACTTGGGTTAAGGTTTGGGTTAGACAGGTAGTGCTTATGGTTAGGGTAAGGTTAAGTCTCCAGGAAACGTATGGAAGTTATTGGTTAATGTAATGTCCTCTGAAATGATGGAAACGACTGTGTGCGTGTGTATGTGTGTGTGTGAGAGAGAGGGGAGGGGAGGTGGTGGAAGAGTTACAGGGAGGCTGTTCTCTATCTAAAGCTGACCTTGACTTTGTCCTCTACTCTCCACCGCTCTGCCTGCTTTCAAAAGAATCACCCTCTCTCTCTTTTGCAATATGCTATTCACGCATCCACTTTGGCAAAAAAAAAAAAAAATGCAATCTTTTTTTCCCTCTGCCTCTCCTCTTGATCATTCTGGGATGGCTGTGAAGCATTAAGAGGCATATATTCATTATCTGTCATCATATTCATTTCTATGCTAATGAGAAACCCGTTCCCGATGAAAATCTGTTTTCAGTCCCTCAAATAGAAGTAAGTGGCAATCACGTTTGTTTTCGAGGTTTGCCTTTAAATGAGAGAAGACATTTCCAACACTGTGAACGCACAGGCTATATTCCATAAATCATATTGTACCGCAAGCAGTACAATGCAAACACTAACCTGTTTCATCTGTAGCTCTCCCAGAGCAGCCTGAGCCTCTCAGTGCTGTGACATTACATTGATTAAACAATATTTGAGCCGAGAGAGGGAGAAAAAGCTGGTTTGATAACCATTGATTGATGGGGACAGCAAAAGCAATATCATTCTAAAAATGTTGTTTCTTTTTTGAAAGTTTGTGAAAATGAATAATGAGCCTGCCTGGTAGGGAAAGGTTCAGCCAGCCAGCCGTTCGAGCCGTCTATTTTCTCTTCAAAGCCACCAGACTCTCTCCAGACAAAAACAAAGTTATTTTATCTTACAAAACATTGGAGCTGTTGGTTTACCGCTTCCTCAACCGGTTAGTTTGTTTGTGTTATTGTGTGACTTTGGTGAATCCAAACTAACCCTTTAAAACACTGATGTCATACAATAAAAGCCTGGAGGCTCTGGCTGGGGTAAAGACAGCTTCAGTTTCCCGTTGGACAGGGCTGTCCCACAGCAAGGTGAGCACTGAAAATATTCTAAATATAGCATATGGATTAAGGTGGCTAAAATGTGTTTGGCAACTGCCCCTGCACATTGTGTAGTATTTCTGCTGCTTCTCCAAACTGCGGGCATGCCGACTGCCAACTACTGAAGGTAATACACACTAAGTATGTCATAGAACTAAAAAAACAAAAACAAAACCCTAATCTATGCCTTTACCACATTGAGAAAACAATTTTGGTAGGATCTCACTAATCTGAGATCCTAGGTCCCACCAATGAGTAAAACACATTGATAAAGGAAATAATTACAACTAATTGGGAAAATTGGATAAAGTTTTCAAAGTCTGAGGGGACAAGATAAGTGATGTGATCTAGGATTTGGCTTGAGAGATATTCCAGGAGATATTTGCAGGAAAATCCTGCATTATGGGTGTGGACTTTGAAAGACATGGGTATTTACCAGACAGGGGAGATCTAATGAAAGAAACTGTATAATTGTATTGTGGGAAATGTGTAACCCTGTGTATTTGGTGCTTGACCCACACTAAGGACTAAAAGTCATATAATTGCATTGTTGTTTTAAATCTGTCTCTGCAAGTCCTCTAACTTTAAGGACATGCAATACTACAATAAATCACCAGAGTCACCCTTTAACAACACCAGAAAACACAAGTCATTTAGATATACCTTATGGTTAGATTTGTTTTATAGAGAGCCAAAATCCTGACATCACTTCCTGGTTAACCCCTGATCCTGCAGCTTCTATACCTGCAGCAGCTTGTGTATCCTGTGGTCACTGGTTATCAAATCCATGATATCCAATGAGGCTGTGCTGTTGACCATGTCCAGATTTTGACGATTGATGAGTCGAGCCACAAGCTTCACTCTCGTCAACATGGTTTCAAGCAGCAGCAGACTGTTGTTTTCAGGAAGAAAAACTGAACAGCTCTAAATCCAGTGTACACTACCTGCTCAGGACCAGACAGGCATAGTAAGAGCCTAGCTAGTGAAAATGGTCGAGCTTTTTGCAGCTAAAGAGTCAGATATTACCTTTAAAAAATATAATAATAATAACCCCATCCCTTAAAATAGCCAACTGCTGCATGACTGACTGGTCCAGGCAGGTGGAGTCTGCTTGGACCAGTCAGTCCAATCAAGTGGTGACATTTGGATAAACAGTGTAGTGGAGAGAGAAAAGAGTAGAGCAAGAGACAGGAAAAGAGAAGAAAACGTAAAGGTGGGACTGAAAAGCTGACAGAGAAGAGGTTGAAGTCCCTTGAGGCTGATGTAACCAAATATTTTGAAATAACAAATTATTCATTTGGCGCCGTTACCGGTCAGTCATCGGAGCATGGTGAGCCTGAAGGCACTGCAGCAGAGAGGAGAGAGAGCAGAGGCAGCAGCCCTTTGAGCCCAGTGATACAAGTTCAACTGCTAGTCAAGGTTTTGTAGCTGTAACAGTAAGACAAAAGATAATAGGGATTAAAAAAAGCAGGGTTGGTTCTTGACTAGCTAACATTATATAATTATTATATTAATATTACACTATTATATCAGCATTATACCCTTATTTAATGTTCTAATATTATACTAATTACTCATCATTGTTGCTCTGTGTCTTCTGCAGTAGTGGACACTAAATACATTTACTTTTACTGTACAAATTAGAGGTAGTTGTACTTTCCATTTGAAGCTACCCAGTAGTATATAAACTAATAGACATTAGATCCAATTCAAACAACTACAATGGTACTTACACATCAATGCATCAGTACTAACCATTCAATAATATAATATATAACTATATCACTCACAAGGGCATTGTTTGCTCAGTTTTGAGTACTTTTACTTTTGATGCTTTAGGTGTGGTTTGCTAGTAGTACTTATCTACTGAAGTGTCCCTTTCAATGGAGAGGTTTTGTTTCTAATGGATTACTTTTATATTGCAATACTGAGTGCAGAACACCCTACGTACCACTGGTCTGATGGCCGTGCAAATACAGAGCTGTGTGCAAGAAATCATGAAATGCAGTTTTGTAAAGCTGTTCATTTTTGTATTTTGCATTGTCACAAATGATTTTGATCTAGGTTTCCTGACCTCTGGCACAGAATTTCCACTTCATTTTGGCTCTCTATTAAAAAAGTCAATCAAGTTGCGAGTGACAGCAGGAACCCTACACATGGTGTAGTGCTTCAGAACAGGTATGACACACACATATAAAGTAGGTTTTTCTTAAATTATTATTATTTGAATTGCTCAACTTGAATAATTGAATTTGAATCACATAATTTTATTTTTGCATTGTTTAACTTAATAATCACTTTGAAAAACTAAATCTGAATAACATAATTTGAAATAGAATTTAGTAGCTTGGACCTGAATTCCGAAAAAAAACAACTCAAAACTGAATCCATTTGCTCAAAAAACTGTATTTGATCCTCACTGTTACAGTCAACTCTATATATACTTACTACATTCAGTTATCACAATTCAAATCCAGTTCTTGCAATCATTGAGAAAGCACAATCGAGTGCAGTTTCATGGAACTCTTTTGACCAATCAGCACCTGCTATGTTTTGGATCACATCTATTATGTAATATAAGGGAATCATGCCCTGACACTGCCTGTGGTAGTAGGTGGCAGTGAGTGTAGGTGGTTCTAATTTCTTTTTTGGAAGTTATATTTCATTCTGTCACAACTTCCATTGTTTTTCTGAGAGGAAAAGGACAAGCACAAGCTTTTGTGTCTAGTTGTGATGTATTTTTGACTGTTACGACATCAATCTCGCTTCCTAATACTTCATAACATCCAGATTATTTAGCATAATGATTTTAATAAATTGAAACAACATGTGGTTATTATTTAATGTTGCAAGCAAAAGGTTATCGCAAAATTTTAAGCAAAATTATCTTGAAACCCATCCGCTGATAAGGCATAATGGCTAACAGTGAGCTGGGAAATTTGTAAAAGCCACCATTGGATAGCATAATTGATAACTTCAGGTTGTTAACATTAGAACCCTGAAGTCTAGTTACATAGCTTGGTGGCTTTGTTTGCACAGCTAATACATCTGTAATGTGATTTCATGCGGTGTAATGTTGTTGTGTTATGGCTGTTGGCAGTTTTGTTTAGGTGGCTGTTGTTATAATTAGATTTTATTTTTTTGGACATTTTTTTTCTGTCCTGAAACAGGTGTAGAGAAAAGGCACTGCTGCAAAGCAGAGGGAGTGTGAGGACCTGAAGCTGTGGAGGTCAGTCAATGCTGTAATACATTTAGTGGACTGTAGCTTCCACTCCTAATGGGCAGATCCAAATGTGATGAGGCAACACATCAAAGTTTGTACTGAAGTAAATCACAGGCAATTCTCTCTCTCTCCACACTTGACACAGGCAGATTAGGTTTTACAAATGTTGTCTCTTATTGACATATATACAACTTGTGAAGTGCATAATACATTTTTTCTGAAGGCTTCTCTTTGCAGCCCTGCGTTTGAGCGCAGTCTCACTCCAAGCGCCTTACAACCTGATGCTTGGTCAAGGCAGCGGGGTTAACACAGCCTTACTCCCAGCACGTCAGAAACTGACGCTAAAATGGCATCGGTTTTTGATGCGCTGGGATCATTGAAACCCTAACCCTAACCCCCTAACCCGCTGCTTCTGATTATGATGCTGGGGGAGACCTTTTGCGTCAGAAACTGACACTAAAGGGGCCCAGACCAAGCGTTGTTTTTTGACGCGCTGGGAATGAGAATGTGGTGTGCATTTCAAACATAATGGCGTGAGGTTGCTTGAACCAGTGATGTTGACGTTTATAGTGCAGTTTGCTACCCAAGGTTCAACAAATGTGTGTAGGTAGTCCACCCTATCAAGGAGAAGCCATCATATGGTTAACAGTTCTACAATTTCATTTAGCAGATGCTTTTGTCCAAAGCAACGTACATCTGAGACTAAATACAACACAAGCAGGGATCTAGTCAGGAGAAAACAACCTGGATGAGTGTCACAATGTTCAAGTTAGATAGGGCCTGGTTAGTGCCAAGGTGTTCGGTGAAGAGCTGAGTCTTTAGTCTTTTCTTAAAGACTGAGAGCGACTCTGCAGATGGAACACAGTTTGGTAACTTGTTCCACCACCGGGGAACCACAGAGGAGAAGTTTCAGTTTCAGTTACTAAAAGTGATTGTTATCTTAGTAAAGTAGTTTTCAGATAGTCAGATCAATCCCAAGGATCGAGTGACTATTTTTTCCCCAACATGGCAAGAGCATTTTTAAACATTTGCACTGTTTACCAATGGATAGGACAATGCAATAATGAATTACCCAGCTTTATTTATTTATAATTACGTTTTACCATTTACATTTGGTACCATGGTCCCATACAGCACATATTGTAAGAGTTCCATTCTTGTGATTTGTGTTTAATTGGTGGGGTTACCTTTTAGTTTACATTTGCATTACAAAATGTACCTTATTGTCTTAACTGCAATTCATGAAAATAAGAATACATTAATAGTTTGGATTTATATAGGATATATTTTTATTAGTCTTCCTGCAATTGCATGCAGGCTTAACCATTAATGCAGTGTCTGTTTTATACATACTGTATATAGCAGAATTTAACTGCATGATGTTTTTGTACTGTAAGACATTTAATGATTGTGATTAATTTTATTATGACCCAATGGGGTCATAGCTTTGTAAGAAGTTTGTAAGTCCCCCATTCTTCTGGAACTGTCTGATGACAGACACAACACATGAGGGTAAGAGCGTCCTAATGCACCTGCCCCAGTGCCACTCGCCAAGCAAACAACCTGCCTGTCAACTGTGTAGGTATCGCCTGGAAATGCAATATCGACAGCTACACTTAGTAATCTTATTGTTAACTTCATCAGTGTGATGCGAGTAGTGATGATGTAAAGATGAACTTGTAATAGAGAAACAGGAAAAATTCTTTGGGTTCAGTTTTAATAGCGCTTCCAAGTTACTGTTTATATACACCTTGGACTTCACATTCACAGCTCGGACCCCTCAGAAGATCTTGGACGACTCTGCCATCGTGGGCTGCATCAGCCAGGAGGCTGAGTACAGAGGAGTGGTCTGGACTGAACCACCTGCAACTCAACATTTCAAAGACAATGGAGTTGTTGGTGGACTTAAGGAAACAAAGGGCCTGTCCAAATCCAGTCACCGTCAATGGAACAGATGTGGACATTGTGGATGAATACAAGCGCCTGGACATCCACATAGACAGTAATCTGGACTGGACCTAAGAAGTCAGAGCCACTTGTATTTTCTCAGGAGACTCAGGCCTCTCAATGTCTACAGGACCATACTGCAGATGTTTGATCACTCGGTGGTGGCCAGTGTCATCATCTACGCTGTGGTGTGCTGGGGCAGCAGGCTGAAGGCAGCCGACACTAACAAGCTCGGGAGGGCTGGCTCTGTCCTGGGATTGGAAATGGAGACTTTGGTGGAGGTGTTGGAGAGGAGGATACTGAGGGGACTACTCAGTATCATGTATAACGCCTGTCACCCCCCTGCACCCCCTCCAATATGGATTGGAGTCCTAGAGCACCTTCAGCCGTAGACTGAGACCACTGAGGGGCACCACAGAACGCCACAGGAGGTCTTTTCTAACTGTGGCCGTCAGACTGTCCAACTCCTGCCCCTTCTGTTGAAAGAATAATTGAGGTACTTGTATATTAATTCTCATATTGCTTCTCATGTACCATGTCCATGCCCATGTGCAATATCACATACCTTCAATAAGCTTGCTATGTTCGTATAAACTTTACAATGTTATCCACATCTGCACGTGACCTATTTTTTAGGAAAATTTCTACTATTATATTCTTTTATATTGCAATATTATGTTCATTGTCATGTGCAATATTCTCAGTATCAGGTGCAATATTTCCAACATTTGCTATTACGGCTGTACAATTTCAAATTGGTTAAGTCAACTTTACAGAAAAAAAAAAGCTTGAATACATAATTTAAAACCAAAGTCTCATGAGTTTAGATACCTGCTGAACATTCAGGATCAATATGAAGTCTGCTTTATTAACTTTGTGCACTTGGCTCTGATTGCAATGGTACAGAAAGTTAGACAATTGAGAGGACTCACCAGAGTAATAGATTATTTTTCTTATCTGCTCTGCCCGAGGGGGTCTCGCTCTCTCTCTCTCTCTCTCTCTCTCTCTCTCTCTCTCTCCCTCTCTCTCTTTCTCTGTCTCTCTTTCCTCTATATTGGTGCATTGCAAAATTTAATGTGGAGTTATAATATGTAGTGTGAAATGCTGATTCTCGGACATTAGTTTCTATTAATGGGTAGTAAGGATCTACCAGTACTAGACTACCAGTGCTATTTTTGTTATAGCCTGATATATGATAGCAAACTTTGCAATATTGTGATGTGAACACAGTGTCAGCTGTCATGAGAAAGTGCAAGTATAAAGAGAGCTGAATTTTCAAACACAGTTTCAATGCAAATGAATTCAAATTCATAATATTACATTCAGTTTCATGTTTATTGGAATTTAGTAAAACCAGTTAAACGATACAAATTCTATTTTTTTAAGCTATTATTCAAGTTTAGCAATTCAAAATCAAATATAAATAAAGTTCAGCCCATAGAATTCACTCCCCAGATATGCCAGCTGAATAGTCATTGTACCTGGGGCCATGTGACTTTAGCATTGTTCCCTGAATAGATATTCAGCTCTGCTGGCAATTGGCTAAAGACACTTTCACAGGGCCGCCAGAGACTCAGTCACTCTGTGTAATTATTTCTATACCACTTGGCCCCAAATTTAAAGAATGAATATAGGCCTATATTTCCTCTGAATGCTGTCGTTTAAGAGGCTTTTTATGTGAGTAATAAAGCAGGGGCCGCCACCCTCTGTCACTAAGGAGCGAATCATTTCCCAGGGAGGGGAAAACATCTGTTCCCAATTGAAGAGCCTGCCTGATGAGAAATAGTGCCTTTTCACATGATAATCCAGGAGAGAAAAGGTTGAAATCGGGTCCGCAGTGTAGAGGAACTGGATAATGATGCTTCAGACATGTAAAGAGAAGGGGAAGTAAGGGCTCTGCGGCACTCAGCAGAATGCTCCTTTCCTCCTCTGTGCTATTCACCCTCATCTGAGTCATCGGTCTGGACCAAATGTGTACAACCCTTTTACATAAATTGCTTCAATTACCTGTGTGGCAATAACAATAATGCTAACAACCAGGCTAACAGATTATGTGCATATAGAGACTTGCATACTGACACAGATTCTCAGTATACATATAGTACACACTCATGCACACATGCACACACACACACACCCACAGACCTGCAATGAGCATTTGCCTTTTAATTAACTGTAACTATCATCTTCCCTAACCTTAACCAAGTGCTTTAGTTACTTAGCCGTAACCATAACATACTTTATTTGCTATTTCCTCTGGTTACCTGAACCATACCAGAACTGCCATCTGTAGATGTTGTAGAAAATGAAGATTTTAAGAACAAATCAGCTAAATCAGGGGTTTGCAGATTTATGTAATCATTGAATATAATAGAATCAATATTTATTTATTTATTTGTTTATTATTATTTGTTTATTTATTTCAACCAGGGCAACTGAGCCAAAACAAATTAACTACATAACTAAATAACAATAACACACACATTTGACAAATCCACATTATCCACACACAGTATCATAAACACATACACACCCAAAGTGTTGAATGTGCACAGCCCCAGGTGTGTGATCACCTCGGGCCCTGTGGCAGTCAAAGCTTTTAGAGGTTTGCCTGACAGTTAGTTTTACCGTTTGATAAAGTATTTCTCAACAATTTTGTGATTGCCCAGTGTGTGATTGCCTGCCTGTGTCTTTCCAGGGTGGTACTAGAGTGTGAATTATGTACCTCCACTCTTCTATTCCTGGTTGAACTCACTGCTTTAAACTGAGGTATCACCCAAAGCCCCGGCACTGCGAGCTTGGACACTCTAATAACCGCTCCCATAAATGGACAGTAAATCTGAGGCAGTATAAAACACAACCTTATGAGAGGTAATCATTTGGAAGCGCTCACTGCCTCGTGGCCTCAACATCCCCTCTTTTTTTTATATCGCTCCATTTCTGTCTATCTCCCTCTTTATTCCAACTTCTTTGTTTTTTCTCCTCCTTACGCTCTGTCTCACTTTCCCACTGCATGAGTTCTCACCTAAATTACTGCAGGCACTGCTGCAGAATCTGAACTACACCTACAGGCTTGACTGGAAAGGTCAACAAGCTGCTTAAAATGAAGAATAGTGCAGGAGAGAGGCGGAGTAATCTACTCTCTCCATCTCCCCTTTCTTCTCTTCTTCTCCTCTGCTCCTCAGCTGCCGGTGTTTTTATCCTTCTTCCTCTTTACGATCTGCCCAGGTGTGATGCTTTTCCTGCAGCGTGTGTAGTGCTGTGTGCTGATTTCTTCAGTGGTTTATTTGTTGATTTGTCTAATATGTCTGTTTTTCTATGCATATTTCTTTCCGCACCTTTTTTTCACTTCCCCCTCTTTTGTACCTCTTGGCTCCCTTTGTCATTTTTGTCCTTTACCTTCTTCTCTTTCTGTTCTCTTCCTTTAGATATATAGGTGTTCTTACTGCCTGAAACAAAGTGAGTGTATTGACTCACAGTGACCATTCTTCTTCTTGCATCCTTTGTTTTCTTATCCCCCCCCGTTTTTTTCTCTCTCACTCTTATATATTTTTCCTCTTTCCCCCTCCTGTGCTTCCATCACACCCCAGCTCAGACTGGATGTGGTTTCGAATATCAAACAGGTTATCTGCCTCTGTCTTCAGTCTCTCTGCGAATAGTGGAAGCAAAAGTTACAAATGACAGCGATTTGCGATACACTGTCAGACATGATATTCCACCTCTCTTTCCTTGTCTCCAGGTAGAGCAGGTTTCTTTACACAAGCTTTGAGGCAGAGATACACTACATGGCCCAAAGTTCTGTGGACATTGCAGCCACTTGTGTTAGCTGAATATGTAGACATTAATCTGCTGATATGAAAGAACTTTCAGTTTTCTAGGAAGACTTCCCCCCCAGATTCAATGTCTCAGTGTCATTATATGGCCAGAGCCTAATCTGATTAAACACAATATAAGCAAGCCTGCAAACACTCATGTGCGTCCACCTTTCATTGAAGTATATATCCAATTTACACATTTTTAAGGGCAGTGTGCTTTATCAGTGCCGTCAGAGCCCTGATGCTGCCATAGGCACAGGTTCTGTCAACAAGAGGGGGCTACAAGTTTTCGTAAAAATGCATGACCAATTTCATCATGTACATTAGTGTTATAAATTTCGTCAACAAATTTGCATTAATGAAGTTACTTAAAACCAATGAAAGCAGTGGATATAGTGCTCTTAGTGCCCCCTGGACGGTTGGAGCCCTGGGCCAGCTGCCCCCATTGGCTAGTTTGTAATCCTTGGAAGCTTTAATTCATGCTCTATAGTTGTATATTGTATTTTTTGCTGTTGTAGTTTATGAAGTATTCTGGCACAAGAATTTTTTTCAGGATGAATAAAGTTCTTATTTTATCTTATCTTATCTTATCTTATTCAGCCACTAGAGAACTGAGAATATAGGCCAGTCAGGAGCTCTGTGCTAGCCAGTCAAGTCATTCCATTACAAACTTGAAAAAGAAAAAAAAACAAAAAAAAATTTTGTGCTGTGCTTTGTGCTCGGGGGTATTACCAATGTTGAAACAAGAAAGGCGCACGCCAAAACTGTTGCCAAAAAATTGGAAGCACACTATGGTCTAAAAAATGGTTTCCATTTCTGGAGACATGGACAGGCATTTGTTCTAGGAACATGTGTTACCAGGCCGCAAGGAAATTGTATAATTCAGCTAAAAAAATTTATTGAAGTTTATAAGCTGCTGATAATATGAACTCACTAGCGGATCCACTGAAGAAGAGAGAGAGAATAATACCATTACACCACTTTCAATGTAAAAAGAGGAGGTGGAGCAAACACGGTTGGGAGGCTCTGGTATTAAATATCATGGCAGACTGTAGCATTAGGCATAATTCATCTCTTTCATTAAGACATGAAAAACAGCCCCAAAACCCAAATGTGTAATGGTTATGTGCACATACTTTTGGCCATAGTGTGTATGTCTCGCAGGAGCAGCTCATAGTAATGCACCAAACTTATCTCTAAAGAGATGTGACATTTAAAAAACTGTAAATACCTACAAATGAGTCAAGAGAAGTCTCCAAACTCCTTTAATTAGGCCCAGGCACTCATAGACTAGAGGATTTGAACAGAATTATGTTGCCCCCTAGTGTTTAGAATGTGCACTGAAGTTCCTTGGTGTGTCCATGGACACACAACAACAGTGTGTGTGTGTGTGTGTGTGTGTGTGTGTGTGTGTGTGTGTGTGTGTGTGAGAGAGAGAGAGAGAGAGAGAGAGAGATGGAGCTGTGGAGTGAATACAGTGCCAGCAGTCTTCAATGGTCTGTCACTTTGCATAGGTAAAACAGAGTTGGTCTGTGAGAATGGGAAGGAGTGAATCATACATAGAAATGGTATGCTTCACAAAGGTCCCAGAGACTAACAACACACACATATTTGTCATACATTTAAAATTGTCCTTCGGAGAAAGAATGAAATAAGCAGAATGATTTCTAGATGTACTATGACTGTAGTGCAGCTGCAGAGACAGATGTGACGTTGTTGTTCCTAAGCTGTTTGAATGTGGATGTATCAAACTGCTGATGTAGCTAGTGTACAGTATCACAGCGTCTGCACCATGTTACCCAGCAGTCAAGATGTATTCAGTTGGTTTAGGAGCATATGGCAGAGTCATTCAGACATAGACCCTCATTTCCAGCTGTGAGAGCACTCGTCTTATACATCCTCACATGCTTCCACACAGAAATCATTTCTGCTGTTGTGAAAAGTTTGGTGATTAGATTTGACTCGAAACTTATCTGAGACACTTGATCCATCACCGTGAAAAATTGACAGCTCTTATTTTTCTGTGGATGTTCCATTATTATGGCTGATGGTGCAGTCGTAGTCATAGTCTGTCTGCTCTGTTCACAAAGACTTGGGAGTGTGTGTATTTCATTCATGAGTTCTGAGAAAAGAAATGAGTCACAAATTCCAGAGGTAAATGATAAACAAACAGCAGCATTATGCAGACAAAAATACAATTTTTCCTATCTATTGTATTCAATGTTTTGCTTTGCAGCACTTCATACTGAGTTGGATCAACAGTAAACACAGGCATGAATTTTTGAATATACCATGAAAAAGAATGTTCTCTGAAACTGCATCATGACATATTAATAACACAAATATTTATAAATTACAATGCAATATGAACTTGTTGATTTAAAGAATAGCTTTATAAATGGGATTTTTGGAGTTAGTAATTTATATGTACTTGTATATGTACTGGGCCACTGGCGCAATGGATAATGCGTCTGACTACGAATCAGAAGATTCTAGGTTTGACTCCTGGCTGGCTCGGAAATTTTTTTGGGAATTTCCCCACTGTGGGACGAACAAAGGCTTATCTTATCTTATCTTATCTTATCTTATGTACAGTCAATACGTAATACCCCCTCCCCCCCAAAAAATGAAATTGATTCTGGTCCTAGTTATGTTTCAAGTTGTCATTTCACTTGGTGCCATGGAGAGAAATCCACATGCGACAAACTGAGTATAGGCGAGTGCAATGTAAATTAAAAAAAACAAAAAAACAATAATGTTTATAGCAGATACACATAAGAACATTTTACATATACTTTATTTGGAAGACATGCCCATGTGAACACAATACAAATTGTCATAATGAATCCATGACAGCTATTGTTCATTTCAAGAGGTCCACAGTATGACAGTAACAGTAAGATACACTGTAAGTTACCTGATTGTCAATGAACACACACTCACATCAAAAAAAGTCCCATAAAATGACCTCAGTATGATGAAATGGACGTATGATGAACCTCTTTTTTTTTGTTTGTTTGTTTTGTTTATTTTTTTTTAACAATCTGTGAAGAGAAGGACAAATCTGTCTTGCTGTAGGAGCCTAGGGCCCCTGGGGCTCCGATGACAACACCACCATGAGTGTAAACAAGTGTGTTGATAAGAGGGACGACTGAAATACCTGGATGAAAGAGATGATAGAGCAACGCAATGGGCTGTCAAGGCTGTAAGGGATTATAGTAGTAGTGGAGTATTGGCTGGGGGATTTATGTTATTTAACAGCTATAATCAATATTTCTATGATAAGATTTCAAATGACAATATGAAAACTGTGACTATAAGGAAGGGACTGTTGTATGCGATTAGCCCAGAGAGAACGGTCAGTAACATCTACAGCTCCCCTCGACTTTACGGTGCACTACAGTGAGGAAAACCCACTGTACACTACCTGCTCAGCAGCCCTAGTTACAGTTAGTGACTAGCTGGTGAGCACAGTGGAGCATTTTACAGCTAAAGAGCTATTGTTCTCAGGAGTTGGTAGAGCCCACAAACAGAGCTAAAAGGGAGTGAATTTTGGACTTAGATTTATCAAGTGGACATAAACACAACTTCAAGAAGAAAAATTGCTCCATAACTGCTGGATGTGTAAATACAGTAAGAACTCTAAAATGTGATGATATGTTAGTGTGTGTACAGCTTGTTTCTACCGGACCCAACTTTTGCCAGTGATAACGACACATAGCCAGTCATCAGAATTGTCTCATTTCTCTACAAACTAAATCTATTTTCAACCTATGTTATTAGAATAATTTGGAAGATCCCATAAAAACAGTTAATGAGACACCCAGTGGCTGTTTGTTTCTAATACAGAGAAATAGTTTTTTTTAAAAGCAAGGAATACTGATTTCTCAATTTAAACAGCCTCATGATTGGATGTGCAACTTGAGTTTCATTAACAGGGAGTTGCAGCCATGTCGCAGCCATCGCTGCCCACACTGTTTGACTGACAAGTGATTTCCATCAAGTGCGGCACTACAGGACAGAGCATGAACACGGAGGAAATCATTACAAAGAAAGGTTTTAGGCATCCTTGTCAGTGTTTGTCTGCAGTAGAAGTCAGATGTAACAGTTAGACATGAATATTGATTAACTGTAAATATGAGAACTTATCTCCAGTGTAGTTGACAGACAAGCTGTCATAGTACTCAAACTTATATCCTGTTTCCTGCTAAGACACCACATCGTAGATATCTCTCACCATGCTCCCTCCATTCTTTTCTGTTCCTCTCTGGGTATAGCAGAGGGATGGAGGAGGAGGACAGGGTTGGGGGGATGCCATCTTCTCCAATCAGCTGTGCAATCAGACGCCTACCCAGATCCTGACAGTGACAAATATGGCTTTTAATGTCCCGCTGCTCCATGTTAATTGCATTTCTCTGCAATTTAGACGAGCGTCACGCAGAGCGACCATTGGCATAACAATTAACACCAAACGGCATTTATGGTGTGCAGCTTACACAGCTCAGTTCACTGTACTGGAAGTCTGTGGAGGCACACTGAGGATGAGGGTGAAAATTAACTGCTCACTCATCCAGACAGAGAGGTAAGTCACCCAGCAACACTGCTCTGAGTTCAGGGGAGGCAGGCTCGGGCAGACGTTTGGCAGTCGGCACCTTGACAGATTTCAAGAGGATCTTTCTGGTGTTGGTGGGAATGTGTCTCATTTACAGACAGGCAGCTCTCCACAATTGGACTGCCAAAGTTTTTTATGTTTCACATTAGGCTAAAAACATATTTTCAATGTAATTCACATTATTATCAAATCCTGTACAGCATCGAAGCTGTGACCAAACTAGCTTGTTGCCAGTCATCATCGGTAAAATTGTGGTATGACAAAATAACCTCAAGCATGTAAACACTCTTTCACAGCGAGGTTGTGTTTAGCTCTGCCAAATTTAGATTTTTTAAAATGTGAAATAGTGGTGCAATGAAAGTCCTTTTGCGAAGCATTAGTGCTGTATGCTCTCATAGTTGCTAAATGTTCAAAGATTTAAATACACAGTATGTTTCAGAGAACTCGTTTAGGTCAACTCTGGCTGGAATCGCTTCATTTCTCTGTTCTTCTTTCCTGTGTAAAAATGTCAAACTATCTAAAAAAAGATTGGATATAAAAGAAACAATCTCTTTCTATGGTGACTGGCCCTGCGACAGACTGGCGACCTGTCCAGGGTGTCCCGTGCCTTCGCCCGAAGTCGGCTGGGATAGGCTCCAGCCCACCCCGCGACCCTGCAGAGGAGTAAGCGGTAGATAATGGATGGATGGATGGATGGTGACTGTAGTGCATTGGGTGTGGCACTGAGACATTGACTATGGACTTGCACCCTTGGACTATGCGATAGATTTGAACTCCTGATCAGTGGAAAATGTACACCTATTCTTGGTTGACTATATATATATATATATATATTCCTTATGTCTTTTTTCCATTTTGACTGTTGAAACATAGATCTGTCTGTAGTATTAAACACAAACTGTGTCCTTCAGTCCTTTATTCTACCAGGAAGTCTTGAGATGCCTTAATGTGTTGTTGCCAGTCCACATTCTTTACAGTTGGCCTTATTTGCTTCATTGTGACATTGATGGGCTGAAAGTTTGTTTAAGCATAGAGGCTCCAGTCTGTAGTAAAGACAACAATGTGTTTGAAGAGGATAACTGAGAAAGAAATTTCATCCAAGCAGTCTCACGGCATCAATTCTGGATGCAGAGAGAAGGATCGAGGAGTTTTCACTCATAAGCTGTCTTTATGATGCCAGTAATGGAACACAAAGCGCTATCTCTCTATTTGTCTGGTATTTACCATGTCACTCATCCAGGTCTTGCCCAGGATTAGACGAGCAGGTGGCCTTGCCCCCCTCTCCTCCAGCCTGAGGCTAGCTCTGAGGCATTCACGATGCCTTAACCCTGGATCCATCAATATTACACAACATGGAGCCTATTGGAAAATTAATTCTTCTTACCAACAAAAAGATTTACCTTTCCAACTGCTGTAGGGGAGTAGGCCCTGCACACCAGACTGTTCACATTCTGACAACAAAACCAGCGAGGAGCACTGTCTTGTCCACCTAATACCAAATACACAGAGACAGGCGAGAGGGGGGCGAGAGGGCTCACCTGGACCAACCCTGACTATGAGCTTTGGTTTTAAGCCTCCTCTTAAATGTGGAAAGGGTGTCTGCCTCCTGAACCCAGACTGGGGTCTGATTCCATAGGGGAGGAGCTTGACAGCTAGTCATGCTAGTGGCTCTGTGAGGCAGTGCTTTGGCACAGAAATGTTTTGAGCCAAATTTTTCACAGGCCAAACTATTGGAATTTGAAATTTTGGCCTGATGAAGTTGCCAGGTAAAAAAGTTGAGGATCAGCAAAGTTATTACTGTTCATCATGAGCAGATGGATATCTGTACTGGAATTTGTGCTAGTCCATCCAGTAGTTAATAATAATTGTTAACCCTTGACACCGCTGGGGTGGCAAAAAAATGCACTAGCTGTAACCAGTAACCTTCTAGTTTTCATTGTTAATTCAGATCCCAGATGAGGCTGGTATATCACAGCTATGCAGTTACCAGAAACAAACACACAGGGTATCTTCCATGACAATGTGCTTGCATCCACAGTCTCTACAATGACAGTAAGTAAAGCTTCCTGACCTGCAAGTATATCAGCAACTTTTGCTTCCCTGTGCTTCTGATTGATTCACTTTTCTACTGCACTGTTATGTCCTTGAATGACTATCATTTTCTTGATTTCATTTGGAGCAACTTATTTCTGGTCTATTAGTTTAGTCTGTTTTTTTTTTATCTATTATTTATTTTATCTTAATTGATTTGAATTTTCCTTTGTATCATGCTGCTAAATGTAGTTTGTTACTTTGCTTCTTGAAAAAACAAAAACACTTAATAAAACACTTCTCAAACTGAAAAGTTTCATTCTTGAGACATGCAATACAAAATTTTTCCCTGCCTGGCCAGACTTATACCATAAAACCCAGGGTGTAGAAAAAACAAATGCTTCTGAAATATGCCAGTGTTTGTATGGTATTGATTAAGTTTGCAACAAATATGAAACCATTCAAACAGCACCAAATCTTAGTGTATCAGAGATGGGCAGCTTTGACAAAGTTAATACACTGCAAGAAAGACATTCCAGAC
The DNA here is from genome assembly GCA_037975185.1 of Centropyge bicolor. NCBI lineage: Eukaryota > Metazoa > Chordata > Actinopteri > Pomacanthidae > Centropyge > Centropyge bicolor. The sequence continues at coordinate 847,404 of JBBMOC010000083.1, forward strand.
TATCACTGATACACACTGGTCCAGGGCAGCGGCACATGGGTTAAGAAATACCTGTTCATTGGTGGCAGGTTCCCTTTCTCATTACCTGACGATGATAACCTTGCCTTATAGACAGATTTCAGCTCAGTTATTAAGCAGTAGTGCTCCAAGTAGTTGTCAACGCTGCTGAACATGTTACTGTCTTTGACACTAGTCAATGCTTCTTACACTGATCCACGACCTAATTTAACACTTGAGAGACCCAGGGCCTTCACAGCTGAGACCTGACAAGAGCTCTGTTGCTGACCTAAGACTAGCTCTCTCTGCACCACTGACAGTGGAATGGAATGGAACCATACAATCCAGCATTTCACAGCAAATATGTGGAAGTGAGCATCTTGGAGCATACAGGCAGCATAAAACTCTACAATAGAAGTCAACTAGCATCATACCAAACACTGTTGTAATCATCCTGCATTGTCCTTTGTTTTTTTTCTGCCTTTGCCTCAAAGCTTTTATTCTACAGAGCTGAAATGACAAATGGGAGCTTCTTAAAACTTCAGTTGGTTTGGTTATTGTATCAAAACAGTACGAGTTAAGGAGCTAGATTGGAAAGACAGGAATCTAAGCACAGCCAAGTATTGATCAACCTTTACACCCCCTGCAGATACACCCTGCTCTTTCTAATCTAATAATTCAACCTTAATGTTACCATACCTACCAGAATACTGAGCATCCTTCCATTTTTTGAGTGAGGTGTAGCTCATTGTCACTCTATATATCAGCATTGCAGTCCTTACAAGCACTAAAAGGTTGAAGCACATATTCAGACAACTGCAACATCTTCCCCCTGCCACACCCTCAAAATAATACAACAGAACAAAATGGAACTAGAACTTGTTTAGTGAATGATATGTCATAGGGCTGCACGGTGGCTCAGTGGTTAGCATCACAGCCTCACAGCTAGAAGATCGCCGGTTTGCGTCCCGGTCAGGACGCCTGGGATCCCTCTGTATGGAGTTTGCATGTTCTCCCTGTGCGGCGTGCGTTTTCACCGAGTACTCCGGCTTCCTCCCACAGTCCAAAAACATGCTGAGGTTAATTGATTACTTTATTACAAATTGTCCATAGGTGTGAATGTGAGTGTGAGTGCTTGTTTGTCTGTATGTGCCCTGCGACAGACTGGCGACCTGTTCAGGGCGTCCCCTGCCTTCGTCCGAAGTCGGCTGGGATAGGCTCCAAAATTGAATAAAAAACAGTCTATTTTCCATATAGCCACCAAATCGTGCATTAGATGTGTAATGAGTAACTGCTAATGTACGGGATGCAAATACTTCTAAATTCACTTCATTCAGTACAGGTGCATTGTCCCATCAGAAGTTGGGATTGAGCATTCGCGATGCATATCCGCCGAGTGCTATCTTAAAAGTCACAGTGACTGATTATGAAATGGGGGGCTATACATCTAAGTAATACACCAGACATTTTTTGTAATTATTCTGGATACTAGGAACAATGGGAGCCTGTGTCGTGTTGCTGAAGATAGGTCAGCAGTGCAATGCTGAGAACAGCTCAAGCTGAGTCAGGGCCATGAGGTACCTGTTAAGCCTTTAGCCAAGCAAAACTTCTAGGCAAAAAGACAGGTTGATAAGTGCAATCTTTTACAAGTCTGAGTGATGTTTAGGAGTGTAGTCTCAGTTTGGAACATCACTGTGGTCCACTGCTCCACCAGGTGGAAGGTGCTGTGAAGGAAATATTGGCAGTGTTGTTAATGCATACTAAACTATGTAACAACAAAAGAACTCAAACTCTCTGTTGCCTTTAAACAGAGTTGAAGAAGTCTGGCATTGCTGTGAACTGCATCTCGAGGGGGTAAGCAACTAGAACTAGTGATGATCTCAGCAGTCCACCCTGGTTCACCCTGCTGCACCTTGCTGTGAGTTATCCTCTTTCAACAGTCTGGTATTTTAACTTTATTCATTTCATCACATAATACAACAAGGTATGGTTTCATATTTTGGGTCCATTCAATCCATCTATCCGGAACATAATGCATTCATAGACTCTTAGATTGACATCTATGGCCTTAAAGCTGAAGGGATTACATGTTAACCAGATGGACTACTCCTTCATAGGCACACTGTTATACATTTTTGTTTTGTTTTTTTGAGTTGAGTATTGAAGAAATTGATTGAGATTTAAAAAAGCAAATAAAAAAAAACAAAGGAGAAAACCCCTGAACATTTTTTTAAAGTATTTTTTTTTATTTTTGAGTATTTGATTATTTTCTTTCGAGAATAGAGTGAATCAACACAGAATATATAGGGGTTGTGCTACAGTCAGTTTATGTTAAAAAGATAAGATAAAATAAGATACAGATACAGATGTAGGTAGTGGTACTATGGCTGTATTGGATCCCTTGCTCTTCCAAAAATATAGACAAAACTCCCTTTAGCAAAAAGAATGCATATAATGTTGTACAGTGCTTGAATAGTTATGATGCTGTTGTAAATTCAGATTTGATATCATTTATACCAAAAGATTAGCTGGATTACTGTTCTGTAATGAGCAATCATATCTGACACCTTCAGAATTCAATGAAAGGCATTTTCTAACTAGATTTCAGGTGAAATTAATTTCAGCATTTACATAATCCATCATAAATCTTGAATGAAACTATTCACATCAAAGCCCAGGTTACTCTAAAAACAATATTACACATCTGTATTTCAAGCCAATGAAAGACTTTCTGAAGAATGGAGGGAGTAAAACATTGAGCAATATATTGCAGTCTGAAATATGTTTAAAGTGTGACACTAATTTCCTAGGTTGTGTTTATTAGGTTAGGTTAGGTTAGGTTAGGTAGATACTTTATTCATTCATTATTATGCTCATTTCAACCTTGGTTAACATTTCAATATGAGGTTGTAGGATTATTTCCTGAGGAGTCAGTTAAGAGAAGCTGAGGGACTTCTGTGTGTCCTTGCTTGGCAGTAGATATGGACTTCAAACACAGTCTGGCCTTTATAGTGTTAAAAAACACAAAATGACTGTGCCACTGCTTTTTTTAGATATTTTGAGCAAGCTCCTCTGAGCTGATCGTAACTGAGCCGAGTGGACTGCTAGAGACACCCCCAAACACACGCTACTCGGTCGGCTCATCAGCTTAATCCACTGTGACATCACATTACCGCCAGCACTCAGCACCAGCCCTCTCCCTCCGCAGACACTGTTAATTAGGTTTGGACGAGCTAACGCTACAACCGTAGAGATGGAATGCAAACAGCTGCTGAGGACGAATGCTCTCACACACACAGAGAACACCTGTGCACTGAGAAATTCAGTGCACAGGTGTGACACTGTACCATGCATACCTGCTCCATGAAGAAATAAACAATTAGTGATGTAGAGCAACATTCAGGTTTTTTTTTTATTATGAGAGTTTCTCTTGCAAGCATACATGTTCGTACACACCTGCTCATTGTGTCCTCACATTAACCATGAGAGAGAGGGACATAAATGCAAAACGTCACAATCAACTAAAATGACATATATTTTCACTCCTTCTGTCTTACTGTCATGCACAAATGCATGCACCCATGGATGCACACACATGCAGCTTTGTCATTCATGCTGGCAGATTCAACAATCTGTCATGCTTCAGGTGTAACTGCTTCTAAGGCAAATCAGTCGTCTTTTCCAGCGCCAAATGGCCATCTGATCAGTGAATTAAAGGCCATCAGTGTGTAGCCTGGCCCCTCTCATCAGCTGGCATCTGTTGATGATATGATGGAAATGGTGCTGAATGGCTACATTCTCTCTCTCTCTCTGTCAGATAAGGGATATTTTTGCTTCCAGACATGAACGGTCCTGTCCTGAGGGCTGTACTACGCAACAAGTTTAACCTACTCCGATTTGTTGAGTCCGTGTTAACTTAATTTGAGTCTGTGTGCGTTCGTGCAAAAGAGGCGTGTTCAGCAGCACAGACACAGTTTCTGTGGATGAAAGCACTTTGATAATGTCAGGATATGAAGAGTTTTAGGAAACATAAAGAAATGAGTCAGGGAGGCTTGTTGACTGCAGACACAGTAAATTCATTAGTTCAATGTTCAAGTGTCTTTTTGTCTTATGGACACTTATTTTATTTGTAATATGATCGAGATTTCAGGACACGTAAAATCATAAATCTAAATAACCTGAATATGTGAAACCAAGGATAATTCAGTTCCAGCCTCCACATGGCTCCATCTGTGAAACGGAGCCGTTCCTCTGTGTTAATGAATGAAGATCTGTAGACCCACCTGTATGAATGTAAATCTGCTGTTAATAACAACTTCATTCAAACAGTCGTTTCAGTTACAAATATTTTATCAAGGTTTGCATTAATGATCCTTATCATTAACACTAAGGACAGATGTGTAGCCTACACTTATACACTGTGTATCCAACAGTGAGGCTTTACTCTGGCCACTGGCTGCCGAGACATCTGGACCCAGAAGCTGGCAGAGACACTGAAATCCATATATTTCATTGTGAACATCATCGGGCTGAGCTCCGGTCTCTAAACACCGTCGACCTATGGACTGAGACGCTCAGAATCCATGCACCGATGTTGATTGGTGGCAACATTTTTCCAGGAAGCAGATTTCGGGAACAGAAACATTCAATTTCAACCTGGTTGGTTTTCAAAGTGGCAATGTTTGCATTATATTTAGATTAAAACTGTTCCTTTACCCCATTACATCCTGAAGAGGCTGAGAAGGACCAGAAAATAGTTTTATGGTAGCTAGTGATATAGAGGGCCTATGACATGTCCAGAGCTCATGAACAACTTCAGTGTAGAAACAATTGGATGACTGACACTATTCAAAGAGTAGTGTCAAGTGTAGAGTAGTAGTGCGTATCCATTGGACCAAAGGCTGATATGTTGATGATTATCCTGCATTTGGTGGTTCATACTAATTTTGTCTTGACAGAAATGCTTTCTTGAATTTTTATTGATGTTTCAATGGAAACACCAAAAAACCGTAACTTTCTACCTTTAATCTCTGAACAAATTGTAATGGCAAATCATCAAATCAAGTAGTACTGACAGTCAGATTAATCTGCTCTCTGCCTTTGTAGGGCAGAATACATGCTCCCTCCCCACCACCCACCACCCCCCACCCCCCACTGACCTCGCCCTCTGCGTTAAGCACAATAATTAGCCCTTTGATTCTTGTTGGCTGTACCAGCATTAAGATTGATTCAGTATAACTATGTATTTGTATTCATCAGCAGACAGCACTGTTGAAGGAGTCGGGCAGAGCAGCAGAGGAGTGTAACTGTTCCCACCGATCCACTCCAATGATTAATCATCTACTGACTGCCATTACCACCACACCCTGCACCTCTACCTCCACCCTTCCTCCCTCACTGCTACCTATGAGCTCTTCCAGGACTTGTTTCATAATGCCAAGGATTAGCCATGCAACATTTATTTCATTAGCAAAAAGCCATTGAATTAGGTCTCTTCTTTATGGAGGACAAGGCACACCTTCAAAGCACAGAGCTTATAGTAAAAAAAACCTGAGACTATTGCATTTTCTTATTCCTCTTGTTCTTCTCTCCATTTCTTTATCTCTCTCTCTTCATCTCTGAAAATAAGCGAGAGAGAAGCCTCTCATGTTTATGTGAGGGACGTCATCATTTGCTCAAATGCTTATTTGCTAAGGTGAAAGGAAGGCAGGGTGACAAATGGGTTGACTGGAGTAAGGAGCATTAGCAGGTGAGACAATGCATTAAATCCCTCAGACTCAATCATTTAGATAATATCCCGTTTGTTTTAGATTCACAGCTCGTACTGCCTTTTTACAGATTGAGTGTGGCCAACCGTGAATCTCAGGCCACTGTTATCCTGCAGTGTTTCTCACTGTTTATGCACCACTCTGCATCATCTGTTGCAAACAAGATAGGTGGCAGCAAGAGTGGGCAAACAAACAAAAAAGTTGCTGGTTCAAAACTCCAGAATGACTCTAGAAGTCCACAGTGCCACAGTGTTTGGGGGAAAAAAGTCTTCATTGGATTGTTTGGATTATAATAACTGTTAATTTTGAAAGGAGGTAAAAGACAGGTGTGAATACACTTTGAGATCATTGTCCCTTGGACACACACTCATTAAAGGCCCTCCCACATATGTATGTAGCAGCAGCTCATTTTGTGTCTTGTCTCAGTCCGGTGTAAGCCTTGATGAACCTTGATGTGTTAAGTCATCTGTCTTCTGTCCACAGCTAATCTGCCATAGTACTGGGCCTATAAGTATTTTTTTTGCACACATTTATGAGAGTTTTCACAATTTTTCAAAAAGTCTATTTTATTGACTGCTCTGTTTCATACTGCCTCTGACTGCTGACTCCTCACTCCTGACTTTAACCGTTGGCCAAATTGAAGACACAACTTTTGTCCCCAATTGGACCTGCTGTCCCGGATCAACTGGTCTTGAGTGCTGGTTCAAGACTCCAGAATGACTCTAGAAGTCCACAGTGCCAGAGTGTTTAGGGGGAAAAAAGTCTTCATTGAATTGTTTTGATTATAATGACTGCTAATTTTGAAAGGAGGTAACAGTTTTCAAGGTTTTTTTTTCCAAGTCTTCTTATGTCCAATTTGGACATAAGTGAACGAACACACACACACGCACACACACACACACACACACACAGAGAGAGAGAGAGAGAGAGAGAGAGAGAGAGAGAGAGAGAGACTTCAACAAACTTCAACAGACTTCAGTGTCGGCTTCATTTTACAGCCACAGAACTTGTCCCCCTTTCTGAACAGAAAGTATTTTACTTCTGTCTTTACAATCAGTAGACTTGCCCTCATTTTTATAATCATGAGTGATGAAATAAGTATGCATGAAATGTGATGTGTATATTATGCAGCTGACACTTCATTCATATACTTTAGTTTCAGTTGTATAAAATATACATTGATGATTCTTTTTAATCTTAAAGTGGGCATATTTTGATCAAACTTTCTCAGTGTTGCATAAACAAACTGGAGTGGCTATCAATGCACGGACTGAAAGACAACCCAGTCAGTTTTGTTTTTTTTTCGTCTTTTCTCACAAGCACTGGACCAGCATGCCAAATCTAAGTATGCCAAGTTGTTGATTGCAAGACCTAACACAAAAGGCTTTATGTCCTCCCACCATCTGAGGATGTCAAGACACAAAGGGTCCAATTTACCCAATGGGTTAACACTTTTTGATGGAAGTGTGACCCACAACACCTGGGAAACTATTGAATTCTGTGTGTGCTTCTGCTTTGTCAGCAAGGGCCGGGTTCAACGGTTCAAATTCAACCTTGGACTGTTCAGAACCCAAACTTAGAAGCTGTAAGTGTTGATATGTTTCATGCTGTTTTACTGTGTATTTTGTAGGTTAACCTGTTAAAATTAGCGCTGCTGGCATGTTGTTACTCATCTTTTCATGTTCTTCTGTGATAAGCATTGTATTTCCGCTGGAATGAATGATGACAATTAATTAGCATCAATCAGTACTCCCCAGTCACAAAGTGAAAGCTTCCTCTTACAGCTGTGTCACTGGTAAATACATAAGCCAAGCCTGGGAGTTTTCAGAAATAGCTGCTAAGTGAAAAAAGAGCCCACGTTCCATTACAGCTTATGTTGTTTCTGCCTTTCTAATATACATATGTTTCTCCATCCTCCCACACATCTGCCCACTCTTATGCAAACACACAATGCCACACGGCCTGTGGTAAACTTCTCATTTCCCACAACTTGATCTCAGAGGCTCCTCCGGAAAAAAATCGATGTGGAAAGAGTGTGAGCGTGCACAGTGCTGACAACAGCTTCCACTGAAACTGCGCAGCATTGTAGGATCCCAAGCTGCGATCAAGTTCAAATGTGGAAATAGTTGAAGAGTGAAAGAGAATAAGGAGGAATTTACATAGATGGAATTTATTACATTAACCTGTATAATCCCCCTGTGTGTTGTGTGGCTTAATCTGCTGTGTGTAAATGACTGATCCAGGTTAATTAACTTATACTTGACTTCTTTTTTTCTAACAATAAAGCTACGATGCTATGATAATATAACAAAAAGCTTTTTACAAAGACCTTTTGGAACAACAAGAGGAGTCATGTTCTACTCACATGATGATTCACTCTACAAATAAACACATTAACAGTTTAAGTGTTCAGGCTCATGATTGGGTTAAGGAACCTTCATCATCATGGTTATGAAAATACACACATGGTTAAAGTCAGGGAATGATTGTGGGTTTGAGTGCTAAAAAATTATGATGAGCATTTTTTCTTTACATTTTATAGAATAAACAATTAAGTAATATCGCTCAAAATGCCCCAATGTGTAGCCATTCTGTTATGTTCTTAATTTAATGTGCTCAAGGAGAGAAAGTGAGTGACCCAGATGTTACATTGTCCCTGATTCAGTAGACGAAAGAGAAGTTAGCGGGCCCAAGGAAAGATAATTCAGCATTACAATTTGAGAAGATGGATAGGATCATTATTATTTACTTTCGAGTCGGCTGCCCTCATGGCTCAGCTTTGGAAAAGCCTTGATAAAGGAGCAGCTTCAGACCTTGCCCATGTAATACGTGATTCTCTGAGGGCTCGGTGAAAATCTGTTCTCCCTGCCGGATGGCCATGTTTGACCTCTACTTGTCCCATAGGGTCCCTGCAGAAAGTGCAATTCATCAAGCCTGTTTTCTGCAGCGCCCCAACACTCCTACCTGGATGATTACCAGTTTACCTGCTCTGTGCATACGGAAAACACACACCACACAACGCAGGATCCACAACCAGCCAAGATTTCACAACATCTGTGTATACTTGCACTTGCACACCATAACGTCTTAAAGTATGGAGCTTTGCCAGTGGCTTTGCATTGGTGGGAGCCGTGTGGTTCAGGCAAATCAGATCCCATGTGTTTGCTTTGTGAGTTGGAGTGATCACACAATAGATACTGTTAATGTTAAAAAATAAAAAAAGAGGTCATGTTTACATGTTTTCTATATTTTTCTCCCCAGTAATATCAGTATCTCTAATGTCTGCTAAAGATAAACACCCATAAATCTGTTCAGAAACCCTAACCCTTAAGAAAGGCTCTCTCATAACTTCAGATGTTGTCTCATAATAATCAAACCAAGCTGGCTTTCTGCTGTATTAGTGTAATCCAGTAATTATTGTCTGTACATCCACAGTACATATAGCAACTGCCTGTGGCTCCTGTAGCATGATTTTGGTAACACACAATACGCTACACAAACCTGTGAGTAGCTTCTTGGGTGTGGAACAAATTAGGAATGGCATGATGATTAACATCAGTAGGTATAGTTCCTGGATAACCCCAAATCCAGAATAATATATTGGATAATGATGAGCGAGTAGAGAAATAACTGGGAGACACTGTCTATGACAACATTAGAGTTGTACAACTCTTACTTTGGCTCAGTTCAATCTTAATAACAATAATAATGATAATAATAACAATAATAATAATACTTCACTTCATTTAACACAATGCCTGGACAATGTATACCTTCCAGTGTTGGCTCTGCCTAGATATTTTGTGAAATGAACAAATATGAATACAGATAGTCAGTTTGCATTACACTGCCATACTGTGGTCACATATCTGATGATGATTATGATGAAAAAAAATACAAGCAGCTGAATAATCACAGTAATGTATACCTAAACATAAGTGAGTTCGGGAGTGTCTAACAGTTATGTGTGCTCACTTGTCATTGTGAACCTCCATTTTGTTGCTCATGTGTCCAAAATATGTTAAAGATGGATGTGCAGTTGGTTGATAAGCAGAGCGCCATAAAGCACCACACCTGCTCACTCAGCCCAGTCATGATTAGCACAACCAAAGAACAGAGATATTCGATAGTCCCCCTCCCATCCGTTTTCTTGAGACCAGTGGACCATTGACCTGGAATAACTGCTTTTGTTGAGCTGTGAGCTCAGGACCTGAGACTAAACAGGCATCATGGCTGCTGCATCCTGTATCTTCAGCTATGCAACAAAGAGCCTCTTTTGACTTTAATTTTTCATTTCTGGAGTTGCTGACGCATAGTACCTGAAGATGGCATTTGTCTTTTCTGGGATCTTGAATTTGAAACTGTCAGTATCAAATGCCCACTGGGCCGCAGGGGAGACAGTTTGCTATTACACGACTCAAACTTTGACATAAAAATGACCAACACTGAGATCTTGACCCTGGAGGGGTTTTCTAAATGTTTCTAAACTCATACTTCTAGTCTAGTCTTCAGATGAATACTGTATGCTATATCTGTGTTATTTATCTAACATATGTTTGCCAGGCCTCGTATTATGAATTGTGAGTATCTTCCAAGCGAAGTCTTGCGAAGCGAAGCTGACTCTGGCAGTCCACAGACAGCATGCCCAAGACACTTGTAGACCTGATAAACTGTGGATTTGGACAGCGGGCACATGCCTTTGTCTAGGGAAGTGGATACATTTGGATTCAGCCTGTGTCCTGATAAAGAGACAGACGTGGCCTACAAAGGTGCAGCCTCAACACACTGAAGGCTTGTTCACTGAACCGGCCCTCAGAAATTGAAGCGATGAAGAACTGAGGTTTACACTGATAAATGTGTAGCTGTAGAAAATAGCTAACTGGCTTTGTTTTGGTTAAAACCCAATTTAGGTGTGTCCAAAACAAAAAAATCCTAAACAAAATGGATGTGATTTCTGTTATGCATTCTAATACACTGCAAATTAATTAAAGGGTTGATTTACCCAAAAAAGATATTTTGGTGTTATGCAGGTTTTATCTGACTCAGATTTCTGCCTTTTCCCTAAGACAATGGGAAACTGCATTCAGCACATAACTCTTGAGCAACAGTGCTTTGGCTTTCATTTGGAGATTTTAGTCTGAGACTGAGACTGAGAAAAGTGTTAACAATAAAATCACTTCTGGTCATGCCTTATATCAGCCACTTTTGGTTTTCTATGGATCAGGTGGAACATTGGGGTTTTGAGCTCTCTCTCGTGTCAAAGGTTTGGTCATGATGCTCTATATCTGAATTCATATTTCTATCATCTTTGGTCTGGTTTCATGTTCTCTGCATTGTGTGTAGGCTGAATAGAGCACATTCACAACCACACATTTTCTGAATCACAATAGCAAGTGAGCAGTAGTGACAGTGAATTCCAATTTTCCTTGTGGCGGGGCCTCAGAAGATGGAAATTCTAATGAATAAAAGATAATCACTTCAGCAGAGCTTTTGTCAGCCAGTTTCAGCTCATTTTCAATTATAACCCCAGCCTCCTTTCCACCTCTGTGAATGCATTATGCTCAGTAATATTTAAAGCTTTTTTTTCCAGGTCCTCTCAACCAACACAGCCACTGAAAATGTATAGTCAGCTTAGGAATTTCCTGACAGGTCGAAACATATTGTCCCCATATTGAGAACCAAACAATCTACATTAATGTCTAAATATTTCAGGTGCTGTGCAGGAACATTTAACTTAGTGAGCTGAGGGTGGGGTTATAGGGAGTTCAAATAATTCATAACAACCTCACCAATCATTGTTTCTTTTTCAATACATAGGAAATCTGCATAGATCGTGTGAGCAGTGGTGCAACTGAATGAAAATAATGTCTACAACAAAAACAATACTACTTCAACATCTAACTTTTGATTTTGGTCTGTGGAGGCACCAGAGGGAGTCACTACAAGGACATGATCCCTGACTGGCTTACCAGCTACAAGCACAGCCCATTGTGTTGGTTGGAATACACAATTACAGTGGAGGTATGTTCCCTGTCCCATTCATGCACACACACTTTTATGGGAAAATGACAAGTAATTTGGGTTGAATGCATTCCACTGAATTTACTGCCTTTGGAGCCTGACAAACCGCCTGACAAACAGAATGATTCATGATTACATGATTATAAGATTATCCAGGTCTCTCATTGGTGCATTAGTGTGCTCCAGACTTCCTCAACATCCAGCACAAATCTCATGTCTGTGCTGACTGAATCACCTCAACAGAACACAATTTCATCACTGGTTGGCTGGATTCTGCTGTATTTGAAGGTATTTCAGGTTCATCATCTAATCAACAGTAATGGAACACAAAAGCAATGATCCAATCACTGGTGTCAGACCTTCATTTATACTATGTACAATCATATTACTCCAAGGGGAGTCCAGGCATTTGGTTTTTGTTTAAATGTGGATTTTGATGTGATGTGTCACAGTCCACAACACAAGTACAGAAAAGGAAACCATGTCCTATCAACTGATGTTCAACAGCATTTGGACAGACTCTTGATAACTCTCGCTACAATGGTAAATCTTTTCCTGTGGCTTCTTGCTAACAAGAACATATCAGTGAAAACTGCTGCTTCACTAATTCAAACTAAATCAGCCCCATCACCATTTGGGTCCCATTTGATTCCGATATTACCACAGGAGAAAAGACCCATCATATTTTCCATGTGGTGAAAGGCAGATGGGAGTACGGTTTACCTTCTACTCTCACCACGACAAAGGAAAGAGCCATTTGACAAAGCAGCCTCTGACATTACAGCTTAATTCCCAAGTAAATACATTACACACTGTAGCACCTGCTGTCCTCCTCCACTGCCAATCCTCCTCTGACTTCAACGAGACGATTCATGAGAAGGGCCTGTATGCACCCAGGGCTCGTTCACATGCCTGTGTTTATGATACCAGCTCATTATTTGTAGGAAGAGCCTGTCAGACAGCACCTTGCAAACAGGACTGTGTGCTGAAACACACAGAGAGAGCGACACTGCGGGCGACAGTGGTATTTTTGGAGGTGTTGTTGAATGTGTCAAGGTCAAGTGAGAGTCCTTGGTTTGTTTTCGCTTTTTTTTTTTTTTTTAGCAGCTCTAATTTGATTCACAGAGAAGAGTTCGACCTCTCAGGAAATTGTACTGCTGCAGCTTTTAAGAGCCCAAGGTCATCAGAATTTATTGCATTCCTTAATTGGAGCCTTCTTTGGCTCACTAAGCCTACGCAGCCAGCAACTCTTCTCAGTATGTTTTTTTTCTTCATTCCCTTGTGTTTTCTGATGATTTGTGTGGGGCAATGCAGACTTGTTCCTCTGCTGTGAAGTTGGGGGACCAGAGGAAAGCCTCAAGCTCCTGATTAACAAACAAAATATTGAACTTCCTCTTGCTTCTGTTGATATACATTCAAACTCTCTGCCTCTCGTTTGCCTTGTTATCACACTCACACTTTTATTGTCTGCTCTGCCCTGATAATTAGAGTTTGTGTCTGGGTATGTGTCAGCGTGAGAGAGAAAATGAATTTCAACTGAACCACAGAGCACACAGCATTTTATCTCATATGATAACCACTGCTTTATAAGCAGTATTTAGAGTTTTGCCAGATCACAAATGCATCATAAATCTGCAAAAAAAAATTGGCAAATTCACACTGAAACACTACATGTGAGCAAACTCTTAGATTGGGCTATTTTTCACCTTGTTTTACATCAGAGAATGGACATATAGCAGAAGAAAACAGAGGGTAATATCTCCCCACCCTTCAGTGATTAGATTAAGTTTCTCAGCGGCCTGCTCCCACTGTGGCTTAGGAGGCGAAAGCTCCTAAAATGAGGTGTCATTGCAAATTATAGGAGCAGCTGAGGCCCAGTGCCGCCCCACCGGCTAGGCTCACCCATCCAGGTGGCACCTGCAGTAATCACTCCTGATCTGGCGCACAGTGAAGAAACAGCAATTGGTGCTGATGTGGTGTTTGTGTCAGGAGCTGGGGTGAGGGTGAGGTTGGTGGACAACCAAGGCAGACACATCCCCACCCCACCACCACCTGATTCCACAATCTATCTGCGCGGGAAAAAAGAGGTTAGAAAAGCAGGTCTTGTGATGGGAAAGGAAGAGCACCCCCTCCATCAACAGCTACCACTGATGTAACCTCAAGCAGAGAACTAAATCCCTAATTCCACTGCACTCTTAGAGTTGCATTCACAAAGTATTATCCTATCCTATCCTATCCTACTGAAGTCATTTATAGTGCATATTTTAAAAAAACAAAGTTGACCAAAGTGCTTCACAGTTACATGACAAATGCAGTCACATAAACTTGAAAATAAATGAAAAAAATCAAAAAAATAAATTAAAACATAGCAATGAATAATTATTGATAAAATAGTTTTTACCCAGGTTAACACTTGTTGAGGGCTTGGAGTTAACTGTAGTCATAGCTGATAGGGGAAGCACTCTCTGCTGCTGCCAGACAAGGCCAGCCCATTTCCAGAATGACCAGAGGACCAGCATCTATTTGGAGCTGCAGGAGGTGGAGAGCACAGATATCAAGCTGCACAGGGGTCACAGGTGGATCAAACAGTCGGAAGTCGAAACTGACAACTTGTTGGAAGAGAATAGGATACTGAAGGAAACACCAAAAGAAGATGGATGAGCATTTGTTGGAAGACGACGACATGAACATCATTCACTGCTCTGGGCTTGGATTTTTGATGAGGTGTGCTGATGCAGCTTATTAATTGTCTCCCACAGACTTTCACTTTTTCAGATGCTCCTGTTAAATCTGCCAATCCAGCACAATGCACACCTCTTCTGCAAAGATCGAAAGACTTTGTCCACCATGTTCAAAGGCTGTTTACACATGTCAGCCTTTGGTGCACTGACCACAGAGACACTGCTTGCAAGGCACCATATCAGTTTGTGGTGGCTTTTTGGCAGTCGTGTTGTGGTTATTGTCTACTGCTTTGAAATTAACATTGAGAGAGCATTAAATCTGAAAGCCAGAGCACAGACATTTTCCCACTACAAACACGAGCACATTATAAAGAGTCTCATTGGCAGAACACCACAGGGAGCTATCTGTTTCATTTCTAAAACTGCAACTGAGATTTTAAAAAATTAAAAAAGTATAAAAACATACATAAAACGATATAAAAACGACTTAAGCTTCATAGATCATGCAGAGTCATACATAAGTTAAAAACTGGGAAGAAGACCTATTGCAACATGTCAGTTAAAATAAAAGATACAAAATTTGAAATACCAAAATGACTGAAAAAAAGGTTTCTGTGTTTTGCATAAAATAAGGGAGATATAAAAACACGCTTGTGCGCCACTGTTTGAGTTCATCTGTGTGCATCTGGCACAGAGCCACAGCTGACTTGCTGAAGGTGTGAAGGTGTCCGGAACCACGGAACTGCACATTTTCATTGTCACTGGCCACCTGTCATCCTGGTCTTCAGGCCCTCTGCACAGGCAGCACAGTTTTGTTCTCTGGAGCCCATTTTCTTGGCCTTCTAGTGCAAGATGGCTTTTATACTCTGTCTCTTCTTTTCTAAGAATATGAATTATTCTCTCTTGTTCTTTCCTGTATCATTGCTATCAGTCTTTGAAATGATGGACTTGAGGGTATAATTCCTGGTTATTTGTTTCAGGCAGTTCGGGATGTTATTGTCACAGGGTGAGTTGCCAGTGGGCGTGACCATCCAACCTGCATCTTTACTGATCACCTTCACCTGCAGGGGAGTGCAATGGGATAGGTGTTAATTGGCAGGCTAGACTCTACAAAGGGGAGAGCACAGGTGAGCAGCAGGAGGACAGCTGAGCCGGGGAGAGCCAAGGAGAGAGCGCAGACAGACGCAGCGACCAGGAGGAGACGCCAGCCTACAGCCAGGGCACCTGAAGTGCGATCGCCGAGTCCGGAGACGAGCAGCCGCAAGCGCTCGTCTCCGGTGGTCGAGGGACGCCATCGATGCACGCCGCTCAAAGCAGACCTCCGTAGGAGGAGGCACGGCCCGGCCACTCCACTCCCCAGTTAAGTCTCTCCTCCATTTTTAAATAGCCACCCGTGAACATTAAGACTCATCCAGACTAAGACAGACGGCACATTGTACCATTGTATTAGAGGGGGAATTTTGCTTTGCATGTGCATTTTGATTATTTTTAGGCGTTTTATTTATTATTTCTGCATGATTTGCTTTTTGTGGTTGTAGTGTTTTCATTGAATGTTTGATGCTCTTGTTTTGCTATAAGTTGCCTAGTTGTGTGTAGTGCGTTCATTGGATTTGATGTTTGTTTGATTTCCCTTTTTGTTGGATTGTTAATTCAGTTATTTGCCCCTCCTCTCTTACTAGGTATATGTAGCCAGAACCACGCTGTGTATACTATCTCTGTGATGGTCAGAAATGAATGTGATAAACTTGCTGACTGTGCTCTCTTGTGTGCAGTTGCAGACGACGCCACCTGTGGCTTGCGGCGTAGACTTGGACTTTTTAAACCTCTTGGACTCACCTGCCTCTATTTGGACTGCCTTTTAGATCACTATTACCATTCATTTATTGATAGGATGTTTTTATGTTTTTAACTTGTGCTATTAATAAACTTTGTGACGACTGCACCTGCCACTTGCCTGTTGTTTCGAACCAGCACCCCTCCCCAGTAGATTTTAATATTTTAGAACTTGAGTCTTCTGGTCACACACACACACACACACACACACACACACACACACACACACACACACACACACACACACCGGTGGCATTATTCATAGGTAAAGGTCAATGTGCAAATGGTTTACCTCTGTCTCAACATTTTCTTAAGCAGTCTGATTTCATTAATGAGTTAATTTATACTATGTAATAACTTGCTTTAGGAATGTCTTTCCTAACAGGATTCCGTTCTTTGTTCAGCTGATCTGCTGTTTCAGAAATCTATTTTTTTAAAATGCTATTATTTGGTGACTATAATGTTTATGATACATGGTCATGACTTTAATTGGAGAGTTAATCAAAGGTTACATTTCCTTAGTAATTTGATTTTTTTTTTTGATTTGTTTTTTTAGTTGCAGTTTTGAAGGACAGGTCGTTATGTGCATATTTTTCAAAATGACTTTGTACCAAATTATATATAGAGTCTAATGATTGAAATTTTACAGTTTACAGTATTGTTGGTCAGCATTTGTGAGTATCTTTCATAAATCCTTTCGATGCCATAATTGAAGTATTATCTGTTGTGTTGATTCAAAGTGGGAATGCATGTCAATAACTGTTGTGTAGCCACACCTGGCTTCTCCTCTGTACCCCACTCTGCAAGTTGTTGGGATTGGTTCCTTAGGTACGAGACATATGAAACATTGGCCATTGCCACTACCATTGTTGTTCCAAAGTGGAAATGCTCTGCCATGGTATTGACTGCTTCTTTTGCTCACAATGTATCCTTTGGTATATACAGACATGTTAACAAGGTTAAATAAAAACCTTGTTTTCAGTTCAATCAAATCAATAAAACTTGACTGTTTCATTTTGCTGTCCTCTGGTATTTTGGAAGATGCGTCTCTTGGCTGTTTGGCTATTTAATTGTTAACTTATAGGTGTTTCACTTGAGGAACACATTCAGCCCTCCATCATGGTGTGCACAGCTGGAAGCCAGAATAAGTAAAGCTCATCTGACAGTATTATGTACCAGCTTGTTGTAGATTTGAGTAAAATATTCAAACTCTAGTCTCCATGATGTTATGGCTACACCATTCCATCAAATGGAAATATTCTTGATGGTCGATGCATCATTTTAGATTCATTCTACTAGAGTCAGCTTTATATTAAAGTTCTGTGAGTCTGAAGAATGTTTGGCTGAAGAGTATAGAGTAGGGTTTGCAGTGATAGTCAAAAGGGATGGAAGTGAAATTTCAGAGGTTACATTTTCACACTTACACTTTTGGATCAAGGAGCTGTTTAAGTGCTAAAAAAATACTGTGTCAGGTGCTCTTACAGCACAAATTTAGCTATCTACATGAATAATTACGAGTCTGTCAATGAGGTAATTGGAAGCCTGCCTTAACCTGATGTCTGGGCAGTATGCATCTTTATAAAAAAGAGAAACTTCCAAACAGCTTGGAGATCAGACTGTGGTACAGAGCAAAGAAAAACAAGGCAAGAGAAAGAAAGTTGTGGTGTGACACAACAACAGGAAGCTGCTTGTCTCAGTGACATGTGCATTTGTTTGGTCCCCGCTGCACGGCAGGATCATCTTCCTCCACTGCTATGTTCCTCCAAATGGAAGAAATCAAAAGAAGGACTGACCCCTGGGGGCTCTTCCCCCTCAGCTAAGGTCAAGCATCGCCTCCTTCCACCATCTCCTGCTCACTTTCCTCCACTACGAAGAGACCCTTGAGTCATACACACTTCTCCTTCACTGCACAGTAAGCCTTCAAATTCTGGATATAAATTGTCTCAGCTCACACTTCCCGGCTCTGCAACACAACCTGGCTCGAGATAAAAATCCATTCACAACCATATCTCACCCATCTCTATATCCAAAACACGTGGTTAGGTTCCTTCCCACTTCACAGGCATCTAGTCAATTTTTCCATCTACTCACAAAGAAAGAAGGAAAAAAACGGTCTGATTACTTTCAGATGTTTTTTTTTCTTCAGCAGATTAATCAAACGCCTCTTATTACACAGATGATTGAGATCCAATTATTTGCTGAATGATATACGGTTTTAATTCATTTGAATTTACATTGCATTAGCCAGGAATTAATGTTTCTATTTTTAATCGAAGGAAATCTGGCAGGTGGCTCTGACTGAATTAATCGTTCACGCTTCCCATACTCTGGCAGGGCAAACCTCTGCAGTGTAACAGTGGCCCCTTGGTCCTCCATACCCAGAGGGGGCACTGTCTTCAGCTAGTTGCTGAGGTCAAGCTTCTGGCAGGGCTGTGATCTGCAGCCACCAGAGACACAATTAGAGTGGACAGAGGAGACAGATTACACAGAAGGGTGATATATTACAGCTCTGTCAAAATGAGACACACAAAATGGCCTCAGTGACACTCAAAATGGCCTCTGGCGTATTGCTCTTGTAGACTTGGGCTGTCTGCTGAACTGGTCTGACAGCCAGGCTGGCGAAAGCAGTTTTAGGCCATTACCCTCACAGGAAAATTTCAAGGAAACTCAGAGGCAGATTTAATTTATCTGTATGTTGCTTCATCTCAAGAGCACCTCCTTTCACTCCTTCTCAAATGTGTGTGCTTTTAGGAATCTTTTTTTTTCCCTATTTCTCATGGGTAGTTCATCCTGCAGTCCTTCAGTCCAAGGTTGGTGTGATTGTGTGAGGTATAATTCACAGGAAAGGTCGCCCCAAAGATAACTGAAAACAAATGTCTGCTCATCATACTTCGATCTTCTGAAGACATGGGTAAGATAATGGTGCTGGCTGTGTGAACTTTCAAAACGATAAATGATAAACATGTATTGTAGGATGATCTGGTTTCAAAAACTGACTCTCTTTATTTGTCACAAAACTTGAATGAATTCATACAGCAGTACTATATACTGTAAATTGAAGCAAGAAGAAATATAATATAAAATATTCTAATATTACTTACAAAGCTGTAGGACATGTAGCACAATACAAGTTCCACAAATCCGCATAGAGGTATAATAATAATAATAATAATAATAATAATAATAATAATAATAATAATAATAATAATAATAATACAGTAATATATGGTGACTAGAATTAGTCGCAGTAGTATTTTTGGGCTAAAATATTGGAAGAATTTTTCTCAGTGGATAACTGCATCAAGCTCATATCCATCCCTATTCTTGCTCAAGATTTTGCCTCAGTCAGTTGACTGTACTTCCCACCCTTCTCCTTTGGTTATGTTTTTCATTGTTTCTTGTTTTAATTTGAAATACTCTTGTTTCAGTAACTTCACTCCTCCCCTTGTGTGTTTCCAGTTTGATTGCCTGCCTCACATTGATTGCTTTCACCTGCCCTCGTTATCCTCCCTTCTCCAGTCAGTGTGAGATCCCCTCACTCAGGGCCAGCTCGTCTCTGTATAGTGTGTCAAACGTTCCAGTCCTTTCAAAGTTCCCTAAAAATACAGCAGGTGACACACAGTTCAACTGTGTCAACACAAATACAGATGTGACAAAACCACATTGAAAACTTTAAGATTTTTGTAGTAGCCAATTAACTCCAGTCGAGACGACCAGAGTCTGTCAACCCTGACTTGGCTTGGTGACCCTGAGTTAAATTGCAATAGGTTAAACTTGCTTTGTAGTACAGTCCTCTGGTTTTGGATTAGCCTGCCTGTTTGAACTGCTCTTTCTGTTTGTTTGTTTGTTTGTTTTTTATTTATTTATTACCTTTCCCGCCTGCCGAATAAGTAAGTCTTTTGATTTTTGTTTATAGATTGAACTGCCCCTATCTTGTCTCTAGTATGTGCAGTTTGGGCCCTGTGTGTTGCACTTGCACATTGTAACAGAATATTAGAAGGGTTTTTCTGCTTATTTCAATAATTGTTTCCTCAGAGACCAACTCAGATATGTTCTAAAAGCTCTTAAACAGGGCACATGGAGTGTTGTAAGTAACTGTGTGTGCCTTTCAGGCAACACTGAAAGTCTTTATTGGCAGTAAAACCTTATTTGTTTTGACTGACAGTCAACGTTCCCAGAAAATGAGATAGATGGAAAAAATAGATCAACATCAGCAGACACCAGAAACAAACAGGTATTTTAGTGTAAAACTGAAGGTTAATGAAATGGTGAGGACTGTGAATAGCTTGAATCCCAGATCATGCTCATGCAGATCAGATCATGCACACAATGGGTGGCTGATACCTCAGAGCCTTAGAGCTTTTTCTGAGGGTATACCAGGCCATTGTAAGCCACATGACGCGGGTATGGTATCTATTGATAATTAATGTGATACTTGACCTTAACTAAATGGCAGTTAGATTCTAATTCGCACTGGTTCTAACTAATGTGCTGCTCGTAATTGGCCTGTGTGTGTGTGTTTATGTGTTTGTATGTAAATCCCCTGACATCCCCGGTCCAAAGCCAGGGGTCTTTACAACATGGCTGCAGATGAGATGGTGGGCAGATTCAGCTCTTTCCTTCACCACACCCTCACACATGTGAGAAAGCTTTCAGCTTTGTTGCATAGCAACACTGTGACTGGCTGAGATCTACACAGCAATCACCTCTACCAAAACTGTGCTGGCCAAGGCAAGTACACGTCCAGGTAAAGAGGGAGATTGCAGTCATGTTACCACTTAGCAGAAAAATACATTGAATATCACAGAAAAACTAAATTGTGTTATAATAATAATAACAATAATTATAATGATAATAATAATATTGCATTGTTTTTACTATTGTCATTGTTATGTCAATTATGTTGCTTGATGTTGATCATGTATGAAATATAGTTTTCCCTTCTAGATAACTTTGAAGCAAAGCACACCTGCCTTCAATTTAATGACTGACTAGCTTCTGATCAGAATGGAGAACAGGTTTGGTGAGGAGTGGACTCCTGCTGGACATGGAAATTTCAAAGCTGGCCAGATGCAGATGACAGTGTACATGAGCAGCTCATCTCTAGACAGTCATTTAAGACAGACTTCCTGACTGTCCATTTCAGGTCTCAGTTCAGTCCATCAACCCAACCTCTGCCATTGAGCTGTGGCACCTATATGTTCATGCAAACCATGCTTCATGGACAGGACCAAACGGAGCAGGACTGAGGACTATTCTGATTGTGAGATCTGTATGTTAATTTATGTAAATATGGAAAACACCGAATGACTAAATTCCAGTGTTATCAAAATGGCTCCAGGACCTACTTAATTTGTTGTAAAGTCCACAACTTACAATTCTGTAGACATTTACGTTCCTTATATCCCTGTCAATACAGAAAATTATGGACATGCGCGATATGTAGGGGAGAAGTGTGAATCATGAAAACTGGAAGTCACTGAATTACATTATCTTACATGCGTACATTTGATTGCTGAAATTTACTGAGGTGTACAAGTCAAAAGTAGAATGAAGTGGCAGCCTGTGAAATATAGAGAAAGGTATACCAATATCTCAGGCAACAGTGTCTTATGAAGCCATATTTTCTCAGGTGAGTCACTTGGATATGAGACCTGGTGCTAGACCTGCTCAAACACAGACAGCTGCAAACAGAAAATTTGGGGGCACATTCTACCTCTCCTGTCCAGTCCTGGCTCACATGTTAGACTGGATGATTGCCTTCCCCTTTCAGAGGATGCTGTTCAGTCTGATGTCCAACAAGCCTGCTACATATGACATCAAGCCATGGGAGGTCTGTGATACTAAATCCAGCAAGAATATACACGTTTGCACTGGGAGGACACACAGACGAGCACCTAGAAGAGTAATGTAAGGGTGTTGTGTTGATATAAATAGATAGATGAATGTGCTTTATTTGTCCCAAACTGGGAAATTCTTGAGCACAACACAAGTGCAGAGCCAGACAGATGCTTTTAAAATTCGTTTAACATTCAAATTCAACCTTTAACGTTTGTGGTTTGTGCAGTTTAAGGCAAATCAACAGGTTTTCATGTTGCCATAGAATATGCATAAACTGTAGGTCCCTTTTGTTTGGTTTGTACCTGTACGTCAGATGCACATTATTAATCCTGTCCTTGCATCAGTGTTAAAGACTTCCACACTATGATAGTGAGACAATTAGTCTTCACTGTATGTTCATCAAGTACAAAACCTCTGTAGCAACATTTGATGACAACTTTTGATACTAGATGTTGCACACACAGTTTGATTGGTGCTCAAAAAAGTATTGAAGTTTGATTCTTAATCTTATGTGGGAGGAAGAGAACACTTTGTGTCATAGCCACAAGTTTGTATTAAATATTTATGAAGGTCTATAACACAAATTATTTTATGTGAATGATTGATTGGTAGGGGCAAGGAGAAAGAAATTATTTTGAAAACAGTTGTACATCATAGATGTAGGTTATTATGACAGCTTTAGTTTATAATAGAAACACTATCCATCTATCCATGTCACGCCTCGTTTACATGTAGCCATGCACTATACAGTGTGTGTGCAGACAGTAGAATTCGCCCACCTGGATTAAGTCTGAGGCTATCTGCTGCAGGGCTGAGGGAGCTGTAACAGTGGTGCTGCCTGGTGTCAGGGTGTCACTGATATCTTCTTTAATACAGATAAGCTTTTGGACTGAGGAGAAGAGAGGTTGCAGAGACTGACAGCGAGACCCCCCTCCCCCCTCCATATGTCCACCTCCTCCACTCAACCATAGAGGAAAGGCCAGGCCTGATAGATGCCTTCATACCTTCTTACTCAACCTATAGGCCTGAAGCCAGGAATCTGAATGGAACAATTCAAAGGGAAATTGACAGAGAGTGCCTTCTGAAATATTTTTTAAACTTAATCTGGTCTCATTTTCAGCAGAACTAAAACTCAGAAATGTTTAATCGTAGAACAGAAAGATGATATAAAGATGATTTTGCTCTTACCTATACTAAGTGGGGATGACTATATAAATTTGCCTGGAGAGATGGGCCAGACAAAATCAAATGGAGAATCCAAAATTCATTTTGTCTAAACCTACTTTGCCTAAATGAAAGAGTTTTTCCTTGAGGGAGAATGGATTACTCAGAAAACATTATGGATATTTTCATATGCTGATAATACTTATGAATACAAATGAAAATTTTGCTTGATAAAGGCACAAGAGGAAAAGCTGGAGGTTACAAAAAACAAACAAACAAATAAAAAAAAACCCGGCATAAATCCTCTGTGGATGCTTACTTGAGTAACTCTGAGTTCTCTGAGTGGCATGGTAACAGATTTAAGGTCTAGACTTGATTTCAAGTGTGGCATTTGTGTTTGAAATCTGGTGAGCTCGACTCTCAATATAAAGTCCAAAGAGCTGTCACTATCAATGAAGCAAGCCGTCATGAGGCTGAAAAATCAAACCCATCAGAGAGACAGCAAAAACTTTAAGCATGGCCAATTCAACTGTTTGGTACATTCTTAAAAAGAAAGAATTAACTAGTGAGCTCAGCAACGCCAAAAGACTGATTATTTGAGAGGTCGGTGTGGTAATCTGCCTCACTTCCTCCCTTTCTGTATTAAGTTGTTCTCTACTGCCATTTACACTCCTCACACATCTATGTTTGCCTGGCAATTAATTGACCATGCATCTGAGGAAACTAATTAAATATATTTCAGCCAACAAAAAAGTAAGCCTAAAATGATTTTTTGATAAATGCATAATAGTAACACAATATTTGCAGGTGGAAATTAAGAGCATGTCTGAACTGCACTGGCCTTTACTGCATCATTTTCTTTAAAATCTAGAGATTATGTTGGTAATGGGAGGAAGTCCAGGAGGATGTGACTTTGGTCTGGATCAAAAAGAAGAGACGAAGCTTACATAGTTGACATAATAGTTCATGAGGTGGATGAATACAAATTATTTATGTGGGTACACCTCTAGAAACCCCTTAACCCTTATTCATAGGCAATTATCATTCATAACACCTCTCCTCAGTTCAGAAGAAGCCTTACTGTCTTCAAACTGGCACAGACACCTCTTTTACTGGACTCCAGTTTGCACACAATTGGGAAAAACATTGGCATTCATCCTCTGGAGACCATTAGTATTTATCAATGGTAAATTTCATGTTCATCTGGCCTGAAGCTGCGAAGACAACACTGACTGACACTGACATTGTCGTTCTGCCTCTTGCAAGGCAATAATTAAGCTGAAAGTGTGATGATGATAGTTGATTTTTGTGTTTTTTCTAGTTTGTTTTCTGTGCATTTTTAGGTATACACTTCAGTACTCTTGCTTTAGGGTTTTTCCTACAGTGTTAGTGTTTTGCATTTTTTCTGTGTGGCACTTTTTCTTCAGGCTTTGCTTCAGTGGCTGGAGGCGTGGTCACAGGTGCTGGGGCCCTCTCTATTCTCACAGCTGTTTCCAATTTCATCCCATCACTGGCGGCTTTAGAAGACTTCTCATTTCACCTGCAAGCTGCTAGATCGTCCTTCGTTTTCCAGTGTTCCTCTGTTTTCTAGTGCCTCTTGTTTTTCTTGTCACCAGTGTTTCCATTTTTCCAGTGTCAACCTGGTCCACCTGCATGTTTCCTGCTGTCCTTCCTCAGCACCTGACTGCCTAGCAACCACGGAAGACAGACCTGTCGTTTGTATTTATCACCTTTTTTCCCCTTGCAAACCCTAGAGTTCCTTTTGTTTAATAAATCCCTTTTAATTCCTTACCTTTGTCTGTATCTCACTCTTAGGTCCAACTAACCCCTAAATGTCACAGCCTTTTTTTTTTCTTTTTTTTTCTTTACATCATGGGAGAGAAGAATAGAGCCTGAAGCAATAGAATACTGGCTCCACAAGTCAGTGGTTAAAAAAGTGTCAGCCAGCAAACTACTATTTCAAAAATGAAAAACAACAATAGAAGGTAGAAGCTCTGCAGTTTGAGGACAATGACAGACGGAGAGGACATCATCCTCATCAACAGGCATGCTGCCAGTTTCTAGAAAGGGAAAACACGTGATACACAATTGGAGGTGGAAGAGTTGGGGACAGGGGTGCTTCTGTAGCAACAAACCTCTGAACAATAAAACCTGAATCTAATCTGCACCAGCAACAAGTTGAATCTGAATTGAAAAATGAGCTACAAAACATTTTATTTACATGAACAAAGCTATACTCTCCCTAACCCCCTTACTTACATTTGAGATATTGGGATTACATTGATATATCCGGATGATGCTTAGTGTTGCACAATGATATTAGTCCTTGATATGTAAATTATCATGTGTTTGAATGTTCAGTTTGTTTATTGTGACAGCTCAAACCTTTATTGTGGAAATGTTAGATAAGAGTTAGGATAAGCCTTTATTCGTCCCACAGTGGGGACATAAAATCTATGGTTAAGGTCTGAAACAAGCTCAACCAATACCTCTTACCCTTACTCTTCACATCACTATATGAAGGACATAATATTTTCTGCTTGCAGCTGAACTTTGGCATTGGATGTAAATCATGCACTGTGGAATCCTCCAATATCAATGTAATTAAAACGACTGGGCTGTGACCGGGATACCCATTCTCTAAAAGCTAGGCCAAGGAAAAACTTTGGCATTTTTGGATTTTATCCTATTTACTACTCTACCACTTTATCCCATGGCCGAGGTTAATGACAGAAACTGTTGCGTTTAATTTGTAGTCATTTCTTATTACAATTGAATAAAAGGATGTGAACATAGCCGTATATATATATATATATATATATATATATATATATATATATATATATAT
>JBBMOC010000083.1:873799-1020460 GCA_037975185.1 Centropyge bicolor
TGCTTTAGGTTTTATTTTTCTTCTCAAAGAATATCAGATTGACCCATAATGAATATGTCACAATTGTTATATGTTATAAATCTGTGATTTGGTACACTATGCTTTTGTCATTTTTGGTGACATGCAGTTAACTATAGATAAATTGTGTGTCAATAAGGATTATCTAACAAGGTAAAAAAGTTGCTTATTGTTTTAAGCTCAACACTGTCATGGCTGAAACTCTGCTGCCATTGTGCAATCCATAATGAGGATTCTCCTATCAGCAGTCCTGTACCTTCTGTGCTTGATTGTGTTTAATTTCTGGGTGGTAGCTTTGTGTGCCCTGCATTAAATTATCCTCTGTCAAAGGGCCTTCCAGGGGAGATAAGGTTGTAATGTAATATAGTATTCAGCAGAGCTCCAGAAGAAAAATCCATTTATTCCAAAGTGAGCTGCAGCTTCTGTTGTGGCTGCTGTGCATGCATATTACAATGTGCCTTTTAGTACTTTAATACTCAGTAAAATTACAAAGCAATGCTACCTCTGTTATCTCTGCTGATTGACTGGAAAGTTCTATTATGACTTTCCATTATTCTTTTCAGTGTTTTCAATTTACTAGTTAATAAGAGTGAGAGCAAGTGTCATGAATCATCACTCTATTGAAGCAGGATCAAACTAGAATTTTTTGTTTTGTTTTGTCTTTTAATTTTGTTTTTTCAGTGGCCCAGAGATGCAAAAGATAAAAACACTGGGAAAAGCCCAATAACAAAATGGAACCCATATGCACATGTAATATATGCACATATATTGAATGTATAGCAAGAACTTGCAGTACATGTGCATATATGTACAAACTATAGGTCCTTCATATATTGACATATATGTCGAGCCAGTAAAAATATTGTATGTATTTATAATAAATGTTTTACAGATACGTCATATTTTCCACACCTTTTAGTTCTGTTCCTTACTTTAGCTTAGCATGTAGCAATGGGTTCTTTCTCTCCCTCTCACACCTGCTCTCTCTTGCTCGGTTTGTCAAATGTTTAGCTGTTCCTCTGCCTCCTTTTAGTGGTACTGCTACATGTAATAAAAGTAGTTTACTGGCAATGTCGGAATTGAGGCCCAAGTGATTTGGAGACACAGTAGCCGGTGTGTACAGACTGGCAACTTGGAAGTGGGAGGAAGTGGGGAGGGATGACTGGCAGGAACTACATCAGGGAGGCTGGGTGACTATCTGAAGGAAGCATAGCCCTAATCAGACTCCCACAGTCAATGGCCAACCATATTCAGCCCACTCAGCGACTGACCCACACTCAAGAACAAGTCGTACACTAAGTAACATAACTCATTATAACAACAACTTTGGTGCTGTCCAAGGCCTCTTTGACCTTACAAGGGCCTGCCTTTTGGGACTTGCCACCTAAGAAACCGCAAAATTTCAAAAATTTCAAAACTTTCAGCTTGATTAAGCACTTTGGTTTTGGTTGGTATTTTTGGCCATTTGCTATTGAAGATGTTGAAATGATTACCAAAACACTGTAACACATGAGATACCAAGTGTTTGTACAGTTTGAAAACATGGAGTAGTTTTCACTTATTTCTAAGTTTTGCTCTTCAGATTATTGCAGATGGTGAATCACAAGATCTAGCCTTACAGGCCTAAAGGCTCCTCTTTGCAGGTGAGTGCAATCAATTTTATACATACGTACATATGAATAGGTATAATCATATTATGTAATCTGTTAGAGATTGTTGCAACATCCTAATGTTATCAAGAATGACCACTGTGCAGATGGTAGGATGTCGCTTTTTGCCTGATGTCATCTCTGCTTCCAACACTTTAGCTCTTTGTACTTGATAGCTTTTGTCAATCGTTGTGACAACCTGCCACAACACTGTGCCACAGAGAGCGCATAACAGAGAGCTGTCAGTCTCTGAGCTCTGGTTGAGTGCACATTTTCTGTTTGTAAACGGAAACCATATGTATGTCCTATATACAGCAGCGATGTGATTGTGTTATATATCTAGGTTTAGGTAATCATATCTCCTACCTAGTTTTCTACTTCCATGGCTTGTCAGTGGATCCTCTTGATGAAGGATCTTAATAGAATAAAGTGCAGGCAGATTTGCAGGCCAATGTGGAAAATAAACAACTGCATGAGCCAGAAGATCAAAAAGTAAGAAAGGAGAGAAAAACAGGAATATGTGTTTGACGACATGTAACTGTCATCCGGGGATCGTGTCGCCAAGGCCCCCGCCGTTGATTGCCACCCAATCCACAACCCGGCCCCGGATAAGCGGAAGATAATGGACGGATGGATGGATGGATGGAACTGTGTGAGACAAGAGGAGCTCCTGAGGTGTGGCTCTTCTCTCCATGTTGTGTGTATTAAAGAGATCTAATTCATCACGCCGAGTTTCTAATTCTTGAGAAAATTAGTGACTTTCTTACTCTACAAGGAGGAAGTTTCCCTTACATCAGGATGAAAAGCCATACAAACATTGTAAATATTCTTTTCTCTTTTCAGTGAGAGAAAATTGGACTTTTACAGAGATGGGCCTTAAATGGACAAGAGCTAAAATGGAGAGTTCCAGACAAAGAATGGATGAAGGTGCTGCAATAATGTACAGGATGAGAAAAAATAATGTTTGTTTTTTGTTTTGCTTTGTTTGATATAACATTAAAGTACTAGTACTAGAAAAGCACTCGGGGAGCGCAGACCTCCACCAAGCAGCACAGTTCCAGAATCCATTAAAAAAATTCCTGGATCCAGACGGTGATCTGGATCACCTCCAAAATTTAATTATTTGTTCCTGTTTCCAGAAAGGACATTTCCTGAAAATCATCAAAATCTGTCCATAACTTTTTGAGTTATGTTGCAAACAAACAGACAAACAAACAGACAGACAAACAAACGCCAGCAAAAGCATAACCTCCATGGCGGAGGTAATAAAGTAGTAACTTGGAAATGTCACACACTCAGAGACTTTCCCCACACATTTTTTTTTTCTCCTAATGAGACCATAAGGGCCGTTGTTACACCTCATGTAGACACTGCACACACGCCTCTGCGCTCAGTGTCTCTTCTCATCATCCTTCAGTGTGTGTGAGTGCTTCACTCTCCAGCCCGAGCTGCAGGATCTCCTGATGAAAAATGAAAAAACTCTCCATGGTTTGTCAAGAGGAAAATCAGGGTTTTCACTCCTGTGATTTCCTGGTTCCAAAAAAAAAAAAAAATAGGTGCAACGTGACCTATGTTCTACCTGCCTCTGATCAACAAATTGACAAATTGATAATAGACTGACCTTGTCAAAGCTGAAGATCAAACTGTTAACCTCCATATACCTCTAACACATGCTTTCCACATCTCCATCATCCCAAAACACAAGAAATCCCTTTGCCTCTCATTCCAGGGAATACAATATCAGTAGAACCACCTGCCATTCGGTTACTCCCTGGCTCCAGGCACTTTTTTTTTCAGGTGTGTGGAAACTGTTCTGGAGCCACTGCGCAGGTTGGAGATGGGAGAGTCATTTTATCTGTATGGCCTGCAAAAACCCGCTCCAGGGAGGAAGCTATGTTACAGACAATGAAACTGGTATCACATTTGTCAAGCTTGGGCTTCACTGGAAAAAGAGCTCTCCTATCCTCTTCCAGCTTGCTGTTTATCTGGGAGTGAAGGTAAATTCCGCCGCTATGAGAGCACGACTCTTGTGGCAGAGAGTGGAGGCGCTGACAGCTTTTCGCCAACATGTTACACCTCAGTATGTTGTGACAGCTCTCTCTGTCATGCAGTTGCTGGGTATGATGTCAGCGGTTCACGGTGATTCCCCTAGCTCTCCTCCACATGAGATGGGTGAATGGTGCAAAGGTGGTTCATTCACTCAGCAGAAATGCATGGTTTCCATTAGGGAGGATGAGCCGGATACGGATACGGATAAAGAATTTTTGACGAATACAATTATGATACGAGTAAATTCCGTCAATATCTGTGCTCATGCTGAAGGAAAATCCCCATTGTGTAACTGACTGTCTTCGCGCTCTGTGATTGGCCAGTCACACACAGCGCCCGCCCCTCCCTACACAGATACGTCTCTGCACGTCTAAATTTTATTTATTTTTTTATTTTTTACTGTCTGCTTGCTCTTAGTTTGGCTGGTGATATGAAGTCAGCTGGAAAACTTTGCTCGTACTGAACGTGGTGCTTTTGAGAAGAATACAGTGAACAAGGCTGTCATATTATTTCCCTGTTTGCCATCACTGGATGTTTGCATGAATCATGAAGTTCACACAGATCATTAAAAAATAAACAGTCTCACAGACCACTTATACACATACACACATATAGCTGAACACACAAAAGTAGCCTATATTAATATTTTTATTGTATGTTTCTGCATGCAGTATCTGACACTTTCTCACTGTAGTTCATGAAAATAATATTATAAATATTATTGACATATACTGTATATAGGCTTTGAATACAGTAGATTAGCAACTGCTGATCAATCCATATCAATTTCAGACTGAAGATAATGTACCGTTTTAAGCCACACCCATTTCTGCACCCACTTCCGGTTTAGGCACCGCCCACTCCGAGTACAGATACAGATAATGTAGATAGTTAAACAGATACAGATAATGTACATGGTTAAACAGATACAGATACAGATAGTGGTGTACTCGCTCATCCCTAGTTTCCATCCCTTCCTCCATAGCTTCCATTTTAGCATACTGGATTACTTTTAATGTCTTCTCAACAGGGATGCCTCTGGCTAGAGCTATGTCACATATATCAGTGTTCACAGATGCTTCTCTCTCAGGACATGTCTATCACCACGGTGGGAGGACAGTAGCTAGTTCACATGTCTCTCCACATAAACACATTGGGACTTCTGACTGTATGGAAAGTAATTCAGCCATTTGCCACACTGTTGCAGAGATAGCATGTGCTATTTTGCACAGATGACAAAGACAGCAGCTTACACAAAGTGCCTGGGTGCATGGTGGTCAGCATGGCTTCTGAACGTAGCCAAATGACTGCTGAGCTGGACTCACACACACTAACAGGTAGGGTGGGTCAGAGGTCCTCATTAGGGGGACTGGAGTCTCCATCCTGACCTGGTCTCCTGGGACAATCCTCCAATGCGTTTTTTTTTTGTGGGGGGCATTTGGCCATGGTTCAGAATGCTCTTATGCACCTTCCCTCCAGTTCCGATGATGCCTTGGTTCTTGGACCAAGTGCAAAGAGTGGCTGTATTGCAGTAAACCTTCTCTGTATTCCTCTGTCTGCAGAGTGCCTGTCACATTGATTGTGTCTGACTGTTTCACAGGTGTATCTCTCCTCTGGCACTGATCTCCTCTGAGCACATCAGAGCACACTCCACCACAAGTGTTACAGCTTCCATGGCTTTGCATGGAGGAATGTCTGGATGATCTGCACTGCAGCTTCTTGGTCTTCTCCCTGTTCTTTCATTTGATGTCATCTGCAGGATTCCTCCTTTTTCTCTTTGTTTGTCAGAGATTGATATGGAGGGAGTTTGGGTGTGCACTCTCTCTCCTGCATGTTGACACACGGACTGCTGCCCTTTTCCCCTACCCTGCTGTCACTGTGTAACCTGTGTCTCTGCTTTCTCACAGCAGTAGGCCTTATTTGTTCTTGGCCTTCACCCCTTTATGTGAAGAATATTAGATATTTATTTGTTGTATAATTGTGGCTGATGAGGTTCTGTGCACCATTGCACGCCATTGCTGGACATATTTTTTGCTTGTTGATGAAGGTGTGTGTTTGTGGTACAGACCCAGTGTGGCATGTACCATAACCTGTTTCACCCTTAAACCAAGAGCAAAAGCCTTAGATAGTGAAGCCTATAGGAAATAGAATAATAAACTTTATGAGTACAGGTGAGGTGACCTCTAAGGCTATTTTAGTTGGTTTACACAGCACTGAAAAAAACCCTTTAATCCACACCCACATGGTGTGGAATTATGTTGGCATGGGCCATACTGGAGATCTCAACTCTTTATTTTGATTTGTCCTGACAGAACTGATGCAAACTTTCAGGGAATGGTTGTTAACAATGATAATGATGATGATGATAGAATCATTGTCCTGTTATAGAAACCATCCTCTTTTCATTTGCAGCTTCAGACTGTGTGATGTTTGCTTTCAGAATTTGCTGGTATTTGATTGAATCCATCCTTCCTCTGAAGTGAAATGTTCCCTGTGCCACTGGCTGCAACCCAAGCACAAAACATGATCGATCCAGCGAACCCTCTGAGTTTTGAAATTTGAGAGATCAAATCTCCTGGGGTGCCCAAACTTCTGCACAGGGATTATTGCCTTTTTCACTCTAAAATTTTACAATTTATATACACTAATTTTGCCTAAAATGAGAGAATGTTGTATCTTTAATGTCATGCCTTTTGGACATCAGTTCATCTCCCACTCAGTTAATTAGTAACTTGTAACTCACAGTGTCAAAAGTTTTGACCAGGATCCCCCAGTATGCCAAAGTCTGTGGAGCAGCTACAGATCTCATGCAAGCTAAAGAAAAGACTATTTCCCACATTCTTTAAGCAGTTCACTCTCCCTGGCAGTTCCATTCATACTGGAACATTCTGTAATGCAGGATTTACACATGATTCAGTGCCAGCACAAGAAGAATCATGTCCCTGTCCTGGAAAGGCAAGGTGCAGAGGAAGGGGCAGGTCTGTACTGTGTCCCACTTTAATGTCAGATTGCTAAGGTTTTGCCCAGAATTAAAAAGAAAAAAAAACATTGGCATGAACATTCAAAAATGGCAAAACCTCTAGAGATGTTCTGCCTGGCAAGAGGCCTGTGTTATCATAAGAAGATGATATTTTTGTAGTTTCTACATTCCCCACTGATAAGCTGAATCTCTGGCACTAGCATTTAAATCCTGGCACAGCTGACAGACATATCAATTTCAGAAAAGGGCTGATCTCATCTGCTATTAAAACCAATTAAAATGATTCATTACATCACTAGTTATTGGAACATGAGCTGCAATCCATGGAGCACACACAGAGCGGCTATACCACAACAATCCAAGTTATTGAATAACCTAAGATAAGATAAGATAAGATAACTTTTATTGATCCCCCTTAGGGGAAATTTACTTGTCACAGCAGCAGTAACAAACAGTAAACAGTAACTCAAAAAAAATAAATACCAGTAAGTGGCTAGTTAAAAAAAATAAGGCAGTAATAAAAAAAACAAGAAACAATAAGTGGCATAGTGACAATAAAGTGACAAGTGAGGTAAAGTATTTACTAGGGATGAGCGAGTACGCCACTATCTGTATCTGTATTCGTATCTGTTTAACCATCTACATTATCTGTATCTGTATCTGTATTCGGAGTGGGCGGGGCCTAAACCGGAAGTGAGTGCAGAAATGGGTGAGGCTTAAAACTGTACATTATTTTAAGTCTGAAATTGATATGGATTGATCAGAAGTTGCTAATCTACTGTATTCAAAGCC
This sequence comes from Centropyge bicolor, assembly GCA_037975185.1. NCBI lineage: Eukaryota > Metazoa > Chordata > Actinopteri > Pomacanthidae > Centropyge > Centropyge bicolor. The sequence continues at coordinate 881,288 of JBBMOC010000083.1, forward strand.
TATATACAGTATATCTCAATAATATTTATAATATTATTTTCATGAACTGCAGAGAAAGTGTCAGATACTGCATGCAGCCACATACAATAAAAATGTTAATATAGGCTACTTTGTGTGTTCAGCTACAGCTCTATGTGTGTGTGTGTAAATGGTCTGTGAGACTGTTTATTTTTTAATGATCTGTGTTAACTTCATGATTCATGCAAACATCCAGTGATGGCAAACAGGGAAATAATATGTCAGCTTTGTTCACTTCTTCTCAAAAGCACCGCGTTCAGTACGAGCAAAGTTTTTCAACTGACTTCATATCACCAGCCAAACTAAGAGCAAGCAGACGGTTCAAAAAAAAAAAAAAAAAAAAATCGGAGCGGAGCGGAGGCATTTACCGACGCGACGCGAGCCGTTTTCAGCTCTGTCTTGTCAAATGCACCGCGCGTATGTTGGGAGCAGGTTGGGAGAGACGTGCAGAGACCATACAGTCTATGGCAGAGACGTGTCTGTGTAGGGAGGGGCGGGCGCTGTGTGTGACTGGCTAATCACAGAGCGCAGAGAGAAGACAGTCAGTTCCACAATGAGGATTTTCCTTCAGCACGAACACAGATATTAACATATTTTACTCGTATCATAATCGTATTCGTCAAACATGCTTTATCCGTAACGGATACTCGTCTGAAACGAGTATCCGGCTCATCCCTAGTAAGAGAGAAGGGGTTGAGAACGTGAAACGTACTCAACCTGCACCTCTAAATACTATTTACCTGCACCAACTCCTCTCTCCACATTTCACGTTCTCAACCCCTTCTCTCTTACACTCATCTCTTTCTTTCATTCACAAGCTTTCTGTGACCCCATTTGCTACCCTTTTCTTTTTTATTCATTCAATGCGTACCTGAGGGCCACCAGGGCAGGAGGAGAAATTGCCTTTGGAAAGCTGGAGTCGTTTTGGAGAGTTCCTCTAAAGCAAAGTGACTTTCACTTCACATTCACCACAGATGTTGTTAACTTCCTGAACGCTCCAGAACTTTTTTGAGTTAATAAGGTGGTGACTTTACTTGAAGCAGGAACTCTGGAATGGCCACTACTCCAAACGATCACAAATTACTTGAAATTAGATGTTAAAGCTGAGCTGTGACCATTACCACTGTGTTTTTTGAATATTATACTAGTATAGTACAAAAAGCATTAGTCATTACACAACCCATGCAATTGTTGCATACATGTAACATACACATATACATCTCTTCCCATGTTTCCTATTTCTTTCTAAAAAACCTAGACAATTAGTGGTTAAATGTGTTAGTTGAACCTAGTTATGGGACATGCTGTTACATACTGTGTCTCTAGCACTGATTTCTCTCCACCAGCAGACCACAGCACAGTAGATGGCACTTGCCACTACATACAGGTACAAGATCTCCATAACGCATTGAAAGACCTGAGCTTCCTCATTAAATAAAGTCTGCTTATCCCCTTCTTGTACACAGCACCCATGTTGACCCTCGAGTCCAGTCTGTTGTTCAAGTCTAGCCAAAGTACTTGTAGTACTCAACAATTCCTACCACCTCACTTATAATACTCATGGTCTTGGCCGCACATGGTCCTGTCGCACTGGAGATTTTTGCTTCCATACTGCATGCATTGTGAAACAGTGTACTGATCTGAGAAAATGGCATGTAAACTAAAATAAATAAATATAGAATAAAAAAGATTTGCTGTAGTAAATGAAGCATTTGTAATATGATTTAAATGTAATGTTTTGTAAATGTAATGTCTTGTCAGTGTTCGAAATTTATGAGATTTCCCTTGGTATTTATGATTTCAATATTACATAGGACAGTGGAGGATACAGTTCCTGTTTGAGGAGGGAACTAGTCTCTGACACTGTAACATGCTTTTGAGTGGAAATCCTCTTTGTAAGATAAAGTTTTCTGAGAGCATTGTATATTCATGCAACACTCATGCATATTGAAGTCAGAGCAGGCCCAGACTGGTCATTGTGAAAATTCCCACTGGCCTGGCTGATTGATTGGCCCAGAATGTCAGGGCAACATGAATGGTTACAGTGAAAACAGCACAGGGCAGCCGTAGTCACTAACACCTGTATGATCTCTGCCTGTCACCACACGTGATTGCCCAGACTCATGTACACATTATCAGTCAGTGCATGGAGTGCACATGGTCAACCAGTGTGGGGGAAAATGAACACCACAGAGAAAGTGCAGCTAAATGCTGCCAAAATTACATATGTGTTTACCAACCAAGGGACACATTAGTGTTTTTAAAAGAAAAACATCCTAACAGGATCAGCATATCACACATAGCAAAAACACCCTTCCCGAGTTGATTCTGTGTTTTAGTTAAGTAAGTAGTAAGTTACTCAGCACTTCCAGAAAGTCATGATGAGTCCAGTCACAGCTCTGAGGAAATGCCAGTTGGAAAAACTTGCACTCCAAAAGTGTACAAACATACTCCTCAAACTGAGCAGACTTGACTGTTTTTAACTATTTTTAATGTTGTCAAAGCATTTTTTGTGCACAATGAAATTAAGATGTTACTGGCATAAGCATTGACAGAAAAAAAAATCCAACTGAACTACAGTATATGTGGTCTGTTGTGAATGTATGGACATCGGCCTGGGCTGAGTTTTCCAGCATGCATGTTATACCAGTGCAGCCCTGACACAGAGGATGGTCATAGCAGCATCCTTCCATTTAGAGTTCCTAAAATATGAAAAGCACAGAATGCCACCTTGTCTGCTTGGATTACTTTTTGCTGTGCTATCTTTAGCTGCTTTTCCATCTATCTGTCCTGTGACAGAATGCTCCAACAGCACTGCATTTCCACTGGTTGTCAAGTAATCAGCTTCAGTGAAATCTCTCACTGCCAAATCCAAAGGGAACACAAAACATGCGTGAGTCCAGCCTGCTTTGCACACTGTAGAGGCAATGCTGGAATCATTTGTTGTCCATTACCGTTGCTAGAACTTCTCCAGTGATGTTCCAGCCATATGCTTTAGAGACTAAATGGCATGTGATTCAAATCCCTGAATATAAAGCAATAAAGCTTTGAACATACCTTAGCATTTGCACAGTCAGCATGCACATATTTTCTTCTACCACTTGATCACTAAAGGGAAGAAGAAGACTCTTTTCGTGTCTTATGTTAAACCCAACTGCATACTGATTCTTATCCAAAATATATTGATATCCTTCTAATGTTTATTTTTTCCAGTTCAGGAAAGGTGTCATCTGTACACTGAACAGAAGTCACAAGGAGGAAGTAGGGGTGGGTGGTTTAGTATACACAAACAGGACTTTAACGCCAGAAAACACATGAGAAACATCCTGTTTCAAGAGACAGAAACACATCAGTTCTTAACAATGCTCTGAATGTGAAACATTTACAGGAACAGGTTGTGAAATATTAATTTGTTAGTTAGACACTTGAAATGTAGCTACTTACAGACATTTGGCTAAGACATGAACACACATACACCCACAGTAACTGAAATCAAATAATAACATAATTAACCCAGAGCAACAAAGTGGGGAAAGTAGCATGATTTTATTGTGGAATTTATTAAATTAAAGGGACTGGAAATACGCATCTTGCTTAGTTGGCATGCACATAATATGACAGCCTTGTTTGTACCTCTTCCTTTTATACGTTTGTGTCTGCCTGTGGCTACTATTCAACACCCGGTTTTTATTTGACTACCGTTTATTTATTTGAGGAAATATAGTACTTTTAAGTTTGCGGCCACTGCCAGCATGTTTGATCATCTTCAGTAGTCTTTCAAGACCCCCAGGACTGGATTGTCAGACTATCTGTCTGATAGGCCCCAGTTTGTGTGGCTAGAGAGATCCTTGTCTAATGCAGTGGTTGGTAATACTGGAACACCTCAGATTTTCAGTATGACTCTGAATCTTATCTGTTGACTCTTTGGTGAACCCCAAATTGCTCCCAATGGCTATTCCATTGGTGAATGTGTGTGCATGCTTAGTAGTGGTACCCACAGTCCAATCAGCCACCATGTGCGAATTGATGAATGCTGGCTTGCTTTGTGAAGCACTTTGAGTGGTCTAAGAAGACTAGAGAAGTGCAATATAAATGCAGTGCATTTACCATTCTGTTGGGCTGGTAGGTTGACTGAGCGGTCATCAGTCAGGTTGATTTCAGTTGTGTGTGAATATGTGCACATGGTTAACAAACTTTCACATTAGCACTTTCTAGTGAGTCACCATGTGTGGATGCATAAATGTGGGCATGCTTTGAGTGGTCTAAAAAGACTAGAAAAACGCTATATAAATGTTGTCCATTTATCAACAATATTCTGGATCAGTTCATGTGAAATCAACAAGTCCATAAAATCAACTGGTTGTTTTGAATGAAGGGCAGCAGCATCATTGACATTCAATGATTCTCCAGTACAGGCTGCCAGTACATTCCATGCAACACAGGATTACCAGGTCCAAAAACTGCAGTTGGTTTACAGGGGTCCTTGCTTGGTCACAAGCCATGTCCAGGCACTTGACCTCTACAACATCCATGAGATCCATATGTCTGACTTCTGCCTCATTGCTGTGTTCAATCTTTGAATAATTAGAATTAATTTAAAGATACACCATTTTTCTTTTCAACAGAATGGTAGCTTTGATGTGCATGGGCCTTTCTTATTTTATCTCTGTGAGGTGGGAATGGCAAAAGAGACTCAGACCTTGACTCCTCCGACTCTATGTCTAAATTCATAAATATCACTTTGGTAAATCTGAAAATCAGTGGTTGTCTCACTCTGGATACGAGCATGTGCTAAATGCCTAAATTTTAACACAAGAGAATATGGTGCATACTGTGATGAAGACAGCATCATTGGTTGAGGATAGCACATGGTAAAGATGACACTCAGCAATAACTTCACAAATGTTTATCCACACATATTAATACCATTTCCCTCAGCTATGATGGTGAGTGCATGCACCACAATTATTGACACAAAATAAGTAACGCAATACCACACTGTTCATTCCATCCAGATTAGTTTATTTATACTCATCTTGCAGGGAATTTTTGCTGAAGGGTCAAAATGTTGTTCTCCTCTACAGCATCAGAGTCTGAAACAGAAGGTAGGTCATTGATGTAATTAGCTGTTGGTTGGTCCAGAGGGAGGGGCTCGACAGTTAGAACTCTCTGGCCAACAGGATCGCAAGTAAATCAGTTGGAGGGTGGCTGTAAACCACACAGATAACAAAAAGACAGTTGTGTGATATTGATATATTTTTGCTTTTTGCTGTGGACGTCCAAGTTTTTGTTTTTTTCACTGTTTTTGTAAATAAGAGCACCTCATTTTTTTGCAACTCAAGCCATCATTTAATGATTTTTCTTTAAACGAGATAACCCAGCCTTTTTGATACAAATACCATCACATTAACCAACAAACTAAATTATCTTCTCTACCTCTTGCAGGTGGGAATGAAAAAAAAAAACAGGTTTGCGCTTGAATCCCTTGACTCCCTGTCTGGAATAATATGACTAATACCATAATAGAAAAATATCACATAAATATCACTTTGGTAAATTTTATGTGTACAAAATGAGAGTTAAATTATTTCTATTTTATCTTTTCTCACAATTTAGACATTTAGCAGACAATCCTGTAACATACTATCAAATGGGATAGAGAACAAGACCTAAACCTTGAATCCCACGACCTCAAGTCTGAAGGAACGTGGACTGAACTGTCACTATCCATAGGTTGACAACTGGGTGTTCGTCTTTGCCCAACTCCACCAGTTATTTGTACACCCATCTCATGATGATTTCTACTGATTCTAGTGCCCTTCTGAGCAGTCAGGACTTCTACTGATAATACATAGGTTGGACGGTGTCTTTCAGAATAGATCTGGAGGAGCAGCAGCTCTCTGCGGGATTTGTAGGAGAACTGGAGGGGAAAGGGAGATGGTGTCCTTGTTAAATTGTAGCAGCAGGGATTACCACCTGCTCTCCCATCAATACATCTAGTAAATGTTTGCTTTCTAGCCAACAAAATGGATGAACTGCTGCTTTACCGCAACCTGATTATTAAGCATATTCCAGATAGTACACTACGTCTGCAGGAGTCCTAACTCCTTGTTGCGGACCACGTAATGAAGTTATCAGGGAAAATGAGAGGAGGTGGAATTTACTTCTGTATAACTGAAGATTGATGAGCAGATGTGTGAGAGGCAGAGAAAGGCACCAAGCCCAGACAGCATGTCACCATCCTGTCATAAAGCCTGTGCTCACCAGCTAGCCCCCATCTTCATACAGATCTGCAGCAAATCCCTGGAACTGTCAGAAATTTGCTCCTGCTTCAAATGCTCAAATCATATCTGTCTCCAAGATACAAAAACATCGGCCCTCTTGCCTGAATTCTGTGATCACGAAAGTCTTTGAGAGACTGTGTTGGTCCGACTGAGGGACATCACAGGTCATCTGCTGGACCCTCTGCAGTTTACCAGGCAAACAGGTCCATTGATGAGCAGTCAACAAGGGACTCCGCCACATCCTGCAACAACTCGAGTCTGCAAGGACACATACAAGAATCCTGTTTGTGGGCTTAAGCTCAGCATTCATCACCATCATCCCCAGTGTCTTGAGCTCCAAACTTACCTAGCTCACTGTGACAGCCTCCACCTGCAGCGGAAACTTGCTCACAGACAGGAGGCAGCAGATGAGGAGGCTGGGATGCTGGGGAAAATCACAGCCAGCACTCAAACAATTAGCACTTCTGCTCTTCTTCCTCTACACCAACTGCACCTCAGGAGACCCATCTGTTTAAACTCCAGAAGTTGGTTAATACAATGGTCATCAGCATTCTCTGGGACAGAGTTGAATCTGCATACAGATGGGAGCTTGGCCCATTGGTGCAGTCATAACGACATAAATGACAAAGGATTTTAGTAGGAGCCTCTCAACACTGGCCCCCCTTACCAAACTGGTGGTGGAGGACGATCCTCTTGAAACGTGCTGTAGACCCTGCCACACCTGCCTTGGACTGTTGTCAGCCAAGTGATTCTCCACTTTTAACCTAATAAGTAGGTTAAGGCACTATGTACAGTTGATAATTACTATTAGAATAATTATAGTCAGCAAATATATTTTTTCAACATCAAATGAATATAGACTTCAACAGGTTAATCTAATTATGTAGCAACACATGGGCAGAAGACTGTCATCTCTTGTTTGGCATTGCTGTTATGTTAATTACCAGTGTAGTACTATTGTGCCATTCTGCAGTGCTACAGCACATTTACAGTAGTCTAACATCATCAGTCTTAAGTAAAAGGTCCACCAAAGCCATGTCATCATTGTATTTCAAAAGATCCTGAACTCTTTAAGGCACAAGGAAGTTAATGGAGCTATGTTCTATCTTCTTTTTTTAGAGGGGCAGTAAAGTCGAGTAAAGCCTGCAGCTCCACCAGCAAAATGATCAATTTGGGAGGGTCTGAACTTAGCACACAAGTCCTCTTGTTATATTGAGGCACAGCACTGAATTAAATGCCAATGGAATCACTTCCCTTAGTTTAGCTATGATGCTACCAGATAGAAATGCAGTGTAGGATTTATTTTTCTAATAGTCTAGTCGAATATAGTAAGGAAAGTAAATTAAAATTTAAAGAATAATGGTCCGATAAAAAAAAATAATTCTGTCGTTCTGTCAAAAGTCTTTAAGTCTTCAATTTCAATGCCATATGAAGGGTGTGGTTAAAACAGTGAATGTATCAGAATGATCAATTCCCAACTAGCAGAATTCAGATATAAAATCTAAACATGAGCCAGGGGCATGATAATCTAAAACAAATAGAACTGGCTGTAGTTTTTTCCGAGTTTGGCATGAAAGACTAAGAATAAGAATTTAGGACAAGTACAGTAACTGAGTTTAAGTTTAGGGTTGATTAAGAGGCCTGAGTCGAAAATGGCTGCAACTCCACCTCCTCAGCTACAAAGAATAACAATATAGTCTGATGTAAAATCTAATTCAACTTTAGATGGCAGAGAACTGACGTTTATGAGTCCAGATTTAATTCTTCTGTTTTCTTGTGCTACTGCAGTGGTGGCATTAGTATCTATTAGATGTGTATATTTAACTCCTCCTCCATGTTTGATTCAAATCATATAAGTGGTGGTGGTGGGTAGACACTCTCTATGGGGTCTGGGCTCTAATGGTAGCACAGAGAAGAGAGGACTTCAACTCTGCTTACTGGTCTCAACTGTGGATTGTCATGGTTTGGTCCACCAATAAACTAAGATTTTTAGATATGAGAGTTGCTCCATCCACTGGTCATATGTTATATATGCTACAAATATGCTACCAGCAGCACAACAACCATAAATTAGACAATATGCTACTATGACATGTCAGCAAGTCAACCACTAAAACGCCATCTAATCTTTTGGGTAAGAGGAGGTGGAGGTGGTGCAGGAGTATAAATACCTTGGGTTGTGGCTGGACAACAAGCTGGACTGGTCAAGCAACACGAGGAAGCTGTATAAGAAGGCTCAGAGTAGGATGTACTTCCTGAGGAGGCTGAGGGCATTTAACATCTGCAGGAAGCTCCTGTGGATGTTTTACCAGTCTGTGGTCGCCAGCGTTTTGTCTTATGCTGTGGTGTGCTGGGGAGGGAGCACAANAGTCTGTGGTCGCCAGCGTTTTGTCTTATGCTGTGGTGTGCTGGGGAGGGAGCACAACAAAGGCAGACCTCTCCAGGCTGGAGAAGCTGATCAGGCGGGCCAGCTCAGTAGTGGGGATGAAGCTGGACCCTCTGGCAACAGTGGCAGAGAAGAGGACTGTTAACAAACTGCTGGTCATCCTGGACAATGCCAGCCACCCTCTGCACACTGTCACCAGCAGCCAGAGGAGCCTGTTCAGCGAGAGGCTGCTCCTCCCCAGGTGCAGGACTAGCAGACTGAAGAACTCTTTTGTCCCCCGTGCCATCAAACTGTTCAACTCCTCATTGGGGGGGAGGAGGACGAACAGAAGAAAAGAGGGACTATAGACTGTGCAATAAACTGGACTTCACTCATAACTGGACTGTTTAAATGTCTAGCAATACTACACCGTGCAATATATATATATTTATAGAAGGTAAATGTAAACCTGTCACTGCTGTTATCACTATTACTATTACTGTTACTATTATTATTATCATTATGACTACTACTGCTATTATTTCTGACACTGCTGTTGTTGATGTCATATAGCACAGTGTAGTATACTAGTATAGTAGTATTATTATTATACAACATACTATATTATTATATTAGTATTATATTATATTATGATAACTAACTAGTAGTATATTACTGCTATTACTATTATATGTAGTGGAGTGTAGTCTACATCACATTATACTACCAACTATACTATTATATTAGACATGTACATGTATGTTATACTCTTGGATGTTATACATTGTATATGCTATATCATACTACTATTACATGCTATATTATATTATATTATTTTATCATAGTATACTGCCATATGCACTCTATCATTACCATCAGCATTCCATACCCACTGCTGCTACACTCAGCACACATACACGTATGCATATTTTCTGTTGATCTCCTACAAGTGCCTATTTTGATTCAAATTCCTGCTACCTCTACTGCCTAATTTATTGTGTCCTTTTTCAGATTTTATATATTTTTATTTTCTATTCTATTTTATACTTTGTATTCTATATTTAACAGTGCAATATATGAGAATGCGATGGAGATGCCAATTTCCCGGAGGGAACCTCCCAAAGGGATTAATAAATAGGGATGAGCGAGTACACCATTATCTGTATCTGTATTCGTATCTGTTTAACCATCTACATTATCTGTATCTGTATTCGGATTGGGCGGGGCCTAAACCGGAAGTGAGTGTAGAAATGGGTGAGGCTTAAAACTGTACATTATTTTAAGTCTGAAATTGATATGGATTGATCAGAAGTTGCTAATCTACTATATTCAAAGCATATATACAGTATATCTCAATAATATTTATAATATTATTTTCATGAACTGCAGAGAGAAAGTGTCAGATACTGCATGCAGCCACATACAATAAAAAATATTAATATAGGCTACTTTGTATGTTCAGCTACAGCTCTATGTGTGTATGTGTGTAAATGGTCTGTGAGACTGTTTATTTTTTAATGATCTGTGTGAACTTCATGATTCATGCAAACATCCAGTGATGGCAAACAGGGAAATAATATGTCAGTCTTGTTCACTTCTTCTCAAAAGCACCGCGTTCAGTACAAGCAAAGTTTTTCAATTGACTTCATATCACCAGCCGCGAGCCGTTTTCAGCTCAGTCTTGTCAAATGCACCGCGCGTGTGTTGGGAGAGACGTGCAGAGACCATGCAGTCTATGGCAGAGACGTCTCTGTGTAGGGAGGGGCGGGCGCTGTGTGTGACTGGCCAATCACAGAGCGCGAAGACAGTCAGTTCCACAATGAGGATTTTCCTTCAGCACGAGCACAGATATTGACGGACTTTATTCGTATCATAATCGTATTCGTCAAACATGCTTTATCCGGCTCATCCCTATTAATAAAGTACTCTGTCTGTCTGTCTGTCTGTCTGTCTGTCAGTAAATGATTGCGACCAATAGCCTGTCCAGCACTGTGAGAAGTCCTTTAATCAAACACAGTATATGTAGTGTGTGTCACAGTATTGCACCCAGGTCTCGGTTTAGCCTTTGTTTTTGTTCAGCCTTAGTTTCATTGTGTCACAGTTTTATGTCACAGTTTTGCACCTTGGTCTTGGTTTAGATGTTGTTTGTTTATGCTTTGTTTTCACTGTCACATTCCTGCCGGCCATCACTTTGTCTTTTTTCTCAGTTTAGTTTCTGTCATGCCATTATGTGTTTTGCCATAGTTTCCTTTCAGTCATATGTATTGTTTAGTTCTGTGTTCTGGTTTCTGTTGTTTCTCATTTTCTATGTCCAGTGTCTTGTCTCTCATCCTGTCTTAATCATGTCACTTAACAGCCACACCCACCTCATCAATTCACCTGTGTTTTCTGTTGAAGTTAATCATCTATACACACTATTTAAGTCAGTTGTTTTTTGTTCACGTTGCCGGATTGTCACTATTCTTCATGTCACGTTTTGACCACGCTTCTGTTCACGTTCACGTCGATGTCCATGTGTTGCTATATATTGCCAAGCCAGTGAGTTTTTGTTTATACTTTGTTTTATTTTTATTAAAGAAGTTGTTGAGCAGTGAATTGTGTGATGCACTTGAGTCCGCACACGCCCGCCATGACACATTGTCTCATTCCTGCCAGCCATAGTTTCAGTTATGCCATAGTCTCCTTTCTGCCATATCCTGCTCATGTCTTGTATTTGTCCTGCTATGTTCTGTCTTGGATTTGTCTCAGGTTTATGTCTTAGTTCCCTGCCTTTGTTTGTCATAGTTCTTTCAGTTCAGTCCTGTCATGTTGTAGTCATGCTGTTGTCCTGTCTTAGCCCAGCCTTGTCACATGTTATGTAATGTATTAGTTCTGACTTTTCTAGTTCTGTGTTCTGGTTCTGTTCTGTGTGTCTTATTCTATATCCATGTCTTGCCTCTCGCCCCACCTCTGCTTCAGTCACTTATCAGCCACACCCACCTCATATAGTCACCTGTGTTTTCTGTTCAAGCCAATCACCACCAGGACTCTATTTAAGTCAGTAGTTTTCTGTTTGCCTTTGCCGGATCATCGCGTCATGTTCATGTTCTCGTTCCTGCTCTTGTACTTTGTCATGTCATGTCATGTCATGTCATGCCTTGCTGATTTTTTGTGTTTGGATTTTGCCCTTTACCCTTGTTCTCGATGTCCAGCAACCAATTAATAGGGCAAATGATAAAAGCACATACAGAAAATATATGAGGCTCTGACTGGGCTAGTTGGCATCAGTCAAATGTGGCAACAGCGCAAACAGTTATAATTTTATGTCAAATTAAACTCAAATCTGCAAATCACTGAACTCTTTAAGCATGTCATCTTCCCTCTGGAACATACTATGTCATAATGGATCGATAAAGAATTTAGGCTCTAAGGGGTTCTGGAGATGACAATTTCAGTCACTTTGTTGGTTGATCAGTCTACCACTTTGGTCCAGACTGAAGTACCTTGATAAAGACAGTATATGAGTGTTCAAGAGAAACAGCATTGTTATTGGCCTATTTGATTGAGAGTATTTTCAATCTTTAAACACATTATCAAAGTCAAAGACAGAATAGCAGTCCACTAGTTTGAGCAGAACTTAAAGAACCATGGGAAATGAAGGAACCTCCTGTCAATGGACACAGTAGGAGAGAGGTAAAGAAAGAGAAATCAGAGAGAGGGAGTATCCAGCATACAGAAGTAGGTGTTCTCCTCTTGTTAACAAGCTGTCAGATCAAAGGTAAGCAGGGCAACAGCTCTTTCTATCCAAGCCTCCTCCTCGCCTCCACTCACCTCTGTTCTTCCTTCTCTTTGACTTCCCCCCTGCACACAGCCTGCACTTCATCACGCTGCACGCTTTTTGACCCCACTCAAGACTGCTACTGAATAGAGAAACAGAGAAGAATGAAGAGGTCCCAGGTATTCATCAGAAAGATGAAGGCTGAAGTAATACTTTAAGACATCTTCAGAAAACTCTACAGCCTATTAGTATAGCTGTGATTTATCCTACAGCCACTTCATAAAAAAAAACTTTTACGTTTGCTGTTGTCAACACACAAAAAATTTTTCTGGGGAAGTGGACAGGTACAAAGAAAGATAGGTATTGCACAAAAGTTCTGCATTGAGTGTAACCTGTGGGCATTGAGAAAGTTTGTTGAATAAATGTCTCTGCAGGGTTCACTGACATCACATTACAGTACACCACGAGGTGTTGGGCCACAAATAGTTAAATTACACTATGATACATAACATCACAACTCACTTGTTGACAGAGATATAACCAATACTTTTACAAGGATGTTTGTTGCCACAGTCTGTTCAGAGGAGGGATGGGAATTGATAAGATTTTATTGATAGCAATGGCATCAAATCTGTCTATTGAACCAATTTTTTATCTAATTAATTCCACATCAATAAGTGAATCAGTGAGGGAACATATGGGTCTTTACTAGGGATGAGCCGGATACTCGTTTCAGACGAGTATCCGTTACGGATAAAGCATGTTTGACGAATACGATTATGATACGAATAAAATCCATCAATATCTGTGCTCGTGCTGAAGGAAAATCCTCATTGTGGAACTGACTGTCTTCGCGCTCTGTGATTGGCCAGTCACACACAGCGCCCGCCCCTCCCTACACAGACACGTCTCTGCCATAGACTGTATGGTCTCTGCACGTCTCTCCCAACATACGCGCGGTGCATTTGACAAGACAGAGCTGAAAACGGCTCGCGTCGCGTCGGTAAATGCCTCCGCTCCGGTCCGATTTTTTTTTTTTTTTTTTTTTTTTTTAACCATCTGCTTGCTCTTAGTTTGGCTGGTGATATGAAGTCAATTGAAAAACTTTGCTCGTACTGAACGCGGTGCTTTTGAGAAGAAGTGAACAAGGCTGACATATTATTTCCCTGTTTGCCATCACTGGATGTTTGCATGAATCATGAAGTTCACACAGATCATTAAAAAATAAACAGTCTCACAGACCATTTACACACATACACACATAGAGCTGTAGCTGAACATACAAAGTAGCCTATATTAATATTTTTTATTGTATGTGGCTGCATGCAGTATCTGACACTTTCTCTCTGCAGTTCATGAAAATAATATAAATATTATTGAGATATACTGTATATATGCTTTGAATACAGTAGATTAGCAACTTCTGATCAATCCATATCAATTTCAGACTTAAAATAATGTACAGTTTTAAGCCTCACCCATTTCTACACTCACTTCCGGTTTAGGCCCCGCCCAATCCGAATACAGATACAGATACAGATAATGTAGATGGTTAAACAGATACGAATACAGATACAGATAATGGTGTACTCGCTCATCCCTAGTCTTTACCCTTAGTAATGGACCTGCTGCTCAGTTGTGAAGCAGTGGCATTTGTGGGCCAGAGCATGAAATTTTGAATTTAAGCCATATTTTTCATAGAGGGTTTTTCAGCATATTGCTTTTGTCTACACCTTTACTTTACTACTAATTTACAGACATTACAACTAGCACTGTTGTCATTGTGAAATTTTTATGACTCTTTCTTCTTCTCCACTATGACTCCTTCTTGTTGCTCATTGTCAGCAGTGTAGATGCATGGGTTAGATGTCATTGTTTCTGCCTTGCGCAACTGTCAAGACATGTCAACATCAATAAAAGGAAACAAAAAGATTAGAGGCATATGACTGGACAATTCCCATCGCTATTACAGAGTCTCACGTACACCATGATGTAAATACATGAAAGAAATCAGATAAATGCATATTTACACTCACATACCCACAAATAGCACCAACACAAATGACAATGAGTTTTGATGAGTGATGCTATGTAGTGGAGACAAACCTGCCATAGCGTGCCCCTTTCCAGTTTGTTCCTATTAGAGACAGTTAACATGCTGAAGATATGGGACAACAATTTTTAGAGCAGCAAAAAAAAAAAAAAAAGGGGGGGGGGGGGGGGGCTACAGACACAGGGGGCTGCTTTGAGTTTGCAAATTCCATTTTTTTTGGCAGTGTTTGTGGATGTCAGTGATGTGTTGTTTCAAGCTCAGTTTATTGTTCAGGGTCAGTCCGAGATATTGGAAGCACTTCATCATCGCACACTTCTATTGTTGATATAGAAAGGGCTTGTTGGTGGAGTTGTGGGCTTTCCTGTGTGTGCTGGAAATCTTAATTAACAGTCCATTGATCTTTGTTACATTCAGCTGCAGGTAATTGTTCATGCACCATTGCGTGACATGGGAGAGTCTCCCTAGAGCCTGTAAGAGAGGTATTGTCATTGCCAGTGCAAGTATAGCAGTGTCAAAGTGTTTGTGGTGTGTGGTGACAGATGAGGGGCTGATTGTCAGTGGTGTACAAGGTAAAGAGAAAGGGGCTCAGGACACAACCGTGTGGGATGCCAGTTTGGGTGACGGTGGCTGGTTGAAGATGTTAAAGCGCCCACTTTGTTTATGGACTGTCACTGAGAAAGCTGTGTACCCTGTGGATGACAAGTGGGAGGAGGTTCCTCTGTAGATGTTGTAAATTAAATCACTGAACTGCACCAACTGAACCTCTTGCTTACATGTTACCCTGCTTGTACACAAAAGCTAAAGGGTTGGGCTAGAGGGTTGGGTCTTGTGACAGTTTAGTACATGTAGCATAACATTGTGATGTGCAAAGCTGAGCATGGAGTACAGACATTGCTGTGGCTGTTTTTTTACAGATGTTTTTTTTAACCTCTTTCTTCTGGCCTAAAAATGATGAAATTGCTGAGATTTAGGCTTGGGCTTGGAAGGCTTGAGACTAGAGTTGTAGCAGATGACCAGAGTTGTAGGTTTCAGTCCAGGTTGATTTGGAAACCCATGTTCACTGTGATAACACCAAGTGAGATGGTTTAGTAATACAGCAGACATTAAAAAAAATAACAAGAGCAACTGGTGAATCTGTTTATGGAGCAGCCAGACAAAGTCACATCTTAATAAAGTTAATACGAATTGCAAACATGATATGATTTCATGTTGCACAGTTAGCCAGGCAGCTTGCTTAAGAGTTTGAGGTGTGCAACCTGTCTCCTCCTCTTGTTTATTGAACAGCTCACTGTAGCTACTCCTTCTTGTTACATTACTCTCTGCAAGATTTTAAAACAATCTGCTGACAAAAAATGACTAAAATGCCCTTTCCTTGTTTTGTATGTATGACGAATGATCCCTATGAGAAATGCATTGTGTTTCCTGTGACTGCTTCACAATAAAAGTTACCCTATGTGTTACCAGTTGAATATTTTCAATGTGAAGCAGCAGCAGAAGGAAATGTTGGATGTTAGCATTAGGCAGTAACTTAATCGTAAAACAACAAACAGTAAGGCTGATATCAATGAGATTAAACAATAACACTGGATTACACGCTGCATCATTTCCTGTGAACCCATATATGTCTGAAGCCAGTTTGAGCTTGGAAATGGTGGACTAAGAATGAAAACTACTGTACACAGTAGGTAGTTAATGAATACATACATATTAAATATCTACTGCAGAAAAATGCTAATAGCATCAAAAACAGACCGTGATTTAACGAAGAACTTAACGACTATACCTTTAAATGCAAGATACAGCCCCGCTTAATTATACATAACAAAGAGCTGTTATAAAGAATGGGGTAGGGACTGAAATGCAACACACAAGAATGGATGGTTGTTAAAGCCTTTAATAAGGGGAAAAGAAGTCTTTAACAAAAACTCACGGCAGGGTCTGGTCCAGGAAAAGCCAAAAATCAAAAAACAGAAATAAAAGACAAGAGCACAGAACGGGCATAAGATGACGAAGGTGACCAAGTTCTTCTTGGTTAGATAAAAAAAAAATACAGAAAACATCCAGACTGGTGATAAATTAAAGGAAAATATAATGTGCCTTATATTAAATTAAGATGTAGTCTGCCATGAGCCTCCTGATCCACTTCATTGCTCCTTGTCATGGATTTTCAAAGTCTCTGAACTCTCAACTGAGGGATGAACAGCATTCCTCTAATTGATCTCCATACATTTTCAGCTGGGATGAGATTTGTTGACTGTGAGGGCCGTAGCATATGATTTACATCATTCAAAAAACATTACAAATACAAATATATTGATTTATTGCTATTTTTAACAATCATCAAGCATTATATTACTTGAGTGAACCAGGTAGCTTATGTTAATCCCTGAGTCTGAACGTGCTGTCAGCTAGCCAGTCAGTTTGACTGAAGAGTCAATGGAACCTGAATCAGAAAGACATCAGTTAGCCAGACAATTTATCTAGAGTATCATGGTTCAGTCAAGTTGATAACCCATCATACTAACTTAACACTATTCTGTCAGCCATTCAGTCATTGAGAGTTGTTTTTATCATCCACTCTGATCTTAAGCCTTACTACAAGGACCATAAAGTCAAAGGCTTGTGCTCCAGCTGAGCATCAGAGTCAAAGGGCTGTGGCAAGATGGTGGGCGGCAGGAGCTGGTAAATGAAGGCCAAACATAAGTCCTTGTAAACCAAAGAGCACCAAAACTCCCTGATTCCCTCTCCCCATCATCAAACAACGAGGTTTGTTTTTCAATATTATTGATTCATTTTAGTGCCCTGAGGCTTCAGTTACTGTGCTGGTGATGTGTGATCCTTAATCTTTCATAATAATATGAATTAAAAAACAATATTTATTTGATAAAAATTGTGTGGTTGTGTAGAAGTGTTTGAAAGATTGGCTCTTCTGTTTCAGTTGATTGTTTTTGTATTATTATTATGGTCTTCATACCCCAGCATTTGGCCTTCATACCCCTCAAAAAACAAGGCAAGTGGCCTTGCTTAAATTCTTGACCTGTTTGTTATAGATGCTGACTCTCTGGTCTTTTTCAAAATGAGCGTTGTTTGTTGCTGCTGGTGTTGTAGACCATTTGTAGTATCTGCTTGTTTATTGAAGTAATGGCAGACCACATTGCTTGCACAAGGGTAGATTGTTGTGTGTGGGTTCCTTGTGTGGCTGTATAGAGCTGTATAGATGTATGGGCAACATCACTGAATCATCAGTGTATTCATTTGCCCTTTGTCCTCAGTGCCCTGCCCTTACTGGCTCACTTCTTTGTCCTTTGTCTGAGTGAGGTCATAGCTGAACATATATGTACTGTATGTCATTTAAATTTCCCCGTTGTGGACTCTTATCTTAGAGGAATGCTGTCCATCCATCAGTTCAAGCAAATTATTAGTAAAATCCCTTGTGTCAGCAGTTGCTTAAATGTCAGCAGCTCGCTGCTCAATGATCAGTCCATGGCACTGTCCATGGTGCTGATATAGCACACCTCATGGTAAAACACATTTCTCTCCCTTTCGCCCTTCTGTCTCCATACGTTTCTCCTTGGATCTGTCTTGGTTATCTATGCAGTCTATAAGCTGTGTAACCTCACCCCCTCTGCACTGAGCCTCATGTCACATGTGTTTGTGAGTGTGTGAGCATGTGTGTGGGGGAAGCTGTGAGACATGGCTTACAAAAAGGGAGGGGGAAAAGACTAAGAAAAGATGAGGACTACATCTGTGTCAATATGTCAGTTATTTGTATTTAATTGATAAACTGTAAAAAATAGTGTTTACTACCCACAGCATTTTTTTAGAGTCAGACATGATTTCTTCAGATTTCTTGTTTTGTCTGAGTGTAAGCAAAGATGTTAAATTAAAGTTTCCTTCATACCTACCCTAATCTCAACACGATGTTGATTTCTATAGAATTTACCTGGCTACTCTGCCTTTTTGCCAGTCACCATAAGTATCACAGCTTATCTCACCAGCATAATGTAGCTGGCACTGTGGTTTATAATATAGGGAGAGAAAATTTAGAACATTTAAATACATAAATAAAATGTGAATGTGATGTGCAAAACTTTGGACAACAGTGCAAAGAGAAGATGAAGACACGGGGCTCATAGCAACATGATGAAATGGCTTGTGGCAGCTAACAACTGGCGTAGTAAGCCAAGGAATAAAACCAGAACACACTGGACACTGGAGGACTGGGAACACACTGTCTTGTCTGGTCAATCCAAATATCAGTTGTTCCTTACAACAGAAAAGCTGTGAGGGAGCATGGAGGGAGCCACAGAAACACAGACAGGATGCATGTCAGTACTTCAGACTGTGGCTGTAAACCAATTGCGTAGTTTAAATGCCAGGGAACACCTAAGCACCATTGTCAATCAGGTGAGTCTATTAACTGCAGCAGTGTGAGCAGTGTTCAGAAAATGTAATGTCCCATAGCAAGATGATAAAGCTGTCCCTATACTTCAAAAGAAATTGCTTCTCAGATGCTTAAACTGCATCTAAAACCTCCTATGCGTTTTCATTGAAAAAGTGGGGGGCACTGTGTCTCACAACTTTTGTAACACCCTGTGCAGTGACACGTCACTTGTGATGAGGTGAGACTTCAGGGTTTGGACTACTTTCTCAAGGTTTCTTTTTTATTCTTGACCATTACAACTTCCATTATTTTAGTATACATTGTACAACTGAGTGCAACAAATGCTTTTCAGAAGAGGCTGTCTGGGAGATTGTGCCATTATCAATTGCCCATCTCTATGACAGCAGGCTAATACTAATATACTTAAAAATTAAGAAACAAATCTTTTCTACTGAGACATAATGACTGCTATCAGCATCTTCTGTATGCTGCACTGCTATCTGATGAATACAAGAGAGACTCAGCAAATTTCTTGAGGTACCAGGGTCCACTGCTCCTGTGGTTATAAGTATGGGGAGGGATATAGGTACGACTGTCTCCCTCTGGTACAATAAAGACTATCTATCTAAGTGGAGTACTTTGGAGTACTGCAGCAGTGTAAAAATAATACATACACAGTATAAACACAATTATAACAACAAGTAAAGTACACGTAACTGTTTCTTTAGTTATCAGTTTTATGTAGCCTATAACTTAATATTTTGGAAGGATAGTAAAGCATAAATTGCTTTACTTTCACTAATGAAAAAACCTTAACAATCTGCTATATTAAGGTACTGACTCGGACACCAAAGCAACATGACACACAACATGGTATTAGTCCCTATTCCACAAGTTTTTTAAAAGGCAGTCCAACAATCACCATCACTTTACATAGAGATTGGCTTGGTTTGTGGGAGTGTGGAAGACAGGGTTTGAACCTCTGTCACAACCTCTCTTTTTGTCACTCATCACAGAACAATTTTTGCCTTACTTTTTTCTTGTACAACACTATTAACACTGTAACTATCCAAAAGTGGGTGCTGCTATCCTCATTGTCGCTCTTTGTCCATTTTTCAAGATGGTAGGTTTTGCATGTCTTTCAGCATGACACCTTATATAAACTAATTCGTTTTGAGCATGCCTCTGCCTTTGCAGTCCACTTATTTCTCACAACTATCCCAGGTATTTTGCCTCATTGCAACAGCTTACACCCAGTGTACCCAGTTTCAGTCAAGCTGAGAGGCTGTGGGATGAGATGGAACAAGCACGTCAAAATGATCATTGGTCTAGAGTAAAATTGCTTGTTTGGCACTCCTTCAGGAAGCTTCAGTGCTTTCTTCCCTCAGGAAACACATGGTGAAAAGAGGCAAGGTGCTGGCTGCAAGACGCCCTAAATTCAAAAAACAGCTTCTTATTTTCATTTTATAGCTTGTCAGTTTTTTTCCCCAGTGTAATCCCCTGAATAGAAACTCTTAACAGGCACTTGCCACCTTGAAGGATGTAATTAAATGGAGTCAGATCCGAATGCACAGCTTTTTAGACTAAATATATCCTGTTTGATGTGTTGGTGGTGGGTGGGGGGAGGTTGGGGGGCTGTCAGACCTCCAGAGGACTGACAGTGACAGACATTCAGGTAGAGGGAGCTGCCAACTCCACTCTCAACTCAAAGCAGATGTGAGAGGCAGCTTGTTCTTCTTGATTAATGTCCTCTAGCACTTTACTACTGAGGACTTCAAATAGAGGTTTGATGCATTTAATAAGCCGCCATTCACCCTCTGGAGTAAAAAGAAAAACTTGAAGCTACCAGCTGGAAGAAGCAAAGCTGGCTCTGAGGCTATCAGCTCAGATTATCTGTGGTGCTGTGTTTGTGATGGCCTTCAGAAAAAAAGGGGAATGGCATGACTAGTGTGTACTCCCCCTTGGGAACACCTGCTAAAGCGAGAAATCATGTGAATCTGTTCAGTTCACAAGTATTAAAGGGACACACCGGAAACCAATATCACAGCAACAAGGCCACTGCTACAATGCTTTCTTCAGTATTGACCGGTGGCCACTAAGGCCCCATTCACAATTATCATTTCAAGTGTCTCATCCGTGGATAAACTTAAGAAGTAGGAGAATTTTCTTAACCCATAAAGAAGACACAGTGCAGATACATGGTTTTCACTTGACCGGAAAAGTATGAATTTTTTAAACTGAAAAGCAAATAGTAGCAAAAGCTGTGAGATGTAGTATGTGCAATGATGAAAGTACAGATGGAACAGAAAGTTCAAAACAATGCAATTGCCAATGTTTTTATAAAAAGTGCTTTATCTGGGAAGACTCTTTGCCTTGGTACCAGCTATTGTTCCTGTAACATGTAACATATTGTAAAAATATCTACATAGAAATATGAAAAAATGTCCAATTTAAAGCAAGTCCTTTTTGTGTGGGTACTCCTTTCCAATTGCCATGGCTGTGACATTTCGGGTTATTTCTCATTAGGACCCAGGAGCAAGACACAGATGAGGGTTGAAGGGATTTATTAACAAAAACTCCAGGATTAACTAGAAAACAAGAAGGCAATGAACACTAGAATTACTGGTGCAGTGGAAGTGCCTTAGTGGTCAGTACCCAGTGTCAGGACACTGGGGACACTGGGAAGGCAGGAAAAACACTGGAAACAAGGGGACAGCTTGCAGGAGCATGAGAAGGGTTTTTAAAGTTGCAAAGTGATGAGGGCAGATGGGATGCAGCTGTGGCCATAGAGAGCCCCATCACCCGAAGACCACACCCCCAACCACTGAAGCAGTGCCTGAACAAAAAAATAGAGAAACAATCCTAAACTAACACTGGAGGATGAACACAAAATGCACAGACAGTAAACTAGTAACAACACAAATAAAGTAAGAGACCTGAACCATGACAGCTTCCTCTGTAACATAATTATGTGTTCCAAATTTCATGGCAATCCAGCCATAGTTGTCAAAACATGTCACTAAAACCTCAAATGTCATTTTATGGTGGGGCTAGAAGAAAAGTCAGATGTTCACCAAAGCCCTTAGGATACACCATCTGGGGACCATGACTGAGGAACATTTCATGGCAATTTGTCCAATAATTATTGAAATATTTTAGTATGCACCAAAGTGGTGAACTGGACATTTCCATCAACAGAGCTAAGAGTAAACAAAAAATAACACCAAAACAAGGTAGACAAAGCATTGACATAGAGCTTTATAATACCTCATTTGCTTTTGATGTGGACCACTTTTTCTTTTTCAAGATTTCAGTGAGAGAACTGTCATAAAAGTGTGTTTAATGTAATTCATATCCAAAACGAGTTTGGATATGGACAAGAGTTTGAATTTTACATGTGCGCCCAAACACCCCAATCCTCTCTAAACACCTCCTGTTGCTCAGCAGCCTCCCATCCACGTGCTTCACCATCACTCACACTGTTTATGCTTTCTAGCCAGAGGCTTGGATTGCATACCATCTAATTCAAACCCTCTTAACAATCACAATCATAAAGAAAGCACATTAGTTTTGAATGAAATGCAAAGCAGCGGCATGAAGTCTATGAGACACTGGTGTGACCTCTGCGTTGTGTATCCTCTTTGAATAAATGTCTTGGACCTGGTCTGGGTTGTCACAGTTCGGGTTTTTTCTTTCTGCAGTCAAAACATGGGCATAATGGGCAAAAACACCATCAACTTGGACACTGCGCGTGCTCTCTCTGCAGAGTTCATTCATTTCTCTTGCTTTCTTTTTAGAATTTCTTCTCATTCAGGACATTGGAATTTAATAATTTTGCATTTATAGATTTTTTTATATACAATAAATAATAAATATCTATATATATTAATACAAAAATATTAAAGATTTCATAAACTGGACTACCCATTTTCTCTTTACATTTCATAACTATTAGATAACAACAACAACATAAACCATTTTGGGACACACGTACCTGCAGTCAAAACACGGGCATAATGGGCAAAAACACCATTAACTTGGACACTGCTCGTGCTCTGTGGAAAGATAGCATACGTACTGTCTTAGCGATCATTCATTTCTCTGGAATTTACCCATAATCCTTTGCAAAACTAAAGACTGCCGGCACCCAAGAAAACAGCAGATGGCACTGTCGTCCCATTTAGCGGGATTTAAATCACTTTAATTAACCTTTTTAGCTATGTTACACTGGCATTAACCAGGCAGCAAGGGTCTAACAAAACAAATACATTAAAAAAATGTATCGCTTGCATAATGGAAAATGTAAGATTCAGTGTTTTTGAACACGTGGAAGAAACACTAGCTGTATATGGTAGGACACATCAAGCTGTGCCTGTATCTTTGTGGCCTGAGCCTTAACATGAGCTGCATTCAAGATGTAGCAATCAAGGGTGTGCACATCAGGATATGTTACTGTCTTACTTGCAAGTACCCACACATCAGTGCTTCAGAAAAGGAGCAATTTTATTACATCAGGAAAGTCTTTGTGTTGCATTTCTACGTCGTATTGCTACAGAGCATTTAAAATGTTGTAAGGGGAAGTTAGGGAAAGTCCCACTTTCACAACATGCAGAGCAGCGACTATCAAAATTTATTTTTACCACTTCTGATGTACAAGACAACCTTTGAATGCACACGTAATATCTCATCAAGCATGGCGGATGCGGTCCCGTACATATGCACCAACTCATCACGCTCCGCAGGGAGGCACATTGATTACAATATCTAAGGAAATCAGGACATGTTGAGGAGGTGGGGGATGGAGGATGACCCTGCTATACTGTATCAAATGCAACCACCACCCCCCTGGGACAGGCCTCCCCAACACCATCAGCCACATTCTCCCCCCAGAATAGTGATCCAGATCAGGCAGCACTGTTGTGGTGGGGCGTATGTGTCTTGGAGAAAAAAACACCAGTTAATTTATCACCATGAATCAACTTTAATGAAGTGATAATGCATTAGCACATTCACCCAGGGTGGCATGGGGACAAGAGGATTTGATGAGAGGAAGGGAATGCTGATAGGTAGGAGGATTCATGTTCCCAGAGTAAAGCTGGTGTCTCCTCACTGGAGTTCAGCTTGCTCAGAGGAGAACCACAAACATGTTGATGCATGAAAATATGTATGATTTGTACTTTATGATGTTGCCTTGCCTCCAGACAGCAAAAATCATCCTTTGTATACATTTGTTCACAGAAAGTTTTTTATTATTATTTCACGCTACCATCTGGTTAAGCCAAGCCATCATTGTTAATCAAAGCATGCTGGTATCTAAAATAGTCATTAGACAGCAGAATGCATGTATGAAATTGCTTTTATTGGCATAAGTGTTGTTTTTTGAAAAATTAGACAGTCCTGGTGAAAATGGTCAGTACTGATTCCAGTCAGCTCATGTATTCTTTTTTTTTTAAATTACCACTGTGGGGAGTCAATATCAGAACATTTCTAGTCTTAAAGCTCTTTATTTGTCAAAAACGTGGTTCAGTGAAAGAGCTGTGATAAATATGTGCTTAATGTAATTCATATCCAAAAAAAAAGTGTATGAACTTTTAAATTATTTTAACACCCCATGTTACTCAGCAGCCTACCATTGACCTGCTTGACCCCATTTATGCTTTTTAGCCAGAGGCTTGGATTGCATACCATCTTATTTACCACACTTAGCCTGGTTTGCCTAATAATCAAAATGATGATTTATTTTTAGAAATGTCTGTCTGTCTGCCCAGTTCTGGAAAGTCATTAATATCACACAATGCAATGCAATGAAAAGAAACCATGTTCACTTAAAGTCGTACCCTGGTACTGTCCACTACCACTTCCCTATCAGCACAGAGAATGTACAGAACCCTTGTCTTTTAATGCACAGTAGTGGCTGTATGTCGTGGAACAGCAGGACGGGGTATAATATTGATCCTATATGAGCTTCAAGCTAAGGTGCAGTGAGTGTTTGACAGATACAACTGTGGAAACAATGCCACTTCAGAGAACCTTGTGCTTCTCCCAGACGAGTGAGACGTCACGGTGCTGATCTGTCCTCACAAACATCTCATCTGCTTCATCAACCAAAGACAGGCTGAAAGTAAAATAAGAGAGATGAAGAGGTTGTAATTAACATGATCTCTCAATCCCCAACCCAACTGGGTTGGGGGAGACGGCTTAATTTTGTAGCAGTCTCTTTTTAGGAGTCAAAGGGAGGAGACAAAGGAAGAGGGAGAAAAGGAAATGTATTAGTAGTGTTCAAACCGACGTTCACACTGTGGGAAAACAGCTCAGTATCTCTCATGTAATAGTGTACATACTGGACAACTCTACACAGTGACACTCAATGGCAACATTCAGAGATGATGCAGGAAGTAGTACGTCATTAATGTAGCGAGGTGGAGAACAAGGAGGCTCTTGACTGACCACTACAGCCTTACAAGGTAAGGGCAATATAGCAGATATTGTGAGCTAGCAAGGTAATCTGCAAGCATTTTGTACTGCTGACTGACCATGATTGGCTGTGTTCGCTGTAATGACAATGTTATTTAATGTGGGTTTAAGAATGTTGTTGATTAGTTATTATTAAAAAGAAAGTTTAAATAGATACATTTTATCGAGATTTGACGATTAAAAATATTGTGTTTGTCGCAACTGTAGGACATTGAACTTTGCATTCCTCATTATCTATATCTATATCATATTTAAGTCATAAGTCTTTTGCTGGGCAGTTTCATGAAATACATGAACTTGAAGTTATGTGGGTATAAATACTCGTGAAGAATATAATGTCATGTATAAGGCATTTTGGAGGGAGGTTAGCTTTATTTAGTTTGTTTATTTCTCATCAGCATTTTTACATTTGAAAATGTTTGCATTTATCACATTTGGATCACAATGATGAGGCAATAGAGGTGAAACAAACAGAAACAGCAGGTTTGCTCTCCACACATTTTTCTCTTTGGCAGTAAAGGGTTCCAGCAAAATGACCCAAGTTCATCCGGCAAAGAAGTTAAACCTGCCACAATTTGCCACGATGCCAGGTGAGGCCATTCAGAGTCAACTGTGTCAGCCAATCTTATAGAAGGTAGAGCACATTCATAGTTGATTACTGTGTATAGGGAGCAGTGGAACTCTAAAATACTAATACATTATATTTTAGTTTACATTATACAAGTTTTCAGAAACAGTGTCTGTGCCACTTCCTCAGCAATGAAGCCAGTAAAATGCAAAGGGTTGTGCACTTAGTGACATTTAGAAAAATGATCAATACTTAGAAAATCAGTTGTATTATCATAGAGCAGCTGCTCTCAGCAGCTTGGATGTATTTTAGCTCCAGGCTAAGGTAAGATTAAAAGAGTAAGAGGGGGTTGTGGTTAAGGGGGATCACGGGGGTAGCGAAGCCATGGAGATGACTCATATAATACCAGGCCAATATGGTCATGCTTTAATGCAGACCTAAGCATTCAGCACATCAGTTTTACTCTGCCACAGCTTGGGATTCATTTGGAATTCAGTTACAGTTTCATATTATGGCAGCAGCAAGATGGGAGGGCTGAGATGGGAGAAATATGAGAGAGAGAAAGAGAGGCTGAAAAAGCAGAGGCCTTCAAGGCAAAGCAGTAATGGGTGTCATTTTTGCCACACACCCAGGACACATCAGCAGCAGGAGCACATTAGAATAAAGAATTTGTGTAACTTTGTATTTTCAGCCAGAAGTGACTCGATTTCAGCTCAGAGGTCATCCATGTCCAGAGGAGTGGAGAAAAGACTCAGGGAAGACAGAATTAAGAAAGGCATGTAGGGAAACAGACAAATATAGATAACATGTGGACATGATGGTCAACATGCACTGCAATGCAGTTCATTGCCACCATTCAGCAGTGATATGAATTCTGGAATGTTTATTATTTGTTGTTTATTATTTATTATTATTGAAATTATTATTATTATTATCTTTTTTTTTTTGAGTTGATTGCTTATGTGGCATGAGCCACATCAGCATGGAATTTGTTTGTAGTAGGACCAACAATGCCACCTAGGGGAATTTCAGGAATTTCTTAGTACGTTTAACCAGTTGTGCACCTCAAAAAGATTCCAGAGATCTGAAAACACTGAACCAGAGGTCACTTATTTGTCCAGGCTGAGAGGCCCAGAAGTGTTGCACTCCAGCCACCCCAACACTGCACTGTATGGGCCGAACACAGCAGGTTGGTCAGCTGTGATGAGAAAGTAAACATTAAACACACACTCAAATACCCACAGTTGACTGGATAGGGGACATAAACAGGAAAAATCTAAAAATACAGACAAAAACTACTAATGATATTAAACAAATAAATAATAAACAAACTGAAAAGAGCTTAATACTTAAACTTAATACTTAACACCAAACAGGACCAGATGAATTGATCTCCTCAATAAATCGATTAGACAGAAAGATTTAAAAAAAAAAAAACAAAAAAAAAACAAACGTGTTGTTGAACGAAAACCAGCAGCATTCATAAGTGGATATATGGAGGCATAGAGAGAGACAAATAGACAAAACAGCAGTTACTGGCTGGGAATTTAAATAAGGCCATCCAACCATGTATAGCAGGGCCTACAAGTACTTTACAGGCGCAAAGTGCACGAAAACACTAAGATTTCCAATTGAGAAGTATTCTCAAATTTAAAGTATTGCCAACTCATATATACTGGAGAGCAGAGACACGGCTTCCTGGACAGGGTGAGGGTGAGAGCCGCACATGAAAAAGTTACATCTAGTTGGAGGCCACACAGAAGCTGCCTGAGGTAACCAAACAAAATGAGTCAGTCTATCTGAAGAAAAGCGAAGCTGCATTAAGCTAAAAGCTCAAAGCAGACAATATTGCTTCAGATTTGCAGCCAGAGACGATCTAAACCAGCCACGCCAAACTGCAGACACGGCAGTCAGGCCAAACGGTGCACCAACCCACCAAAGCAACTCCAAATCCAGGCTCCAGGAAGACGTATGAAGCACAAATCTGAGTAGCTGTCCTCTGCCTCGATGTAGTGCTGAATGGCACTGCCTTCTAGTTAGGGTACCAGTGAAATTGTAGAATCTGGCGCAGTGACAAT
The DNA here is from genome assembly GCA_037975185.1 of Centropyge bicolor. NCBI lineage: Eukaryota > Metazoa > Chordata > Actinopteri > Pomacanthidae > Centropyge > Centropyge bicolor. The sequence goes on from JBBMOC010000083.1 coordinate 909,269, forward strand.
TTGGTCTAATAGGCAGGAGGAAAGGAGAAAACATAATCTGCTACACATAGTGAAAGGGCATAGATTTGTTTGAAAGGATCTTTTTGAAAATGGCTTTTGATAATCAACTAACCTGGTTACGGCTTGAGCCAGGTGCCTTGGGATATTCAGTTGAAGATGGCTGGCAGTCAAACAGTGTAATGACTGTTCATTTGACAGCTGTGTGAGGACGATTCATGTCTTAGTGAATTAGTCCATTTGATAGGCATTATATCTGATAAGTCATCAGTTTCACTCAGTCTATGGTTTCACTACATCTTCCAGTGTATAAATAGCTAGTTCATGTAAAAAGCCTCGACATGCTTTGAAAAAAAGAACAGCCTGAGCTTGATCATTCTGAGCAGGAAGATAATAGTCACTGGAAAATTCGAATAAACTCCCAAAGGCCATTATGTTAAAGCAACGGCAGCCAAGTGCGAACTCTTTGTAGGTTAATGTAAGGTTCAGTGAGAGTCAAGGCCAAGTTTCATGCCACATCACAGCCCTTCATTCATTAGTAAAAAGCAGTGGACTAGTGCTGTCAGCAGCAGTGAATAATTCATCCACCTGTGCAACGCTCAGAACTTATAAAAAGACCAGTATCAGCAGCCCCATTGGACTTCAAATGCAGAAACAAGCTTCTGACTTCAATTAGAACTGATCGATACAATGAAGCTGGTGACTGTAATTGAAAAAAAAAAAATTACTCAAACAGGAATAATGCAATTGTTGAGTTTTCAACTGTGAATTCATATATGTTTGGTGCTTTATTATGTCATGTTATGTGTCCAACAGGATTAGCCTTGTTAGCACTAAAGCTAGCACGCTCATCTACAAGCATGTTTGTTTGTTTGTTTGTTTGTTTTACCAGATGACCACTGCTGGCTATGTGATCTGTTATGTTACTGACCTCTGGCTTTTGGTTGGTTGAGATTTTACGCATTCATCAAGGGCAGTTGTGCCACATGCTTCTCTATTTTCCTACAGTGGACAATAGTGCAAGTGACCAAAAGTAGCCCACTGACACCTTCAGCTGTGTCTGCCTGCTCTCTGTTTGATCAGTTGTTTCTCTGACCACAAAAAGAGAGCACAACACCAGACCCTTTTGGGTCACTAATGATAAATTGAGATAAGCAGTGATTCAGAGGTCTGGGACCAAGCTACAAGGATGATGTATGTGGGGTTGAGTCAAAGTAAACTTCAGTTTATATATTCATGGTGTGACTCATTGATGTCATAGTTCCTGCAGAACAGTGGAGCTCTATATGTGAGGAAAATAAGATACTACTTGTTAGATTCAGTTGTAATCATTGTTGATTCTGGCCTGTGCAAAAGGCCACCGTAGGAGTTTGCAGAGTTTTTCTTTTAGACCCTCTGTCCTGTGCAGTTCTTGCTTATGTCAGTTTGTTTTTGGTTTTGTTCTTTGTCTTTCAATTCCTGAAATGCTCAGCCATATGAGAAAAAGAAGCAGCGAGAGCATTGAAGACTCCCTCCCTGTGCCACCCAGCTGTCCTCTGACAACAAGAGGTCATGTCATTATTGCCTCTCTATGGGATGGGAAGCATCCAGACGAGCTCTCTAATCAGAACATGGACTCCCTGGCTCAATCATCCCTGTCAGGGGCAATAATTACTCTACCGTCATCTTAATTAAAACTTGGCCTAGTAATTAAGAGTCATTGTTTACCTTGCAGGGGCAGCATTGATATGCATGTCATCACTCACTATTCCTGGCTTTCATTGCCCTTCCTATGCTTCAGGCTGCAAGCCTGTCACTCTTCTTTTATTGATGCTCTTTTCCTGTCAAAAGGCACTGTGGGCTTGAGGGGAACCTCCACCAACACCCAATTATCCCACGTTTGCTGATTGTCACAGAAAGGACGACGGTGAAACACTTTGATGTGTGGGACACCTTCCCAGGAGGTAAGTTAGTGGTGGAAGAGGAGCACAGAAAGAAGGAAAGGCAAATATGGGTCAGGGATGCAGATAGAAGGAGGTACATAGGGAGGGGTGCTGCAGAAAGGTTGACTGAAGTATGTGTGGAGGAAATGAGTTCTCCAGTGCAGATCTTTAAGAGAGGCCAAGGCAGAGGACCTGTTGAGAGAACCCAAGCTACTTACCAGCTTCAATCTCAGTGGCACAAATGGATTCTCTACTCTAGGTGCTCTTCTATGTTATGTCTATAGCTGTGTTTGGACTGCAGGAACTTTCCCCTGGGTAGTAGTACTCATAGCTATGCTACCAAGCTATCAACAATGATAAGGAATACGAAAAAAATCTCATGTAAGTTAAGCGAGCTGAGCATTGTTTACACTGGGAAACAGTGCTGGGAGACACTCAAAAAATTTTTAAACAAGATCAGAGGAAAATTAAGGACTACAGTAACAGAAGTGGCTCCAACCATCAGATGAGCGCTTGGTGGTTTGACCGTCTGAATGCACTGCTTGTTCAGACGCTGGCCTTGTTTGGCACAGTGGCATTGAGAGACTCACCTGCTGCCTTGCTGGAGGCTATGGTGGAAGACATGGAAGTGAATGACCTATTGTTACTCATGTTAACTACATGCTAAAGCCATGCTAATACTAACCACTAATGGTGCAGGATTGTGGTGTTCATAAGGCAAAGCTTAGCGAAATTGATCATACAAAGATATTTTGTATTACTGCTTTTGCAGTGAGTTTATTTTTTTCAGCATGATTTTCAGATGAAGCAGTCACTCTGAAGTGCAACCTGCAGAGACTGATGTTTGTGCCCCTGCAACTACCAACAGCCTTTGTCCCATGTCTCCTGCTGAAGCACACAAACACAGAGCTATAGAGTATTATTCCTGTGCTAACTTATCTTAACTAGCGCTGTTCTGTCTTAGTAGCTATTTTTACTGTTGATGTTTTTATTTGTTGTGTTTTAATTGCATTGTGAAGTAACATTATTAGCTCCACTGATGAGTCTCTCCAGGTGTTTATGTGGTGGTGATGAAAAGGGTGGGGCCCTGTGAGGTCTATTGGATTGCATTGCTGGCTCTGGATTGGACCAAGAGATGACAGCAGTTGTTTTAAACAACAGCTGACAACAACATGCCTCCTGGTTCTTCCACTGCCAGGAATGAACGAGCAAATATTTCTGTGTATAGTTATGAGTATTTTCTGTGTAGAGTAACCATAGACAGTAGAAGTGTTGTGTGCATATCTAATACATGGCTGGGGCAGACTCATACAGCTTGAAGTCCTGTTAGTTTGCAGGTTGCAAGTTCTTTTTGTTTGTTGCTGCATACTTTTTCTCTTGTTTCTGGTGTAGGCGCTTAGATTAGGGATTTGTTTATATTATGTTTTCTTTGCCTGGGATGTTTAGGGCTACTTTGTAAAATGATGTTTGTTGTTTTGAGCATTGCTGAACTCTTAATAAAACTATTATTCTGAATTCTGACTCATACTGTACAGCTGGCCCATCTTGGGAACACAACCTGTTGTATCATATGAGACATAATGTGTAATGTGCATGGTACAAATAAATAAATAAATCACAATAAATAATTTTTGGCTAGGAACATATTGTTACTTCATACTGTGCTTAAGTATTTGTTTATTTTGGAATGTTTCAATGTTATAGTAATATATAATATTATAATAAAAGCACACAGACTTCCTTGTTGCACTGAGGGACCTGGAGTTGTCCTGCAGTCTAAGGTTGATGAAACCAGATGACTTCAGAGAGATTTTCAGGTTTCTGTCAGTTCTTGGCCAGTTTGCCTCATCACTGAGGCAAAGAAAAATCCCCACTGCCCCATCACTTAACGGTTCATCACGACAACGACTGCCCCTTGCTCCTTAAATAAAACATACAAAAAATGTGCAAGACGCGACAAAAATAATGTCCAACAGGTGTACATAGAATGGGAAAAAAGCTGTTACGTCCACTAGAGATTATGAGTTATTATAAGTCTTTGAAAATGCTTTTGTAAAATAAGTGACACATGTTCTGCTCCGCAAAAAGCAATCTGACACTTACCTGTATTTGTGTCTAGCCCCTCAACCTCAGTGACCTACAGTGCCTCATTCAGTTGGTTTGCTCACCACTTGCATCCAATTGTTCGGGCAAATCAAATCACGCATGCTTCAAAGGTGGTGAGGATTGCGGATGGTGGACTTGAATAGAAGACAAGACTCCTGGCTCTTAAATGGTTTCTTTTCATTTTATAACACAACCAATATGAGATGATCACCCTCTCTAGCACTTTGCTCCTCGGGATGCCCCATGGTTTTACATACTTTCTGACCTGACTGAGGAACTGCTGTGGTTATTGAGAAGAGGTCAGCCTTTTTGTATACATGTCCTTGAAGAGATACTCAATGGTTTCTAGATTTTCTGGACTTAGTCCATGTGTCTTATACTTACCCCCAGTGTTGTTGGCCTTCCACTGAAAGGTGAATCTGTCAAAGTGTTCTTTTGCGTTCTCTTCGGAAGTGTCCTGATGAGGTGGTCTTTGGGGTTGTCTGTCCCTTGAATATCAATTCCGAAATCTATATCAATTCTCTGCCTTGTCCCCATAAGTCTTATGGTTGTCCCGCTGGCAAGGAGGGAATCTGCTTTGGTTGGGACCTGACGGACAGTTTCACTCATATCTTGTGTGATTCTGATGTTTACGAGACAAAGGGGGTCTTGAGTATCCATGGCCCTGGCCAGCTCACTGGGGTACAGACTGTTCATCCTCCTGGTAGGCCAATAAGTCTGGGAAGGGTGTATGGTTGAGCATCATGTAAAGCCTCTTCCAGCTCCATGGGCACGCTCTAGTGTTGAGACTGAAGATGGTATTGGGCTCTCTCTGCTTAGCATGTGATTGCCTTTGTTTTGTGAATCCCAACACAGCGAGGGCAAGTAATTGTTAAATAGTTGAGGTGTGTGGGTGCCATGACCCATAGGTGACTTCTTGTACTGGGGTCAAGGTGCTGGACAAAGAGTCTTTTTTTAAATTGGTGTCTTCCACCAACCCAGGCTCATTTCGAGAGGCAAAGTAGGCCTAAAGATATTAGTATTGTTGAGGAGACTTTTGTCTTCCCTACTTAACCACCATGGCAGTGGCTAGGCCAGTCTGTTATACAGGGTCAGAGAAGTTTTTCTATAATGCCTGGCAGAGCAGGTCCTAGCTGCATTATAAGGCTGGCACTCAATGAACTTGCTAACGTTGCAGGTCACTTTAAGCCATAAGAACCCAGACCCATTTCGTAGCTTTCTGGAAAATTACTGGGGATATACCACAGACCAAGTGGAGCACATAGAACACATTTGTGATGTTTCTTTTAATATATTTATTTCTATTATAATTATATTATTATATTACTAATATATTGGATTTTATATCATATTTTTAAAGTATATTTATATTTATTGTTTTATATTAATTTGTTCAAGAAATATGGTCAGAACAGGTTAAATGTGATACAGGACATGTTATTAAAACATTGGAACTGTTAAATGGGTTTAAAATTACCTTTAGTTTAAATTTTTATTTTTATTTTTTTGAATTAGCTGCTTGCTTCACTTTTGCTACAGGTCACACCACCATTTTTGAAGAAATCATGTGAGACCACGACCACACCAGGATGTTTAGTATATGTAACTTACTTCTTACTAAGCATGAAGCTGTATAAGGAAGAGTCGAGGGCATTCAAAGGGTTTCGTATGTCACCGTGGATTCTTATGGGTTAATTAGGTATATCTTGTCATCAATTTGGGAGCTTCAGCAAGTAGAAGTTAAAGTATGTGCTGATGTTGGGAAATTTACTCGTACTGTATTTAAAATGTGATTTGTTAGTGAGCAAGCTCATCTAGATTTCAGTCTGAAAAACATTGGGTGAGTGCCTGAATGCGGATTGGACAGTGGAGCTCCCCAGGTCAGTGGCTTGTGCCTCCTTTCCTGCTCCATGTTGTTGGTGGACCTCTGCAATTTTGTCCCTGGCTTTCATTCAGTGCATTCAGTTCAAAGACCAGTGCCAACTGTCATGAACGCTAGTTTACCTGCTGTGCTACTGTGTGGGAAAACAGGATCTTCATTGCTTTGCCTGCTTCTCCCTTTCTCTCTCTCTCTCTCTGTCACTCTTTCTCTCTTTTACTAACCCACACCTAAAGACATTTCCATATACTGTGTCTGTAACATTCAGAGTGTTCATGCTGTAAATGCTACAGGCTTCACCTGAGTTACCTCCAAGCAGATGTCTCCTGCTTAAATAGACGGAAAGCAGAGACAGGAGACATAGTTGCATTCTTTCAGCGAGCTGTTCTCTGTCTTTATTAAACAAATCAAATCTTTGTCCTTTTTCTTTCATGTGAATAAACTTTACTCACAATAACCTTCATTTTAAGAACAATTTTCCCCATTGCAACATGAGTATGTCCTCCTGGAATAACATAAGATACAACTCATGAAATATACTGTAAAACAACTTCAGTTACGGCTGCTGACCAGCTTGTGTTTAAACAGAAGCATCACTGTTATAATTCTGTGATCTTATTTTGCTGCTCATATGAACCCTTTGACAATACAAACAGCAGAACATACAGAACAGTGTTTAAAGTCCTTAGGGATGATTGGCTAGGGCATAATTGGTAACAGACTGTTAACATTAGAATCCTGAAGCCTAGTTACATAGCTTGGTGGCATCAGTTCTGTATTTTCATGTGGTGTAATGTGGGTGTGGGGAGATACTACAGTAATGAGAAGAGAGAAAAGAGACAAACCCACCTGCAGCTCTGCAGTGCTTGTAGACCCAGAAGAGACCTTCTCTCCACTGGCTTCTCAACCACTGTCTGTGATTCGCTGCGGCTCACAGTGTGACCTCCAGCCTTTCCATCAGGTATTGTGACTTTACTCTTAGAAGTAGCATTAGTTGTACATGTTCTATAGCAAACAATCAATCTGAAAATATTAGAAACACCTTACTGTTCTGTTCTGTTCTGTTCTGTAACTCCAACACTAGCTATGACCTAAAAATATAACAAGAATATGCATCAGACCTCGTGGACTCTGAGAGAGTGCTACTCCAGCTCAACAAAGACTCTACAAAAGAGTCTTGCCCTCCACTGCACCTGGCCCCCCTTTTCAGATTAGACCAGCAATGGGGGCAGTTGGTTTTGTGGTTTCAGGACATTAGTGTGACACCATCACGCATGTTTTGGTTCTCAGTTTTCAGGTTGTGATTACAGTAAAGACAGACTCAGACCAGTTCAACAATTCATAACCTCAGCTAAAGAGCTAATATACTCAGTCACATTTGTTTGATTGTAAGAAGTGAGATATTTTAATCACATTTTAAATCAAAGAACAGAGTTGTTGTTTTTTATTTGTCCCAACATTGCAGGACAGAGCTTTTTTTTTTTTAACATTTTCACTATTTATTAACACATATTTTACTCTGTTTTTGCTGTATAATGTATATTTGTTAGATACATATTTATCTTAAGATAATGTAAGACAAAAGAAACCTTTGTTCATGCCACAGTGGGGAAGTTCACTAATAAAAACAAAGGTTCTGAAATTACATTACTTGAGCGGCAATACTTAAAACAACAAAACTTTGTATGATGGGTCTATTTGTAGGAAAGTCTGCACTTTGTCCAGCTGATACAATGGCTGTTGTAATGAATAGGCTAATGTTTAGGCTGATGGAAAAATCCACATACTTCCTATGTCTCAGGCAAGTCTGCTGAATGTTCTGGCCTTGTGCATTGGGTGATATTCAGTCATCACCTTGGCAGCAGTCTTAGTGGGCAGCACTCTGGGCACTCAGCAGCTGAAAATTTCCAGACTTGATGACAGAAGAACATATTAGGTGAAGATCAGAGAAATTCAGCAACAGCTCTTGGAGAACAGAATACATGTGTTGGTTTGTTTAGGGCCTGTTATGGAGTGAGTGGTTTGTGAGTTTTCCTCTGCTCGGCTCAGTAACGAGGCCATGGGAGCCTCCAAGGGACCAATTTCCTTTAGTACTTTGGGCCGTACTGTGTCCTTGTGTTTCGTTAAAGAGGATGAGGAGGAAGAGGAAAAAGAACATGAGATTAGAGTAATTGGTGTTAACGCCCCGACACCTGCCACTATTTTATGTCTGCCACAGTACCTCAAAAATCACTTCTTTTTTCTCCTATGAGACATTTAATCACTTTAAGCTGAACAGAAAGCAAGACCCTCTCCAGAGGACAATGAGTTTCAGACAATAACAGAAAACACTATAGTGATTTGGTCCAGCTCCTATCAGGCTGACTGCTCCATAATTCACATTCCAAAAACTTTCTCAAAAACCTGCTGTTTATTTGCCCTTTGGCCAGAGTTGCACATCATTCCTGACCCTAACTTGGACAAAGGTGCTGAGCTGCAACAGAGAAGGTCTCATTATAGAAGTGCACCAAGAGAGTGAATGTAACCCCAAACCAGACAACTCATTCACCCTTCATTACTACAGGTGCTTCTGGATGCAGCAGATAGGAGGAGGGTAGATGTTAGGTGCTGCAGGGGCTTCACAAACAGGATATGACTGGCAGGTCAGAGAGATGCAGCTTTGTTTCCACATACTGAGGTACCCCCTGCTGACCCTGGGTCAGCAGCCTTCTGCACAAAGCATTTTTCCCAGTAACATAGGAATGATATACAATACTTAAGTAAGGAATTCACTCAGGCCTAACAGAAACGGGACAGGATGGGATATGACTGAAATAAAAAAAATAACTAAGGTTGAACTTGAACCTCTAAGTTTACTGCCACATCCTTGTGAATTTCCCCACTGTGGGAAGAGTACAGGTTTATCTTGTCTTAAGCAGAAAGTCGTGGAGAGCGAAAGCGAGTAGTAAAGGGTTGTGTAGTAAAGGAAATATGTTATACATAAATCTTTCAGACAAATCTCAAATAAGATACCAATAACAGGACTGGTGTTTTAGAAAGGTGTATGACACTAAAGTCAGGGAATCTCACTACAATTTTTATTGAGTTGTGAATTACTTTTCCTGGCTACTTTCTCAAAAATGCTTGAAGCAACCAAGCATCCTAAAAATCACATCGTATACAATTATTATGCAAACTCAAACTCAAAACTCAAACTTTATTTATTTATATAACACTTTTCATACAAGTGTAACACAAAGTGCTTTACAAATCAGACAAGATAAAATAAAGCAAAACAAACCAAGCACGCATACACGCACGCACAAATGCACGCACACGCAAACACGCACACACACACAGAGAGAGATAAAATGTTGATAAGGCTCGACACCGAGGGTCCAGGTGAGGACATCGTGAGGGGGCCGGGGTGCACACTGAGGGGTCCCCAGGACAGCACCCCCCATTGAGAGCAGGCATAACTACCGATGCGGAGGGCCCCCCATGAGGAAACACTGGAGCTAAAAACTACAATATGTATCAGTCTAAAAATTATAAAAAAGAGAAAAGAGAAAACAGTGCAACAGGGTTTTAGTGTACTTGAATGTGTAACCTGAACTAAGACTGTTATTTATCATGGATAGATATTTCAATATCCACTAAGAAGACTTCATTGCTTTCAACTCTCTTCCACGGGGCTTCGTGAGTTTTAACTGACTCCTGGAGAATCCAAGGTTTGTGGTCAAACCTTGGATTCTCTGTGGACAAAGACAACATTGAATTTATCCTATAAACAAGTGCTGTTTATGGAGTCATTGTTGTTTTGACTAAGGCCTGCTTTTGAGTCTGAACACTCGCTCCAGCAGAAAGCATGTCAGACCGGAACATGATGCAGGAACTGAAAAAATGGAGGAATTACTTAAATGTGACAGAAAAGCAACACTGACAATCTAGCAGAGAACTATGGCCAGATTATAGAGCTCAATGAATGGAGAACGCACAGTTGAGGCTAAAGGAGCAATGTCAAGTGCACGAGCAGACAACGAGATGTGTGTGTGGTGGAGAAGATAAGGGATGGCAGGGCAGGTGTTACCATGGCGTCTGACAGCAAGCACCTATGTCCTGGATATACTCTACAGTATAGAAGGCAAAGAAATACTTAAGAAAATGCTGCACCAGTTACCATCCATTAGTGTATTGCATTGTGTTGACAGTGTGTTGCAACTGTATCTGTAGTGAAGAAATAACAGAGTTGTTGTTGAAGACAATTGGATTTCTTTTACTTTGTTATGATCTAGTCCAATATCCAGTTATAATGTCATAATGAACCTGTAGGGTTCATTGGTTAAGGTATAATTCAAATGTACCTTGATATAAAACTTGAGCAGCATTTAGATCTGCTGACTGGTTAGAGGTCTGGGGCCTCATTTATAAAGCTTGCGTACGCACAAAATGGGGCTTGAAATTTGCGCACGCCTCTTCCTAAAGGTTGTGATTTATAAAAATAAACCTGGCGTGAGAATGTGCGCACCGGTACGCCAACTTTGATGCTGCCGTAAGCACATGTTGGAGACGGGAAACTGGCGGTGCAGATGGTGAGCTGGTGAACTGAAGCCAGATTCATCTCATACGTTTAATGTCATCATATATCAGATTTATAGACATTTTTTTCTTTTTCTTTTTTTTATTGGGGGGGGGGGGGCAATAAACAGTAAAATTTAAAAATAAATTCCAGAGGGGACATGGATGAAAATTTGCTTTTTCTGTCACTGCCGCTATTCTACATACTTGTTTGAGCCTGTTAGCGATCATAAGCTAGGCTGTTAGCTTACCGGCGTACTGAGGGGGGGGGCTTAGTGTAGCACACGGAGCTGCCGGTGGACACTGTGCCACACACGCTGCCGTCCCGTCCCTTTTTCTTGTTTTCTCTGCCATGATGTAGCGTAAGATGCCATGGATCAGCAGGCGTATTTACATGCCAAAACATTCACGAGGTGCTTTGCATTGACCATTCATGGTAAAATGTGGGCGTGTCGAGGGCGGGATGTGAGGTGGATCCAGCTGCGCAATCTTCCAGGCGGATTGTGATTTATAAAGGGAACATTGCGTGCAAGTGTGCGGACGCACGGTTTTATAAATCAGGATATTTCTTTGGCGCACGCCATTTTTAACTTTTGGGCGTACGCAAACTTTTAGTGTGAATCCTACGCAATGTTTTATAAATGAGGCCCCTGCTCTTTACTATTGTCTGCTGTTTCTTCTGACTGCAGCTAATCAGATGGTGGATGGTCAGTGTTCGTATGAAGCACTGCCACCTCCAACCCAACGCCACAGAGGGAGCAGTATAATCTGTCAGACTCCTTCACCCTCTGCCCCCTAACTCTCGCTGCCTCGCCGTCTGCCTCCTCCACCACTGCAGTAGCAAACCAGCATGGAGGAAAGTTGCATTTTGTCATTTCATTAAAAAAAAAAAAATCTTTGTTTTCACAATATTAATCTTACTGCTTTGCTCCACTTAAGGTGAAAGCTCAGCAAAATAAAGCCGACTGTATCTGCATCAGCAATCTGTGGGGACTAGTTTTAAAATGCACAGAAAGAAATAATGGTCAGTTGCATTTTTTTTGTTTGCTCCTCCATGGAAACCATAAATTACCCCAAGACAAGGCCTCAAGTTACGTCACTAAAATGCATCATAATTAAGAAAGTAACAACCTAATTTTCTTCCAATAGGTGGACGCTGTACCTCTGTGTTTGCATCACCTGGTTAATTAACCCAAACACAAGCTTTGTTAAACAAATTACGTAATAATGTCATGTCCTGATTAAACAAGTAAAAAACAAATATCGATGCAAACATAAAATAAATTGTGTCAGTATGTTTTCAGAGTTTACATGAGATGAATTCACAGGCAGTTCTATAGAACAACAAGCATAAACACAGACATCACACTACAAAATGAAAATGTGGGAAATACACACCTTCCAAAACTTAACTTCCTGCTGTAGGAATAACATAATGACTGTGTTGTGTTGTCGCATGCACAAAAAAATATGGCAAAAACAGCAGCTCTAATTGTCTAAAGTTAAATCAATAAATACAAATGTCCTATATTGTTGCCCTCACAACTGCAGTAAAAAAAAAATATCTCTCTAGTTCCGCCAGCAGTCTCTAGAGGCTGCATTACACTCCACTAATTCAAACAGATCCAGCTAGATAGGTAGAATTTGCTCTGAGTTCTCTGAAATGCTTAGCTAGGTTTACTAACATGGTTGAAAAGAAGTACAACAATGAACTTATCTTCATTCCAAAATGATCTAAAAATGACAAAGTCCAAATTTTCCAGACGCGGTTGGCATGCTGACAGATTTACAGTACTGGTCTGGTTTTCCAAGCTGCACACCCACAGAGAATGGTGGGGGTGAGCTGGATTACATGTGAAGGGTGTGGAAGAAAGAATTCACACCCAGGTTGTGTTCACTCGTTTGATGTTACCTCCTCTGCAGGGGCAAACAGTCAATATGAGAAAGCAAAGGTGAGGTGTGATTGTCTCCCATTGGACAAGACACAATCGGCTACTACAAGACAGGAGTTGAAGGATCATATGTGCACAGTATCTGTATCCCAGTTATGAATTTTTTCTGCAGTGTGGATCATATTATGTTTGTACGTATAATATTTAACCTGGTTATTTAGACATGATTTTTACACCAGTAAAGCAAATAAACAATGGAGTCACAAAATAAACCTTTCAGGTTCCTGCAAGACAAAGAGTTCTCAGATGAATCTGAGTCACAGTATGTGACTTTCTTGAATGTGTAGGTTTAGTTATCTGATGAGCTGTTACGTGTATGAAGATTCTGTTGTGGACAATTTGGTGTTGGTGTGTTGCAGACCTCTGACTGTGTGTGAACTACCCCTGCAATATAGTCACTAGTGTCAGTAGATTACAATTTCTACAATATCTACAAACGGCAACAACAATGGTTGAGGAAAGATGCAAAGAAACTGCAGTAGTCAGGTTTCAGCGACTAAAACATTTGGCTACGGTTAGGGAAAGATCATGGTTACAATCAATAAAAAGGCAAAGGGCCTGGTACATAAAAGACACACTGCTTCTGACACTGCCAAAGAGCTGTAGCACTGTGTAAAATCATGAAGTGCAGAATTGTCCCATATGTATGTAATTCCTATATATACTAGACTGTGATGGCTACAACGTGTGCAGGAGGGGATGTTGTTGGTCAAAAGTGTTCATAGTTGTCCCTATGATCTCAATCAGCAGAGGAATGCATTGATCAAGGAGGTCAGTCAATGCAAAACACAAGCTAGATGAAATCACAGATTGTCAGTCACCCTATTTGGTCCCCTACAACCTCATTAAAGGAATGTATTTTATCCAATCAGGCACTCCCTATGTAGTATACGTTTTAATGAAAATAGATGTAGATGGGGGAAGACATCCATTGAAGTGCAGGATGGGGATCAGATGGGCTCATGATTTCAACCAGGGAGAGTTGGGAAAAGAGGGCTATACTTATTAACCTTTCTGAAATGGCTCATGAGCTGAGGCTTTATTGATGACCTGGGTTATGAAGTCACAATGATTTCTCTAGGAAGCTGAAATGAAAGGTTAAACTATTCGCATTAATTGCTCTATGAGGTCGCTTATCGACAGCCCCTTAAGCTTCAACCAGCATGGTGAAAAGAGTGCAGATAGGAGAAAGAGACAGAGAGGATGAAGGTGGTCAGGCATTTGATGTTGCTGCGAGTTATGAACAAACTGTTTTTTGATAGTGCCAAGTTCTCTAAAGTGCCTCGGAATAACTCAGAGGGTTCAGAGAGCCATCACAAACCTCAGAGGATTCGATTTTCAATGAATAAAATCACTGGGGGAATTCATATAAATGTGCAGCTGTTGCTACTGGGGTCCACAGCCGAGCTGCCACTCTTTGTCTGAATCACAACATTAACACCACACAGCACTTGTGTGTGCACAGTATGCACAAGGTATGTCAGATTACACAGACCATGCTGACTAGTGCGAATACGAAAAGCTTGGATACTAAAGGATGATGCTAAGGTTGAGTGTCAGTGTTTTTCATCTTTTTCATTTCAAAAGATGAAGAAGTAAATGAGGAGTATTTAGTCCTTTCCCAAAAGCTTGTCCACGGCAACGGCACTGAAGATGATGGCAATATTTGCCAGTCGGTTGATCAGTTGTCCAAAACGTTCTTGAGGACACGCTAACTCAGCACCTGACTAAAAATATGGTGTAGGTGTTCTCCAAGAGGACTCATATTTTGGTGACCCTTCTTTCACTACAACCATTAGACAATAATTTGTCCTTGTATTCAATAAGTACCACTTGTAAAACACTTATCATTCAAATTCTGCAGAAAACAATTAATGAATTTAAGATGGCTGAATCAAGAACAACTTAATCACAGCAACAATGTCACGGCCAGATTTGCTTTCCATTTCCACTCAGTTTGAAGAGTTACTTCTTCCTTTTTCCCAAAGAACTTTCCACTGTGGCTGCAACTAAATGCAGAACGAATGAAATTTATCACAAATATTTTTTAAATGTTTTAGATAGTTAGGTTAAGGACATTCTGGGACCAAAAAGTACTTCCTCCTGAAACAGTACCATAACTACCAGGTAACATTCTCATGTTTTCATAACACACATTTTTTACCAGGTTGCTCATCCTCTTGATAACTTGATAGCTGGCCTGAAAACTGAAAAATGTCCTGGTGCACCCTGGGATCAATGAGCCAGGGCAGAGTTCCAGAATTCTTCTGAAGGACCAACTGGGACTCTTGATCTCCATTTGTTGCCTACAGACAAAACCTACAGACAAAGGAAGTTCCCAAGATGGGATGCAGAGAAGTCATCCGTAAGCTCCAAGTGACCTCTTTGATTGGTATTCACTGGAACAAAGAGTTATACCTCATGCAGAGGGGAACATAACCCACATGTTACAACAGCTACAAATGCGTACCATCAGCCAGTCTGAGTTGGGGGACTGCTAACTGCAGCCTCAGCCATTGACTCCATTTCAGCTTAGGAGTTTCCTTTGTCAACACTGTCAATGTAGCAGCCAACAAACATCACATTAGTGATGTCCAGGCAGAGATTCCCTGGATCCAAGAGCAAATGAAAAACAAGGGATCCAGTTAAAAACTATATGAAACACAGGACAGGGTATGGTCTTGGTACTCAACATCCATAGTGAGACCTTGCCTAAGACGCATATGCTCTGAGATATTTGATCATCAGTCCACACAACAATGACCAGGAATTTAGCCTTAATTATCAGTACGTCAATAGGATTAGTGAAGCCTAAAGTTAACTACAAAAAAAATTGTACGATAGAGTTAGTGTTTAGATTTCTTGTTTTTTTTTCCTTCCCTTTTAAGTCCTTTGTTCAAAAATTAGATATGTACCCTGCAAGTTCAAATGCAACAAATAGCAACAAATCATGAATGTAAATCCTTAAAGGACTTAATAGTGATTCAACATGGGACATTGCCATAGACCAGCTAAATAGTTCCTACACATTTGTTGCTTTTAGGAAATCTAGCAGTTGCATGTCACACCCTCTGCTCCCTCAGAGGTCTTGAGCTAGACAGCCTGAAGCTCCCTGGATGGCAATCTTTGGATCCAGTGGGGGAGATGTGGCAGACCCACTTCAGCTTTGCCAGCATGCCATTGGAAAGTTTTAAGTGGGAACACTTTGTTGTTTATGAACCTCAGGATTTCTGCTTTCACTTCCTCATCACAAAACTATCACACAGATACTAGTGATTACACATGGCCATGAGTCCAAGAGAGTTGTATGTAAGGACTGATTGAAACATGACAACTTCTAAGAAGTGGAATCCACTGAAACCACACAGTATCCACAGGAGATAAATGGCTGAGACTAACAAGATTTGGCTGGAGCATCCCTTTAAGATAGACTACATGAGCATGTTCAAACAGGAGACACAACATGAGTTATTCTTACTCAAGAAATTATTGGTAATGTTTTACAATTGCTTAGCTTTGATCCAGTGTCGTCATTTTGTTACTCCATGTAGTGAACTCCAGAGTTACATTTCCTTATTTTAATATATTCATTTAATCCACTGAAGCGAGCACTTTTACAGCATTCTCTGCTTCTCCTTCTCTTTGTCTCCACCTCGTCTCATGCGCCTCGGGGTGAGAAATATGTTTTCTTTATCCAAACTCCTGTTTACCAGAGCACTATTGCTTCCTCAGATGTAGTCATTGTGTTTATTCTCCCAAGGACAAGGACCTCCTTCCATCTCCTCCTCAGAGCTGATCTTGTGTTTTTCTGTGAACCTTATCTTCAGTTTTGATTGTTAACAAGCACACAAGTCTGTTTAAAGAGTAAAACACATCTTCTTTCTGGCCCAACCTGCACAGCATCAGTACACTTCAATAACAGCAGGTTGCTCTCTGAACATGTTTTCTACTTTTGACTACCTGGAACAGCATCACAGCACTCATAGCACTCTCAAGTGCTCATTCATTCAGATATCAATACTTTGTATGTTGATTTTTCATTCATTGATATATTTTGCTTTATTCTCTGATTCCGACATTTTCAATAAATATTTTATTTCTTTTTTTTCATTCTATAATTTGTTAGCTACAAGAGTTACTCAATTTTCCATATTTGTCACAGTATATCAACTTTTTTTTTAATTCAAATAATCATCTTGTGTTTCTAGTTACTTGTTTCAGCTATGGATCAAGACTAGACATCAACTGACTCATTCATTCATTCGCTCTCTTAGTAATTGCTTTAATGACTTTAATTCAGAGTACAATTTTGCTTTAATTCAGTCAATTATCTAAATATGTTTTAATATGTTTATAATATATAATATATTTGTTTATACAATCATTCATGCATCTATTCATTCATTCATTCATTTTTTTTCACAAATTCATTCATATATTTATTGGCTCATCCATGCACCTTTTACCTTAAGCACTTGAATCCATTCATTCATGCATTTATATAAGTTACTCAAATATTCATAGTTTTTATCAACTCATATTTGTCCATTTCCATTTATTAATTAATGATTTTTTGGTTTTTATTTATTTGTATATAATTTATTTATTCACCTTAGTCACCTCACAGCAAGAAGATCTTCGGTTTGCGTCCCGATCAGGGCGCCTGGGATCCTTCTGTGTGGAGTTTGCATGTTCTCCCTGCGCAGCGTTGGTACTGGCACTCCGGCTTCCTCCCACAGTCCAAAAACATGCTGAGGTCAATTGATTACTCTAATTTGTCAATAGACAAATTTGTAAATTCACACCTAATTTGTCCATAGGTGTGAAGGTGAGTGTGCATGAGTTTGTCTCTATGTGTAGGCCTGTGATAACAAAACTGTTTTCATTTCAGTTGTTTTTTGATTATTCAGTCTTTATTATTCAGTCATGAATTCATTTGTACATGTTTATATTTGTTTGTCTCATTTCATGTTTTATGCTTTTTTTCCAATAATACTGCAGTCTATTTGTCACTCTGCCTGTCCTTTATAGATTCATTCATTCCTATTTCTTTTCATGTATGTCATGTATTAATTTATCATTATTGTATTTATTTACTCATTAATACTACATTTATCACTTGTGCTATACACCCTCACACATTTGGCCCAGTATTCATTCATTTACTACATACACTATATAATTACTAATTCATTCAGCCATTTAAAGATTAATTCATCCTTTTAGAAACTTTTTTCATATTGTTTGTGATTCTTTTGATCTGCTTATATTTCATAAAGAAGTCTTTTATATTTGCAGCCAGCAGGTTCGTAACATTTCTCATTGTAAATCCAGTGTGGTTCAACAGAGAGCCATTCCAGCTTTTATGAGCTGCTGCTGTGAGGCTTGGTGGGGAGTAATGTCAGCACTCTTGCAGGGCGGCATCCGTGGGTGGGTGATTAAGGCCTAGGCAAGAGACGTCAAATCAAATCAGATCTGAAATGTGGCATTATGCAGCTTTAATGGAGATTAAAAGCTCTCAGCGTCAGCACTGCACTGTTCGGCCTTACCTGCTTTCACCTCCCCTGTCTTTACGTCTGACCAATAAAAACACTAAAAGCCTTCAACTGCAGCTCCACATCAAGGCCACACTCTGAAAGAGGGTAATTTCCCCTGTATCACAGCTACGGAGATCTGCACATGCTTTTAGACCTGGAATGTGAATATGCGCCCTTGTGTGTGTGTGTGTGTGTGTGTGTGTGTGTGTGTGTGTGTGTGTGTGTGTGTGTGTGTGTGTGTGTGCAGCTGACTAGGGCTTCTCAGTGTTAGCTGAGCTTTCCAAGAAGAGAGGTAAAGTGGATCCAAACTCTGCTGGTTTTTGGGTTTGGACAAGTATAAGTTATATGTTAGCATAGATACATAGATTGCATTTTCTAGTCAGTTTTCACTACAGGTATTCATGATACGGCAGCAACTGCAAGGGAGCACTGCTCCATGACTGTTCATCACTGACCCTCCATTGAAATGAATGATTTCTGGTCTCTGTTAATCCGGCAATGTGTGAAGTTGCACGGTGCAAAAGGTCTTGAGTAAGTGCAGTGTAGTTAACAAGGAGAACATTGTCTTTCTATGCTTTTATACTTTGCAAAAATGAAATGATAAGGTATAAAATATAACTGTAGTGACTAGTCCTATGCTAGCCAATACTGGCTGACCGTGGGCTTGGAATTGTTAGTGCTGTAGTACTGTTTGGCTGTTTCCCCTTCAGGCAATTGTACATATCCCCAGTTAAAACACCTGTCGCCACATGGTACTACCACATGGTACTACACTGACCTCTGGTGGTTCGGAGGTAAACAACTTTAAAACAATAGTGACTATATGGCTCTTACAATAACTATAGATATATTGATAATAATTGTAGATGATGTTATGCAGTTATATATTTGATATATGAGAAGATACATCTGCGCCTCTTTTGAAGCTATACTTTTGACATTAAATTCGGAAGCTCCCTCACTAGGGTCACAAAGTACTGACCTTAGAGTGATTCTTTCTATAGGAATGTTCACTACTTGCGTTTATACATGCTAGTCTGGATAAGGTCTGCACATTGATGATGAGGGGTCAGAGGCAGGGATCACCAAAGCAAAGGCTGGAGTTCTAAGAAGCACTGCTCTGTGCTCAAAAATTATTGGCAGTCACCAAATGTGGGTGGCATCTGCTTTTCTCTGTTTTCCTATACACAGTTTCCCCATCTATGTTTCAGTAGCTGCTAGTACGACAACAGAGCAACCTGAGTCCTGACTGTTTTCAGTGTTTGATGGAAATGACTCACCTCTCTCAGTCTTTTAAGGCTGATGGGTGGTATTTGTCACATAGCAGAATACTCAGGCAAAGTTTGTGTCAATCAGGACACCAGTTTTATTTGTTATTCCAAAAGAACATAGATAAAAGTATAGCTATATGAGTTAAAGTTTGTCATTTCCTCTTCTTCCGCTTTCATCTTCAAAGGTAAAACAGGCTCCAAACATACTTTTGAGAAATATTATCAAACTCCTGAAAATAGAACATGCTTTTGGCCCTCACCGAGTGAAACCATTAAAACATGGCTAATAAGGTGATGAGACCACTCTACTTTGATACCTCAGACCTTCAGTTACTCTTCACTGTATGTGCTTCGATAGAGGGATTTCATGCCAGCCCACTTCACTAATTTCCTAAATTCAACATTCATGTAGGCATTATTTCTGTGTAAACTGCGAGGGTTAGATGTTAATCAGCATTGGATGTAGCAGTGTGTGATGATTAGAGGTTTTCACTCCAGGATGCATTCAGAGACTAATCAGAATAATCATTTTAATGAGGCCTCTTTCCAAGCCACGTCACAGAGCACCGGGGAGCCTCACGACTTCCTGTGTGGTCCAGTTTTATTCTGCCTAATGAGATGAGAGTGGGATGAAACCTAGATATTCCAAAGGAGTTTCATGATACCAGTATGCAGGAAAATTCACATCTTAAAATTTACTTAAAAGTGGAATGAGAACCATTAAACTGAGCCTTTGAACAAAAGAGTATTTTACATTGTCTTTGCATGGGTTTGCAAGTGTTCTTGCTCAGTGTCAGTTCATACCTCAGTGACGGCTTAGATTTCATTTCTGTGTATTTGCTGACAAAGCTCAAAACCCACAAGTGACATGAACTACACACAGTGCATCATTTCAACCTGGTGTTCCTAGTAATTAGAATCAATAGAGCACTACGCTCCCAGAATGCTGGATTTTGTTTTGGTTCCCAGAGTCTCCAAAAGTAGATTTGGAGCCAGATTCTTCAGTTATCAAGTTCCTCTCCTATGGAATCAGACCCCAGTCTGGGTTCAGGAGGCAGACACCCTTTCCACATTTAACCTAAGCCTAAAATAAACCTTCCTCTTTGACAAAGCTCATAGTTAGGGTTTGTCCAGGTGAGCCAAAGAGCATCCATTCATTCATCCATCGTCAACCGCTTATCCGAAGTCGGGTCGTGGGGGTAGCAGCTTGAGCAGAGAGCCCCAGACTTCCCTCTCCCCAGCGACATTGGCTAACTCCGACTGAGGGATCCCCAGGCGTGCCCAGACCATTGAGGAGATATAATCTCTCCATTTTGTCCTGGGACTGCCTCCTCCCTGCTGGCCATGCCAGGAACACCTCCCTAGGAAGGTGCCCTGGTAGCATTCTGGACAGGTGCCCAAACCACCTCAAGCGGTTCCTTTTCACACCAGGGAGCAGCGACTCCATTCCGAGTCTCTCCCGGATGACTGAGCTTCTCACCCTATCTCTAAGGGAGACCCAAGTCACTCTGTGGAAAAGAGTCATCTCAGCCATTTGTATCCATGATTTCGTTCTTTCGGTGATGACCCATCACTCATGACCATAGGTGAGGGTAGCAACGAAGACTGACCGGTAGACAGAGAGCTTTGCCTTCTGGCTCAGTTACCGTTGCGTCACAATGGTGCAGAGGGACTGCAATATCGCACTTGCTGCCCCGATTCACCGGTCAACCTTGAGCCCTGTTGTTCCCTCACTCGTGAACAAGATCCCAAGATACTTGAACTCCTTGACCTGAGGCAAGGACTTATTACCAAGCTGGACAAGGCACTGCATTGGTTTCCTACTGAGAACCATGGCCTTGGATTTGAGGTGCTGATCTTTGGGCATACAAGGATTGAATGGCCCTGAGAAGGGACCCCCTCACCCCATACTCCCGCAGCTCCCCCCACAGAACATCCCTGGGAACTCGGTCAAACACCTTCTCCAGATCCATGAAGCACATGTGGACTTGGAGTACTCCCAGGGTCCTTCCAGAATCCCTGTGAGAGTAAAGGAGTAATGAGCTGGTCCATTGTGGAACATTGTGCCACAACCTGGATGGAACCTGCATTGTTCCTCTGCAGACATCACATCTGATACTGTGGTCAGCAGCACTGGTGCTCCACAGGGGACTGTACTGTAGGGTTGGTGAAAAAAATCGATTATTGATTGATCGCTATTATATTATGGAGTCAGGTCAGCCGCCAACTCGGTGAACATGTTCAACAGGCTTCATTCTGCTCTGTCCTCATTCCACCTCTTTGTCCATATGTGGATTAACCAGAGTTAGGTGATGTCACGATTTTATTTGCGTCATTTTTGCTCTTCTGAAATCTACAGGTGACGTCATGGACACTACATCCATGTTTTATACAGTCTATGGTAAAATGAATGAAGAAGTGCAAAGACTCTGGACATTCTAGACCACTGATTGTTGTTTACTTTAACTTGATCAGTCAAAACACAATGTGTTTATTTCTGTGTTCTACAGTATATCAGCTAGTAAAGCTACAACAAGTTTTGTCATTTCAGTTTTCATGAAGGTGCGAAGCATTACACAGCTGTGAACACACAAAGTTCCAAAGCTGTTGTCTCACTTGTTTTGAGTTAAAACAAATAATTCTGAAGATACATCTACACTACACAGAAAGTGATTTGAGTTTGAGTCTCAATAAAAGAGAAGTTAAGTAATTTAGCAACTGACTGTTTTTTTAATGGTGCAAAGCTTTGTGGTGTATTTTGGGAAATCAATCGTCCGCAATTGAGAATAGTTAATAATTGAAAATCGGTTGGTAATCAAATTGAGTCGGGAAATGGGACAGATTAATCACCCCTACTGTACTATCCCCTATCTTCTTCACTCTGCTCACTGCGGACGTCTGTTACAACTCAGATCGATTTAAGCCCCACCCATTTCTGCCCCCACTCCAGGTTAAGGCCCCGCCCAGTATGTATGAAGGGCAGTAAAGGTTGCTGGATGATATTATAGGGGTGCATTGACTTGTCGAGAAGGAAAAAACTCCATGTGGGGGCTCTATCTCAGCCGCTGTAGATGAGAGGTGTGGTTGAGGCAGGTGCTGTTGAAGTTGTTGAGTTTAGACTTTTTCAGGAAAATTTCAGGCCTGAAACAGTCTGAAATTGCATTTTATACACTCCAATTAAAAGGGTATGACTAATAATACTGTTATTAATAATACTGCATGTTGATATACGCTTGTTGTGGAATCACTTCATCAAGTTAAGTGCTTCATAAGGACAACTACTGGAGTACAGATCAATTCTGCACTAAACACGTAATCAATTAAACTGCATTATATCAACCTATGAGAGGTGGACAACACTGATCTAGTTTAATAAACGGGCCACTATTGTCCTAATACATGATCAGTATGTATATTGGTCTTACCCTAGTCACCTCTCATGTGCACCCATTACACACTATGCTTTGTGTGGACGATGAGGGGCAGATGTGGCCCTTTAATTATCCTGTAGTGGCACACATCAATCGTGTGTCCATGGGACCTTGCAAGCCACAGAAAGGCAGATGAGACAAAAATCCGTTTGACCTGTCCAGGACTAAATTAATTATCCAATTACTCCTTTCCGAGTGACTGTGCTGCCCAGATAACTTCAGAGCTATTTACAACAGACTGCCTCGCCAAGATAACAAAAGGGCCAGTTGCCGAATAATCACTTCACATGGTAAACGATTGGAACAAAACTCCTGAGACTGCCAAAAACTCCCCAGACCTCCAAGAAGTCATCAGCATATTTTACTTTTTTTCTCAGTGAAACTGATGAGTTAATGAGCAAAAATACAGTGGAAAAATACCCTGAAAAACTGGCAATAAGAGAAACCGGAGGTGAAGTGAAAAATTCACTTATTTTGTCACTTGTTCTTCCATCCTCCATCTTTCAGCCGTTTGTTCATTAATAAAACAGCTTCTGCTCTGTTCTGTTATCTTATATGAGGTACTGGGAAGGGCTGGGAGGAAAAGTATGGTTGCAGGAGTGGGTGTCGCTCATTTCTAAAGCACAGTTACACCCTCCATTCATTCATCACCTTGGCAAGAGGAGGAGGAGCAATGTTTTAATCCACAGTTTTCACCATGGCCAAGGACAGTGGCCAGTGGGGAGATTGATCTGATTTCTCTAAAAATCCTGGTGAACAAAATCAAATATAGTCTCTCCACATAGGGCCATACATCTCTCCTTGCTCTCCAGGAGTAAGCATATTTCTCTCCAGAACACAAGAAAGGAAAGAACTCTTTACAGCTTTTCACTGCTTGGAAACAAAAGTCAAAGGCTGCTGTCTGTTATCTCTCTGGGAGCACCAAAGCTCAGTCCTATGCTATGGAAATCCATATCCTTGCTGCTTGCTCCCTTGTGTTGTGCTATCAATTGTGTCCACTTTTCAAGAGAAAAGCCTTTCTCATGTAGCCTTTTAGTTGTAATAGTTTCAGAAGGAATCTAAGAGAATGGACTGCAGGCTAAAGACAGAATGATGAAAGTAAAATAACAAGCAAACAGTAATCATATTTAAGCTGGACTGGTGCCAATCACATAGAAGGAAGGAAATACGGCGTCAAAGGTCTATGCAGCATGTGATTGATTAACATGAAGCTGGAAAAAAAAGATCAATATGGCATGTCAACGGCCTGAAGGCCTGACAGAGACACCCTCAGGCCCAGCTCTGTAGATGAGGGGTGGCGCTGAGCGTGGCTTCACACAACTGCAACCCAGCTCACTCCATGAGTGGCAACATTAGAGCCAATGTCAAACAGAGGTGGAGAGAGTTCAAAGACGAAACATGATTACTGTTTTGAACTGCCGACCCCTCGAACAGGCTCCGGCACTAATGTGTATTCATGACTACCAAGCAAAAATAGGCAAGGCCAGAGTGTGGGAGAATTCACGCACACCTACTCACACACACACATTATAGAGTACTTAATCTGTGCTTTGATGGGCTGACCCTTTCATAGTGCTGTGAGGCAGGGAAAAAAAACACAAGGAGGGTGACCCTGATCATAACCCTGACCTCTCCTTTGAGGCCAGAGGAAGAGGAAGAGGAGGAGGAGGAGGAGGAGGAAGATCTATGCATGAAAACACAACCTGAGGCCTTCACTCTCCTTCTCTGCCCTCCAGTGTTCACACAAGATGCTCTGAGTCAAGGCTGCCACCTGGAGACACAATTGATGAGTGAACTTCTGTTTGATGATGGTCTTCTACCATAAATTTCATATTTTGTGCTAGATTTTTTATCTAGTTTTCTTTTTACGTACATGTCATCTATTAGGACAACATGACTGAGTCAGTTCTAACTCATTCTCAGCAAATTGCAATATTACACAAACAGGGAGACTGTCCCAGATGGTTGGATTGAAAAGCTCAGAGACTGTGCACTGCTTTATATCTGAGGTGGGGCAGGTAACCAGATGTGCATTTGCCAAAACAACCAGTTAGTTGTCATCCACTGAAAAGTCCTGTTTGAAGACACCTCCAGCCTCTGAAGCAGGAAAGAGCTTTTTGCTGCTCGGTGCAAGTGAATGAGCTGAAGAAGGCATGGCACATGAAAACAGACTCAGACAGGACATGCAGTGGTGACACTTCTGCTTTATTGGGAGTGTTTTCAGAGAATATGTGTACTTTGACAAGGTGAAATACTAAGGACTAAGTGTTTGGTTTGGTAAACATAGATCTGGGTTCATGCTCCACTTCTGTTAAAATGAAGTGCACAGCTGCTTACCTAAGCTCTTCCATGCAGTGGCTGAGAAAGTCCTGAACGGGCAAAATGAAGCCATTCCAAGTCACAAGGATGCATTATATAGAAACACGGGATACACACACACAATTTTTTTTTTTTTTTTTGCCTTGAACAGACCCAAGATCAGATGAAAGGCAATTACTATACTTATAGAAAAATATATAGCAAAGAAGTGATTTGTGTCAAAATATGTCGAAATATGAAGATGGCATAGTACTTAGCCACTGCTGGTTAAAAACTGCATTGAAAGTCAGTATGTTGAGGCTAGAGAAAGTTAATTAATAACTGTGCAAAGAATGTGGCCACAACAGATCACAGCAGATGCAGAAGTACAGTAGTAGTTCTGTAGCTAGTTTTAGGTGTCACACCTGACTGAGGTTTGTGGTAGCTTATTGGTTAATGTGGCAAACACCATATTTGTTTTTTAACTAAATCATAATTTTCTCATTAATTTCTAACCACTTGAGGTACTCCACAATCTGTCCATGTACCCCCAGAAGTATCATCTAGGGCACAGGTAGCCAGGTAAAGAATGTGCCCATGAATATAATGCTGAGTGAACTACTTCTATAAACTGTCTTTAACAGCCCAGGTTTGGCAATTTGAACTGTTCTGTGCTTCTATCAGCGAGATTCCTTACAATTTCTGCATACACAGAAGACCGTCTTGGCTCCACTTACACATTTTCACGCAGACTTTTACTGGTTTGGTGAAGCATATAGCAAAGTCACTCAGGTCTCTTCTGTATGGGAATGATAGGCTCAATAGGATGCGCAGGTGGAAATGAAGGTGAGAGGAGCCAGAGTGTGTGTATTAAAACATTGGTTTGGGCCCCTCTGTGTACCAACAGGAGACCCTCTCTCTCTCTTGCTTGTGAGCAGACAGAGTGGCAAGTGCTACTCAGACAAGCTGACACATTCTGAATATTCAGTAGGACTGACAATTCTGTGTTGTGGTAAAGCCTGTTTCTCTTGTTACCTTCTAGGGCTGTGACTCAAGCCCCCCTCCCAACCGACCCTATCTATGAGGCCCGGCTGGCGCCGCTCTGAGTGAATTAATGAGTGAAAGCAGCTCGTGTAACGAGGATGCCAGAGTACGTTAAGGCTGCAGCCCAATCCCGGTAAGCAGCGGTGAGGGCTGCAGTCTGCTTCAATGAGGAGCACTCAGAGTGTGGGCACTGGAGAGGAGGAGTGTGTGGTGTGTGTGTGTGTGTGTGTGTGTGTGTGTACCTGTGTGCAAAATACAATCCTAACTACAAAGGATTCAGTGGAGCACCAGAGAATGAATCTTTATGCACTTCATTTATTGGAGCATAAGAACTTCTGGAAGAAATATGAGGGGAAAAAGTGGACAGTAACTATTGAGTTTGAGATTTCATTTTCAAGAAAGATCTGACTATATACAAATGCATAATTTGAAAAAAAGCATCACAAGATACTTTTTGTAACACACAGCTTCCTGTCAGTCAGGCTTCAACAGTCTCAACCAATGGGATAGTTAGGGCCGCCTACTAACCATACCAACTATATGGCAAACCACATATAGCTGTAGCCCAAATATTACAGATAGTGAGGATTCAGAGCCCATCCTGTAGCTATGATTAAAGTCAGGGAATGATGGTGGTTATGGAAAATAAACTATGGTTAAGGCATAGTTAGGCAAGATACTACCAGCAGCATCCCAGTGGGACTCCCTTACATGACTGGCCTGTACATCTAGCCAGAGTCGTCAGGTGACAAGGAGTCAGCGTTTACCATCAACCATGCAACGCAGTAAGATCTCTGCTGGTACAGCCTAAAGACCAGACCAACCCTGAGAGGAAGACTGGAGTGCTGTGTGACATAATGGTGGCATCACATGTGACAAGCTGTGGGTAACTCTACCCACAAGAACCTAGGACAGGAGACTGAATGAACCTCGGAGACAGACAACGTCAGCTGTCACAGCACCACCTTGGAGGAGGTCAGAGGTCAGGGACTACGAGGGGAGTCAGTGGACAGCTACAGAAAGGAGGACATGCACATTCGACACCTATTTGATTTTTGTGATAATACCAGACTATAGCAGGTAAACACCTGACTGAATTGCTCTTGGAAATTGTGTGTTTTATTGCTCCGCTCTTAATTTTTTGCATAGCTTGGAGGGTCATTCTCTCAATGTAAAACAACATTATTTTGATTTGATAATTGGAAAAGACTGTATTTATTTCTTGGCTCTTTCATTGTTCAGAGTTTCCCATCATACATCTGGGCCGCTGCAGTTGAGGGATGACCCTGACACTTGCAGCTGTGATCAATGCATGCACATTTAAATCTGCTGACTTTCTTAGGCTGCTTAGCCTCCTAAATGCTTACTAAGCTCCCATGAATGCATGCACCCCTGCGTCTTTCACCCATAATCCAATCAAAGGTACCAAAGGGACAAGGTGAGTCCTAATAACCATTCATTCATCCCCAGTGAGGACTGAGCTGCCTGCAGCAATAATTACTGGGGCCGCTAGAGTGTGATGATTTGAGACTTGTGCTATCAAACACAGTTGCTCTCTGGGCTGCTGATATGTAAAGTGCAGAAATACTATCACAATGTATAAGATGAAGAAGGGACACATGCTTTTGCATGCAGTATTAAAGAGTTTTTTAGTGACCCCATAGTTATTTACACATTTCTACGGTCATCTGCTATTAGACTGGATAGGTTACAGTTTTGAAGATGGTGTAAAAAGGGACCAACATCAGAATCAGAATTAGCTTTATTGGCCAGGTATGTGCTCACATACAAGGAATTTGACTTCAGTTTCACTTGAACTCTGTACTTACTAGACTGACAGCAGACACAAAGAGTGGACTAACAAGAATAGAATGACATAGGCATTTTCCTAAGACCTGAACTAGTAAACTAGAGGTAGGTGGATATGGCAGTATACATAGTATGCATGGTTTGTGCTGGCAGATGATATTTGCAATCTAACAATGATGTGTATAATAAACAATGAGAGTATGTAATAATATGAAAATACATTATTACAGGTGAATATTATATTGCTGGGTTATTGCACTGGATAAGTGTTCATCAAAGTTTGTTTTGGCATGCAGTGCTCTGTAGCGCCTACCAGAGGGGAGAAATTGAAATATATTGTATCCAAGGTGTGTTGGATCTGTAGCGATGTTTTCTGCCCGATTCCTGACTCTGGACCTGTACAGGTCCTGAAAGGAGGGCAGTCCTGCTTCCTGGAGTCCTGACTGTCCATTGTAGTGTATCTGCCCTGTTTTGAGGCTGATCCAAGCCACACCGTGATGGATGTGCACAGAACAGACTGAATAGTGGCAGTGTAAAATTGTATCAGTAAGTCCTCAGGCAGGTTGAACTTCCTGAGCTGGAACAGGAAGTACATCCTCTGCTGGGCCTTTCTCCTGATGGTGTCTATGTTAGATTCCCACTTTACATCCTGGGAGATTGTGGATCCCAGAAACCTGAAGGATTCCACAGTAGACACTGTGCTGTTCAGAATGGAGAGGGGGTGCAGAGTGGGTGGGGCTCCTCCTAAAGTCCACTGTCATCTCTACTGTTTTGAGTGTGTTCAGCTCAAGGTTGTTCTGACTGCACCAAAGGGCCAGATGTTCCGCCTCCCATCTGTATGCTGACTCGTCACCGGCCCAGATGAGGCAGATGACCGTTGTGTCGTGTGTGAACTTCAGGATTTTGACAGATGGGTCCCTTGAGGTGCAGTTGTTGGTGTAAAGAGAGAAGAGCAGTGGTGAGAGCACACACCCCTGGGGAGCGCCAGTGCTGATTGTCCGGGTGCTGGATGTGATGCTCCCCAGCATCACCTGCTGCTTTCTGTTCATCAGGAAGTTAGTAATCCACTGACAGGTGGGGGCCGGAACAGTGAGCTGGGTAAGTTTGGTGCATAGGTGAAATAGTTTGAAATAGTTTTTTGCGTGCTGTCATGATTTCTCCTGTTCATTCTGACCATATGGGATTCATTCCTAATGCAATACCAGTCCTTGGTCCTTGTTTTGTGCCAAAATATATTTCAAAGTTCATCTGATGCTAATCAGAGGCGTTAACAATTCTTTAAGAGAACAAAGTGAAAGCTCCTGAATATAATCTATAAAATAATATAAAAATACCATATACTGACTCTCTGCAGTGCAGTCACCTGTTACAGTCTTAAAGCCACAGGCCAAGTTAAAGTGTTCTGTATGTGTGCTTGTCTGACTCTACCTTTTAGATCACTGCTTTTGTGAAATATGCCAAAGTCTTGCCACCGGAACAAGGGAGTTATATCATACGCAACCACATTTTCAGCCTCATTGCTTTGCACTGTTTCAAGCAAAGGGAACATATGTGCAATGAATATCTAGTGGGAGCGAGACTTGGAGCATGTGGACAGAGTATCAAGCATGTGTATGTGTGTTTGTGCTGTGAAATGAGGAGGGGAGGTGTAAAGAGAAAGTCAGAAGATAGGGAATGGGGAGGAAGAGGAAGGACAAGGTGTTTTGCAGAATGGAACAGGGTGTTGTACAGGAGAGCAGCAGCCTGAGTGTGTTCCTGTGTATGAGAGTGCAGGGTTGAACAGATGTAATCAGCTTGTGTGGATGCAGAGGTAATAACTCCACAGGGGGAAAGCTGGAGAAGTGAATCTATCTCTGTCATGAAGACATGGAGCAATCAGGAAAAACCTCAGCCAGCAGATAAAGAAGCAGCAGTTTAGAGTTCAGGCACAGGGAGTGGATCCTGATTTACATCCAGACAAGAGTCACATTATTTGACAGTGTTTTGTTTCAAAAATATGGCAAGGATGCACAATATGTTCCAGAGAGAAACACATCGCCAAAGGTCAGAATATAATAGAAATAAATTTGCCCTGTTGTTCTTTTGCTCTGTCATGTGATATGACATGTGTCCTATTTGGCTCCACCATGGTAACAAGTATCATGGATCCTTTACTGATGCCAAGCACTCATGGCCTGTGTGTGAAATTTTTCCAAGTTTAAGGTGAAATTTAGCTAAAGCATCATTTTGATGGCCACTCTTTAAAATTGGACCTGTAGTCTATAATACTTAAGTAATTAAGAACTAAATTAAGAAAGTTAATAAATTAGGCCAGTTTTATCAAACAATATGCAGGACACTGCTTGAATACGTCCAAAATTAAGTTACACCCTCAAGTCCATCAAAGTCACCAAAATTCAGTTCATTAAGCTAATGGACTCACTGGGCCAGTGTACTTGGTGTCCATGTGGGCATTGCATGGGTTATGGGATTTGCCCTCCAGCTCCAGGCATCCAGTTCATTTTCCCATGTGGGTTGCAAATGGTACCAAGCTGGCCTCATTTTGGGCCCATATGAGCGAAGATTCTCAGGCCCCCTAATGGCCCTGCCCCATTTGATGTCCTTTTTTATAACTGTAGTTCCAGAGACTTACAGGAGGTCATGCAGACAACACTTCTGTTTTAACCTCCTTTCACTCTATGATTGATCACGGAAAAGTTTGTGCATTCTGTGTAGGTGTGCATATACTATGGATACCACCATCAAAAAGTCCCGTGGTTGGTCGGTTTTGCCACCAACACACCATAGGAACTGCACCAGAGTTCAGTTGGAAGCAGGCTGAGGTGCACCTTTCCAGCTCTCTGGTTATTTGATCCTGAATTCTTGTAATCAATTCACAGCTTTTAAACCACTCTCAGCAAACCAAACGGAACTGGCAAACACACCACAGATCTTTGAATCACACATGTGGAAGCTCCCTTACAGTGTATACCCTGATTTGGTGAGAGTGAAGTCATAAGGGAACTGAGGATGACTGCTTAGACAGGCCACACTTGCACTCCACTTTTATTCAATCCTTAACCCAAGTAAAAGGACAACATGTGTCAGCCAATCAGTACTAACACACACTGGGCCCACATGGAAATGTTGTACACTACAAAGAAACCTTTTACTGATCAACATCTTAGTAAGTATTGAGGTTTGATGAGGTATACTTCTTCTCCTTGGTCAAGCCCCCTACACATTATTTCAGCATGTATTGTGTGAGCTGTAGTCGCTTTTCAGGAAGTGTACTTGTGTGAACCCGGGCCTTTAATATGTAATGTGTATCCCATATGACTTGGACTACATAGTAATAAAAGGTAAGTGGTTCAGTGCCTACAGTTTAGAACAGATACATTAAGTGGCGGCAAAGACACTAATCCTTATCTTAAGTGCCCTCTTGGATGCCCTTATGGAAGATAAAGCATGATAAAGAGCCCCCTGTGGTGGCCCACTGTGCAGGAAAACATGATGCAGGGCCCTCTAGGGCACCCTTCAAGTGAAGAAAATGTGATGCAGCGCCACAGAGGACGCCATGCATGCTAGAAAAGGGTTCGGAATTGTTTCACTATAAATGTATCATGGTTTTCTGCACATAGCTGCCCCACATGCTCTGCCCCTCAAACCGACTGAGCCTGCCACTATTAACGACCAATCAAATTCCTCTGCATCATTTTGCTGTGGAAGATTATTTTTATTTTATTTTACTTTCCATTGGATAGCCAAACCTTCCTTTAAAGACAGATAGCTTGTTTGTTTAGGATCAGTTGAAGGGCTGCACAGTAGAAGCATAGTGAGAGAAGTAATTTTGCAATTAATGTTACATTACAAAATAAAACAGCCATGCAGTTTAACACTATTTAGATAGATAGGTAGGTATAGATACAGTTTAACACTAGTTAGATGGATAGGTAGATATAGTTTAGATCTGTAAATCTGAAGGTGTGCTATGCTGGCTGTGACACTATGACACAGAGCCACAGTGTTTCAGGCCTGCCAGTAGGAAACAGGTAGCACTTGAGAAGCTGTGACCATGGCAATACCAGACTAATGTTGTGAGGAAGTTGTTGCTATGGCAAGCATCCTGTGTTTAAAGAGGAGTGCAGTGCATGATTGGTGAGGGGGTGGGGTTGCCATGGGGACCAGGTACCGTGGTGAAGAATAAGGTTAGACAGATATGGGCTTGCCAGTAGAGCCGTCTTTCATTCGAAATCAAATATCATCAATTTGGAGTCACCTACAGTGATTCTTGTCACTATTTCGTTTTAAAGCAATATTATCCAGTTCTATGCCTCATTTATGTTTGATTTCAGGGTTCTGTCCGAATAAAGCTGAATGTGTGTATGTGTTTATATTATAGTGGTGATGATGACTGCGCCTCATGCTTGAAGTGTGCATGCTATTGTCAAGTTAACTGTTACTATACACCATAATAATGTTCACCAGCTATCAGGTGAATAGAGACATGAAATGGCAATATTTTTTAAACAAATCAAACACTGGGCACTAATCACTTTCAGGGGTCATTTCAGACCAGTAAACCTGCTGTTCTACGCTGGTGACCCAACACAGCACTCACGCTGTGGCCATGTGTCTGTCTGACACACACCAGAGAGCTGCAGATCAGCTGCTTCTACCTTCTTCTAACTCTCAACGCCTTTTTGCATTCCCACACAAACATGAGACGTATTTTCATCTGCAGCTCCCTGGCGAACATTACCAAACAACCTGGATTGTCAAAGCAAATTTTATTGGATAAAATCTCAAAGCACAACATATATATATATATATATATATATATATATATATATATATATATATATATATATATATATATATATATATAAATATATGGTAAAACACATCATTTGATACTGAAGACATTTACAGAAATATGTATAAAGGATCCATTTTCAATAAACATTGCCATCAGTTTACAAAAGCATTCCAGCCGAGGCTTTCAAAAAATACTGATAGATAATATTAAATCAATATTTACTCTCCCTTTACAAATGAAAATAAAGAAAACGATATGACATGACCCTGATCTCTTTAAGGATAAAAACTGTCAAAAACAGGCAAAAATACAAACAAAATAATGTATTTAAAAGGATTCCAGCTTTTAGGTTTTTGGCACTGTGAGCCAAACATTTGTCATGTAGACATATTGTATTGCTCCATGTGTAAGTCTACTATACAGGGACAAATACAAAATGAAAGCCATCACTAAAGAAGATTGCGTTTCATTCATAAAGCACAAGTACAGATCAAAGAAAGATATCCACTTCAAAAATTACAAAGCATTTGACAAATTGAATCACATGACACATGCATTTCATGCTACAGCGATGGAGAGGCGTGTTCATGCAGCTATGTAGACAACATCTCAGCTACTGAGTATGTCCAATACCTACATAAATGTTGTTCATCTTCGGTTTCTCCTTCTGTAAATACACATTCCAAAACAGCTGGATAAGTCCAGTCTTAGATCCACTAAGTCCAAATGAATAGAAACTTGTTAAGAAATCAAGGAGTATTTATCCTTGGTGTTAATATGTTCTTGGTGGTCAAACTACCCAACTTAAATTTTAACCTATTTTCCTGCAGTAGTAGCACCCTCTATCCTTGTATTCACCATTGGGCATGAGTTTTTAATGACTGACTGAATGTTAATATAGTAATTTGATTGGTGCAATACCTGTGTGGGTGGGCACAGGGACAACATTTTAGAAATACTAAGGCATATGTAAGTAGTATATGCTTTATAAATAGTACCAATCAATACCAGTGTTGTTTTAATTACCTTCTAAATTAACTTTAAAATACAAAGGCCTCAACTGTTCTTTTTAAATTGCTAAGACTGCTGGAGCTGACAGTATATATCTAACAACCGGTTTGGCGCTAACAGAGTAATCGGTCTGGTTATGTGCTGTCACAACCAGTGACCCAGGTATTGAAAGAACCTGATCAAAAATCAGCGTAAAAGTTGACAAACTAGGCTAACTAGCAGTCAAACTAGGGTAACTAGTTTAAAGTAATTTTTTTCCTTTTCCCAAACATGAATGTTGTCAAGGGACTGGCAGCTTAAGCACTAATGGCTGATAACCAACACCATGTAAAAAGAAAAAACATGACAAAAAGTGAAAAAAAAACAGCATACCACAGAAGTTGTCTCCTAGCCTTAGAATCAATTTAGTTATTGTCTATATTGCCTTACACGCACAATCAGTTCAAAAAGTATTGAAAACATTAACATTCTCAATGTTGGCATAAAGACAGGTTACATTTTAAACCTAGCCTTTTATTTAATTTTTGATCAGGTATGATCAGGTAACATGTGGTGGGAAGACTGAAGCCAGACCAGAATAGTGGAGGCCGTTGGAGCAGAGGATCATTGCCCTTTGTTTTGGAGTGACATAATAAACGCTCACATATCGCTGGAATGTAAGCTGTCCACATACTTTTGGCCACAAGTGCATTTTTTGACTATATTTTAACATTGCAGCATCTGAGAAGTTTGGCTTATTTTGTTCAACAAAATAATATATTTGGGTGTCTTGCCAGTACCATAAAAAAACATCAGGTGTCATATTGGGATTGGTATCTTAAACATCTGATAATACTCAGCCCTGATGGCAAGTGGTTTCGATAGTCAGAGAAGAGCTACTGGCCCAAAAGACAAAGCCTGTTAAAATAAGGAGATGGACACAGAAAAACAAACAACAACAAAAATTGAAGCCATAAAACTTAAACTCATGCAAAAACAAAATGTGGATTTGTTCTTTTGTACCAGTTTGCTGGCATTTGGGTCTGATGCTGGCCCTTTAAAGAAGTCTGCACTGTGAACCTGTATTATAGATATAATGCAGTTTGACTGGTGGCATGTCTGTAAGTTAGCAATTCTACACTGGTCCCATCCAATCAATATTTGACATTAAGTAAGCTTGCATGAATATGTTTCATCGTGATTACTATGTTGTGTTTTAAATAGAGAATAAATGGTATAAATGCAGTTTTTTTCTTGTATGCATGAAAATAGTTAGATTTAAAGATATTAAATTATTATTTGCATAAATTACCTGATACCAACTTCAATCCAAAAAAAAAGAAAAATAGAAGTTCTGACACAGGTGTGAGTTGAGACGCAGAAGATGGGCTCTCCTTCAGTCTGTTGTGCCTCTCCAGCAGCTCATTTGTAAGAATCTGGGATTCCCTTTTCTTTGTCCAGCAAAAGCAGCACCTGACTACAAAAAGAGTGTCTGTGAAGGAGGTCAGAGTTGTTGCATGTGTCTTTAGACCCTCACAGCAGCAGGAAGTGATATGCTGTTTATGCCATGGTGTAACCATAGCTCCCACAATGCAGTGCTACTAGCAGCCGGTCTCTCAGGACCTCCTGACTTGGGTATTCTGGGAGCTTCAGCATGTTGATACTGTGGAGAGGAGAAAAAAAGAGGGGGTGGACATGGTCAACCCAGTGGAACACTGTGGTGATGACAATCTATATAGCCAGTGGAGCAGTGCTGATGTCTCATACCTATCCAAAAGAGAGATCTTAAGCAGTATAAATTAGCTGTTACACATTCCGCCATGCAGAGACCTCTCCCTGTTTTCAAACTCTGCCATCAGTGTATGTGGATGCCAGTACCAACTGCTAACAACACAGAGGAGACATACTGCCCTCTAGTGCTTTGTGATATCTGTCAAATATCCCTCAGTTAAGTCTGCAGAGTGACTTGTATGGGGTCTATATGTCTCTTCATTCACACTTTAAAGAGAGGGATCATGAGAGTACTTCAGTAACTTTGGCAGTATGGTTTAGTTTGGCAGTGTTTTTGCCAACACAGTGGGATGTATGGCTCTGAAGCAGGGCTGCAAGACCATCTGAGTCCATTTGAGAACTGTGAGCATTTCTGAGATTTGGCCAAGAGTGAGTACAAAGAAACAAGACAGTACTGATTTCATATTCTTCATATTGTTGTCTTGTTGTTCACAGAGAGAGCCAACAGTGATAAAATGCAATCACTCAGTACAGTGATAGGAACAGGACACATCTAGGTCTCATATTTTCTTACAATTCCCTAGAAAGAAACTGATATGTAATTGCAAATTCATAGGAACGTTCCTGGATATGACAATATAATTTTGTAATAATTGTAGAGAAAATGGAGACAGTGTTCAATTAGTACACTTCCAAATAAGTAGTTACAGTGAAGTACAAGTGTAATGGACAGAGTATTTTAGTCAGTGTGTAGCAGGTCAGCTGAACATGCAAAAAGGGCAAGAGCATTAGAATAAAAATCTATGGAAGTTTAAATGGATCTCGTCAGTCGTTTTTTTCAGTCATCAAGATTTGAACTGTTCTGTCAAGAAGTTCGTCAAAAATAAGCAACTGCTTATACGCTCAACTAACTTAATGTACTTCAAGTACCAACTTAACACACATTGGTGTCATGGCAATGTCTGGCAAGGTAAAGGCAGGTGGTGTATGCTTCTTCATGAACAATTCATGGTGCACTCGCATGTTAATAATATCTCTGTCCTGTTCGTCAGTGTTCTAACAACTAACAATAAGGTGTGTGCCATTCTAACTCCCAAGGCGATTCCCCTGTGTGTTGTTAAGTGTTGTCTTCATACTACTGCAAGCTACTGCCACAACAACTCTGGACTAACTGTATGGAGCCTTTAGCAGGAAGAACATTTTCCACCCTGAGGACATTTCAAACCACTGTAACCTGAAATCTGTGTGACCAAAATTTTAGCAACATGTCACCTGCCCAACCAAAGGCAGTAACACACTCCACCACTGTTACTCCATGATCAAGGCCATGACTTCACTTTGGGAAATCTGACCACCTGTCAGTGCTCTTATTTCCTGCCTAAAAGAAGAAAGCGAAATGCATGCAGTCCACTGTGAAGACATCATAGCACTGGACTACAGAACAAGAATCTAAACTTAAGGGATGTTTTAAATTATCAGAATGGTCAATCTGAGGATGTTGACCTGTCACTGAACCGTAACCCTGGACAGACTGCTTGCTCCTACTTCAACCAGTAGCCCTGGATAAATAGCGAAAGTCACCTGAGATTGAGGGAGTGCACCACTGCTTTAAAATCAAGGGACATGGAATGAGACAAAATTCCAGAGTCATCAAGGCCACTTAAAGGAAATATAGGGGCAAACAGGGAAATGACCACAGTGGCTGTGATTCGCAATGCAAGCAGAGGGGGCTGCAGGCAATTATAGACTGCAAATCTTGGATTATTACATTGTATTATTATATTGTATTAACACCCCTGCCCTTTCTCCTGGATGAGAATTTTCACGCCTGCTTTGAAACTCACACCTTTGACCCAGTGAGAGCAGCACAGTGCCTCATGGGTGGTTCCACTGTGCTTTAAGAAAACCACCATTGAAACCTAGGAAAACGCCTGTCTCATTGCCTTAATTATTACCGACCTGTTGATTTGTACAGTCTGTTCACACGCGACCGTGTTGACAAGTATGACAACAACAACAGCATCATAATAGTCACAGATGACACCATAGTGATTGGACTAATAAGCAACAGTGATAAGAAGGCATGTAAGAGGGAAGTGGAAGATCTAACCAGATGGTGTGTTAACAACTTCCCTCTATATGTCCGTATGACAAAAAAAGTCTTTATTAACATTAGAAAGATCAGAGAAAATTATATTTCTATTTCCATCATTGGGTCATCTGTTGAAATTGTGGACCATTTTAGATTTCTTGGTTTACATATGACAGACACTCTCTCCACACCTATTGCATCCTCAAGAAGGCATTTTCTGGGATGTCTCAAGAGTTTTGGTATTAATGTCACCCAGTGTGTGACAGGCTGTACAGTGTGGTTTGGAAACCTTACTGCTCAGAGTTGCAAAATGTGATACTGAACTACTACAACCCCATAACATTTACACCCTGGCTGCAAAGGAAAAGCCAGAAACTCGCTTCTTCCTTCCAAAAATGTTACCGAAGCATCAAAATCACACACCACCTGTCTCACTAACAGTTTCTTTCCACAGGCAGTCAGGTTGCTGAACAGCTGACACACTCATATGCACCTCACACTATTATGTTCTTGTGTACTGTATGTTGTGTATGCACGTATGAACTCATTATGTACATCATCTTCTCTAGAAATATCTCATGTGTGTCCTTTGTGTTTAAGGCAGAGAGAGCCAGAAGACAAGAAGGATAATAGAATAAACATCTCAAAATGGAAGACCAGACCCACATACTACAGGCTTGAATTGAGCTAAGTCAATAGAAAGGGTCATTACCAGGTACTAGAGGTAGGCAGTAAATTCGAGGTGTATGGCACTGCAGCAACAGTGAATTTCTGTAAACCACTGCCACCCATCAGATAAGCAAAGCCGCCATGAGGAACCCTGGAACTGAAAAAGAAGAATACTTAACTACAATAGACGACACAGATTTTCATTCTCAAGAACCACAGTGAAAATCCAGCAGACAAACCTTCCAGTGACAAACTGAAGCAGAAGAACCCGTTCCTCCTGGGTCAAGCTCTTTACCACCTCCCAGAACCACTGCAAAAAGATGCAGACAGATTAGCTAATGGCAAACAGTGAGAGAAAGAGAATCAGATGGTCCAGATGGTGAAGATTGTTCATAAAGAAGTTGATACAAATTGACATGAATACATGTTCTGCTTAACATGTAGTAGGGTCCTTGCACTGTGTATTGTTGGGAAGCTATTTCTCTTCAATAAACCTGCTTCTTCAACATCCCTTCACTTCGCTGGGTTATAACCAGGTTATGCCACATTTTAGAATATAGAGTTTTAAAAGTGAAGCAAAGCTTGATGAATAAATGATACGTGTAAACTCTGTTATGCCAATATCACATATGGTGATGGTGATACACTAAACGTTTATCATCAGTTAAAAAAATGCTCTTGCATTGCTTGGTAATGGTGCTTTCCTGGAATGCAAATCAAACTAAACCATAAATGCAATAAGATAACAGCCTGGGTCACAGGCTCGGACAACCTAATGGATAAACAATGTCACTAGAAACCCAGATGACTGAAGTGAAACATAATTATTTAGTCTTAAAGGATTCAGTTGGACAGGCTGAAAGAAAAAGTGTCGACCTGGATGACTGGCTCCTGAGGGTCGTAGCCACTGGTGTACTCTGTGTTCCTGCACCAATCCTGCACATCGATCTCTGGCATCCCTGATAGCAGGAGTTCCTGTTCGCGCATGCACACACACACACACACAAAATTAAGAAAGACTACAATACTGTCCACTTCCAGGATGCACAGATCTGACCTATTCCCCTCATGATACCAATTTCAATACCTCAACTCAGAGTAGCTACTAGCACTGAGTAGAGAACTGATATCAGGACTCATCTAGGTTTCATCTGGCAAGAGCTGTTGTACTGCTGTTTGTGTTTAGACAGCATTTCACATGTAAGAACTTTGGCTTCATTTGTCCAAAGCTAGGTCTGATGTTACTTTATGTTTGTCTTATTGTAAACCAATCCCATAAGCAGACCCAAGCCATCAATGTGTTAGTCCACCATTAAATATCTGCTGACATCCCTATCCTATCTGTGGAACCCCAAGCCCATTGGTCCCTCAGGAAAAGGCATATTTTTAAAAATACCTCACAATGACGAAGGAGCTCTATGGTACAAGATCAGGCTTCAATACACACACAATACTGAAGAGTAGATACATTCAGTGTTGGTTTGGCTCTACACATGGGATTTGCTGACAATCAAAAAAATATATAATA
Source organism: Centropyge bicolor (assembly GCA_037975185.1). Taxonomy (NCBI): domain Eukaryota; kingdom Metazoa; phylum Chordata; class Actinopteri; family Pomacanthidae; genus Centropyge; species Centropyge bicolor. The sequence goes on from JBBMOC010000083.1 coordinate 948,880, forward strand.
TTGCCATCCTCATCCTTTAAACTCTACGAACATTCACACAGCAGTTGAACAGAGTGACACTGTAACAGATGTGGTGTTGTGAAAACACAAAACAGGTTGTTCAATTGTCAGTCGCCCTGCGATGACAGCATGACCGAGGCATGTCCAACAAATCCAGGGTGGGATAATCATCGTGCTACACTATTGATCCTCACAAGAGTGAGGCCATCAAGTCTGCTGAGACAGATCGGGGAAAAAAATGGCTCTAATGGCGTTGAAGAAGAAGGAGGGGCTTCAAGGTGACCCCAGCCCCCCGTCTCACCCAAACATGGTTAATCAATCCCTGCATCAGAGCTGAGCGGGCGGGCAGGTGGAGGCGAACAAGGAGAATACCAACTGCAAAAAACAATAGATCAGAGGAGGTGGAAAAGCAGGGAAGGACAGGGAGGTTGGAGTAGGACGACTAACCAATTCGTATTCGTCGAAAAGCTGGATGAGCGAGGCAGGGATGAATGTGTGGAATCCATGCAGGAAGGCGTTTATCTGAGGCTGGATGGCTCGTGTCATCCTCAGTTCTGTCACCAGCTGGACATACTCAGCCTGAGAGAGGACACACACACATAGATCAAAGTCCTCCAGAAATACTGATGGACAAGAGAAAGACACAGAGCTCATACATAGTTATTCTTTCTGCTCCTGTTGGACTGTTCTCTGCTTTAAAAGACAGTGCCATCTGCAGGAACACTGCAGCACTGCATGTTCTAATGAGGACGCTTCCAGGCAATAAGCTGGAGGAGAGAGATCAATGGCTCATAGGAGACCAACTATGGATGAATATACTAGAGGGGAGCTTAGACTGGTCATTAACGCCACCTTCAGGAACACTGCTGAGGCATGACACCACAGAAATACTCAACTCAATGTCCAATGTTCTCATCTGAATTTAAGCAGATAAAATCTAACTGTACTGTAGTAGTACTTTATGATTAAATGTGGAAAGAAAATAATTCAGAAAAGAAAATGGCTTTTAGATTATTCAAGTTAGAAAAGGGTATTATGGTTTAAATGAATGTTACAATAATATAATAATAACATTTTTTTTTAGAAAATCACCATATGGCAAACCTAAGCTAATTTATATATATAATATTGTTGAATCACAAGTGTCCACACTTTTTTTTTATCACCACACCCCACTCCAAATATAGATTGATTTGATCTGACCTTTTACTGTCATGAACATCAAACATGTAAGACAGCTGTCCAAATATATATTAAAGAAGAGAAAAAGGAAATGAGGAAAATCAGAGGAAAGAAAGCACCTATCTTTAAAAGTTGACATTCTGAGCATCTTACGTTATCTTGTAAGCCATTTCAAATCTTGGCCGCTGTGAGAGAAAACTGATACCAATCTCATGTCTGTAAATATGAAATTGCAGCTAGCTGTTAATTAGCTTAGCTTAGAATACAGACTCAAAAAGGGAGGAAAAGAGTTAGAAACATCTCACAACCACTCTTGGTTGGGGACCCAGGCTCCAGACCGAGCGACACTATTCTACTGGGACTGTCCAATTTAATTAACTTAAAACTTTATTGAGGAATCATTAAAAAAATATGCAATATTAAGTGTGACCACCTGACACTGACTGTGTTTGTGTTGACTGACCTTGTTGTTCTGTGTGACCAGGATGCTGGTACCTCCAGGTTTGAGTGGCACTTCCTCCATTGCCCCAAACACATCTGTCTCTACAGAAAAGGTGAGCTCCAGACCCAGATCACTGATGTCATTGTCCAGGATCCACTGCAGGTTCTTAGCATACTCTGGATCAATGGATGACACGTCCTGATAGTTCACAGGGATACCTGGAAAACACAGACACATACATTACATATAGTGTTGAAAGTGAAGAGCACTGGATCCAGAATTACAGTAAACTGAAAAATATAAAAAATACAGTTCTGAAGGAATACAAAGTAGCTTTTTAGATCATTGCTAATCTGATTCAACTATCACAGTAAAGAGTTAGCCAATTTGATTCCATGTGCATATGTGCATGATGTGTGTGTCAAACTAATTTAAAGGGTTAAAGGGACCCCATATATTATCAACCAAGACGTCTAAGTCTGACCCTTATCTACACATATGTCTGCATTCTTTTACCCAGTATGTGTTTGTAGAAGGAGCGGGTGAAGTAGATGTTGACCAGCTGCCGGTGGTACAGAGCCAGACCCAGGATCTGACCTGCAAAACGGAAGTAGTTCAGGTGGTCTGGGTTCACCGAGGAGTTACTGTTGGGCTGAAAAGTGGTACCTGTAGATCACACAAGCACAAACATGCACCTTCAGTCTACATGAATGTTCTGCTTGTCACTTGAATGTTATCACAGAAAAAGAATGGCTTGTACCATCAGCTGACTGTGTGAACAGAGCATAGTCTGGGTTGATGATCTCATTGGACAGGATGTCAAACCACTCCCGAACCACACCCTGTCCCTGAAATACACACAATACACAAACCATACAACAATTCACGGCTTTAGATTAAATAAGACCCCCAGCTGACAGCTGAAACTGCCCAACAGAAAAGGAGTTTCAGAACTGAGAAATCGTGCAATGTCATATAAATGTGGAAACGTACCATCCCCTCTTCGCCATGGAAGCGAACAGCAATGCCCTGTTTGAGTTTCTCATTGGTGGACTTGGATACCATCTCACAGCTACTTCTGAATATGGAGTCTGTGACACAGAAAAAATAGAAATATCATAATGTGTAGCAAAATGTAAGAAAAAAGAATGCAGATGACAATGGCTGGTGCTGCATTTTTGACAGTGGCTGCTTAAGGTATGCTTGCTGCCCCTAGTGGTCAATGTGATTTTAAATCACTTTGGCTTACTCGCCACATGAGACCAAATCAACCAGGACTGACATCTAAAGGGTTAAAACTCTTCATGACTGTTTTGACCAACATTAGCAGTTCATAAAAAACGTAGAGCTCCCTCATTCATTTCCATCTCCACAGACCACTGTATTAGCACTAGATAGTATGCTAACCAACATGAGTGCATTCCTGTAAGATTACACTTGCATTTTAGAAAAAAGTTCCTAAAATAAAATGTGCATGCTTAACATGGATGAAGCAGTGCAATAAGGCTTTCAGCAATAAATTCTGGTGTCTGTTTTGGCATTTATATCATTCTAAAATTCTCTACACTGTACACAAGTGGCACATACCCACCTTCAAAAACTCATTCTGTGTGTATTTGCCAATAAGCAAGGCAACATTACATTGGAGTGTAAATTACATCTGTGAGTGGACTCTGGCATGATCTTCTCTTTATATATGAACAGTGGAAGTGTATGGTGGTGAGCACAGTTTGTACCTCTGTGGATGAGCAGTATGTCGTTCTCGTTGACCGGTCGATGAACCATGTCTGAGTCTGGCTGGCCGGCTAGCAGATGCTCATAGAACCACTCACAGCGATCCTTGAAGGGCTAAGGGGTGGAAAACAGGACTTTATCCGACACTGAACAGCTCTTTCCTAAACTAATTACCACTTCGCTGTGCTTTTAACTCAAGTAAGACTGTGGATTTTTCAGTTTCAACCGGCGGCTTGGAGAGCTTTCAGTGCCAAAATACTTGTCTGTAATACAGAGACGAGGCTGGGGTCTATTTGCATAATATATGCCTTTGTTCTCAAAGCGTTGGAGGTAGAGTGAAGAATGAGTGTGAAAGAGAAAGAAAGGCTTTTCCCTCTGAGGCTGCTGGGTGTACCAAGAGAGGAATCAGGAGATGAAATCAAATTCACAGGTTAAAGTCTGTAATTAAAACAAGGGCCTACTCCCAGACGAGCCATAATCCATGGGTAACGAGGCTCGAACACTGCAGCTCAAACATGAATACAGAAGAGTGAGTGAATAGCACACAACTCAGAGCAGCACTTAAAATTTATGAAGCTGTATAAATGGAACTTAAGACAAGTGTTATCGCCATGGTTGTAGCACAGTTAAATGATCCTGAAGTGAAGACAGGGGACTTTCAAAGTCACTTTACATAAAGTCCCTGGCCATTATGCAACAAGAAATTGCAATAAAGAAATGTCAAAGACATGTTTGAGGTAATTATGGCTTGATCGACACTGGATTTTTAAGACTGATACAGATTTCAATACTCAAGATTATAATAAAATCTGATTATGATAGATGGGCATTTTAGACTTTATTTTATTTTCTAACATAAACCTATAAGATAAACAAATGGAATTGCATTTGTAAACAATTGCAACTATACTCTGCACAGAGGGGGGTGAAAAATTGACTTGTTATATTCACATTTAGAGATGCATATTGCAACTAACACTTATTCTCATTATTGGCTAATAAGATTTATTACCATTTAATTCAATACTTGTTTTTGTCCAAGCAACAATTCAAAAACCAAAGTTGACACTGATATGAAAAATACAAAATAAGCAAATCTTCATATTGTAGAAGATGGAACAAGAAAAACAATCTCTAGTATGGCAGCCTATAGGGAATATATTAAAATGATAATGTAAACTTAAAAAAAAATATAAATCTACACTAGCATTATAATTTTTCACATTTGTATGTTAAAATTAAAATGGAAAAGATGGAATGGAATGGAAAGTTGTACCCAAGAAATACTTAAGTAGAAGTATTCAAGTAAATTAAAGTACATTAAGTGAGTAAATTAAAATTTAAATGCTATTTGGCATTTCATTTTAAGTTAGCCTGCTGTCCAGTGGACAATACTCAAATTTAATAAGCAAAACAGAGACTTGTAGAATCAATGCCAAGACACACTTTAGCTGTTCTGGTGGCATGTAGTGATAAAAATATAATGAAACATTAAAATTAAAATATGAGAAAATGTAAACATACACACACGAGATTTGTACACTTTCTGTGCCCTTTTCTGACTACAATACAATTGTTACTTCCTATGTCCTCAGTAAGGAACAGACCACATTCTCTGACACACTGAATTTAGCTTCCAAACGTGTGCCTCCATATAAAATAATCAACTGTGTCTTACCTGACCCTTAATAATATGCATGAAGCGTGACATTAACTCTGGACACTCTAGGAGGAAGTGGAAGTGGTTAAAGATGATCTTTGGATTTCTGAAAAAGAGGAAGCAAAAAGATGAATGGATAGAGAAACAAGACAGAGGGAAATGAGAGAACAAAGAGACCAGAATGGAAATAAATTAAGAGGAAAGAAGTTGCTAAATCAATACTGTGTGAGGAGGCTGAAGTATGGCAGAGGGCCACATTGACTCACCTGGTTACAAAACACTTCAGCACCTCATCATGCTTGCAGACAAACTCAATGAAGCGAGGAGACGTCATTCTGGGTGAGGAAAGAGAGGGAGTTGAAGAGTGAGGAAGATGGAGTGAGAAAAGAAAAGAGACAGACAGCAGCAACAGCATCTGTTTTGCAGTCAGATTAATTTCTATCTGAAATGGCAAAATCTCTACACTGAAAATGATGTTGAATAACAACAGCGATCAAGTATCGGGAATGCTGATGGAAAGGGCAAGAGCAACAAAACAGAAAGAAAGACAGCTCATTTCAGCAGGCATGTCAATAACAGGCCTCCAATGGCTGTTAATTAAGCATCTTTAATGATCTAATTGCATATAATTATGTTCCTGGAGAAGGGTTAAAACAAGGAGCGATAAATGTGGGACCAAACAGGAGGTAGATGAGGCAGGGCTGGTCACAGTGGGAGCTATCTCAACTTCTTACAAACAAAGTATGGGGAATGACGAATAGTGATACTATTGGTACTAAACTTAGTAGTAGTAGTAGTAGTTTGTCACATGAATGGAGACCATCTATGGAGATGTATGCAATGAAGGCATACACCTGTCCTCTCTATTGTCTTCCATTCTTTGTGGCTTAGTACTGTTATCATCTGTGAGTGCTACCAAAATGCATTGGAGACAACTGCAGTACTGTGGCTGGACACATCTGGTGTGACACTGACACAGAACAGAAGCTGCTGCAATTGTTTTCACGATATGGCCAGTGAAGAGAGGATATTAGATCCTGGGCTTACAGATGGATGCAAATGAAATAATATATGAACAGCAGTAGCAGAAAGAAAGAGTGATCAACCTCAAATGGCATTGGATGTATGTTGTTTTATACAGTCTATGGTTGCAGCGGGTAGCCTCCATTAATGCAGGCTTAATTGTAGTATGTGAGTGTATTAGTGCAGTAGTAGTAGTTGTACCAGCAACAGAAGTGGTGGCTGTGGTAAAAGTAAGTAGTAACAGCAGTAGAACGGCAGTAAAGTATTATTGGCAGCAGTACTCGTGTCAAGGGTAGTACAGTAGTAGTGGCAGTGGTAGTGGTAGTACCAAAAGCAGTTGTAGTAGTGGCAGTAGGCATAGTGATGCTAGTGTCAGCAGTTTTACAAGATCAGTAGTGACAGAAATAGTACTAGTACTTAGAGTGCACTACCTGTAGTATTGCAGATGTAGTAGTAGCAGTATTAGTACAAGCAATAGTAGCACTAATGTCAGCAGTAGTACAGTAGGAGTAGTAGCAGTAGTAGTGTGGTAGTTGTACTAGTGTTAGCAGTTGTACATAGTTAGATGAGATAAGATAAGATAAGATAAGATAAACCTTTAATCGTTCCACAGTGGGGAATTATACCACAGTAGTGGTAGCTGTGCTAGTATCAGTAGCGTGAGCCCGCAAAAAATAAAAAATGTGATTTTAGTATTTCAGGAGGACTGTTTTGATCACAGCTGATACCTAATGCTCATCATGTTAAATTATGCTTCTTTGTATATTGATTAGATACTGTATGACAGCTGACATATGAAGGCTGAGCACAGACCCTTGTGGCATCTGACAGGAGCAGCACATATAAAAGGCCTGGATCACAGCGCTGAGACGATTGGCTGTCATAGAGATAACATCCTCCCCATCGGCGTACACCTCATTTTCCATGACAATCTGAGGGTCCATCAAGGAGGGGAGCTTTGGCGTAGGGCCAGAGTGGTCGACCTCCCGCTGTTTGAGAAGCAGAGAGGCTATCTCGCTACTGGAGGAGGTGGAAGACGGGTTCTTCCTGTTCCTGTCCAGCTCTGTGGAGATGAGCACCAGCCACTCGTCCAGGGAGTGCCACAGCAGCTCCAATGGCTGCAGAGAGACAGACAGTAGGTAAGAGGAAGCATCAAAAAGAAACCAATAGAGGAAAAAGAGCTCAAAAGAACGACCTTTGTCTAAGTGAGTACAAGCCATGAAAGAACTGACTGTACTTCAGGTGATTTTAAGGAGTATGATCAGGATCTTTAAGGACCTGGGGAAATCTTGTCAATTGCACGAGCACAGAAGTTTTCTTTTAAAAGGTCAGTTCATCCAAATTTCAAAAATACATATCTCCTCATTATAGTAAAAAAAAACTAGAAATAGTCCCTATGAAAACTCTTTATCTTAATCATATTTGGGTTGAGAAGAGAATCTACAAGACATCTGTGTGCCATGGTATTTTTTTGTTACTTGAGTGAACAGACACTTTAAATCAGCTACAAGGACTTTTTAACTGGTTATGAAACAGTTTCAATTTAATACCAATGCCTCTATATGACCTGTATAAGCAAATGAGACCATCAGCAAATTGTTATATATTGTTAGTCCTTCGGTCCGCAGCTCAGCTGTAATCAGACCAAATGATTGCCGGCACGCAGACCGAAGACCCGTGTTTGCATTTTCCCAGGCAACATTTTGCAGCGAGTAGTAGTGAAGCTAGTTAAAAGGAAGTAGGAGATTTTTCTTTAGAGAAGTTAATTTGTGACATTTTATTTTGTCATTATGGCTGATACTGGGGCTCAGGATCAACACGGAGAAAAAGAAAAAAATTGACCAGACAATAAAAAATATACTGTCCTAATCTGGACAGTGATAGAGCACAGGCAAAAACACGAGTCAGCCTTGGTCGGTCATTCAACAGAAAACTGTGGGACCTGAAAGGATTCAAAGCGGATCCAGAATTGTCCCTCTACCTCCTAGACAGCTATGTGATATGTCTGTTGCATTTATTAAATACATTGCAAGACATGGTATTACATCAATATATGAATTTAGTTTGGTGGGTATAGGTCACGGTGGACATCCCTCAGTACAACTGGATAATAAAGTAACATTTTATGTTGGACTTGCAACCAAACTATATCCCTTCACGGGAAATGTCTTCATTCTCAACATGACATCACTTTTGTCTACAGGGGCTGCCAAAATCAACAAGATATTCCTTGTAGCTGTTTAAAAAAAAATAAAAAAATAAAAAAATAAAAAAAAGATTCCTGCATGAGAAGATTTTTTGAAGATAGCATAAGCTTTACTGATCCCTCTCAGGGGAAATTCACTTTGTAAGATTTATGCCAGACAAATAACAATATCATGACAGTCTGTGTTGCAATATAAAATTACATGTACTATGAAAGAGGATTTAAAAGCCCAACCATAACTCACCAATGTGCCAGAATATTAATTCATTCCAAATGATACATTAAATATCAGAGTAAATCATTTAGTAGAATTGAGTGGAATATGAAATTTAAAGGCGCGGCTACCTTGATGATAGTTAAACTGATTATGGATTACTGAGATTGCAGGGTTCCAGAGATCATATTTTCCAGGTTTCAACATGTCAGTCTATTGGAAATGCAGATATTTATTAGTATGCAGTGGAGTTAATTTCTTATTGGGGCTGTTTTCTACCACCAGGACCAGCATCGGTCAGACATTTTCAAACCCTACACATAAGTGCTTTAAAGCTGCAGCACTTGTTGTGACAAACCCAAGTATAATTAGTTAGCTTTGTGGAGCTTTTGATAGCCTTTTAGCTCATTGTTTTGGTTCACTCTCACACTGAAAAATTCTATTTGTCTAAACATTAACTCATCACGTAAACATTTTATTAATTTAGACATTTTACAATGCAAAAATAAAACTTGGTATTGCTGTCTGGTGGACAAGCTATCTAGTCGAGGCACTGTTTCCAACTGAACTTATATCTTCGATATCTCTGTATTGACATTTTTTGTTACTAATTGGTTGGGACATGCTCTATACAACTTTATTTGTCAAAAGGAAGATCATGTTTATCCATATTAAAGTTAACAGCCACTGGATTTTTGCGGTCAAATGTGAGTCAATCAACACACATTATTTCTGATAATATAATATTTTTTCTCTTGTTTTGACATTGATTTCTGGATTTGGTGAACTGTTTATCACATTGCTTTAGTTCTCCTTGTCATGTTGTTGTCACTTGTGGTTGTTGATTACTCCATTGTCCCAAAATTTGTCCAGTAGGTAGCACTAGGACTCTCACTGATTGGCATGGAGACATCTTCAGCCTGGGGACTCTTCTCAAAAATATGAAGTTTGGGACAAATCTGACCATAAATAAAATGACTAACTTCACAGAAAATTGTGCAGTAAAATCAAAATGACTGACTTCCTGCAGTTTTTAGGGTATGGATCGCTTAGACTATTATTAAGTCTTCGGATGTTACGTGTGCCTCAATTTTGCAAATGCAGGTGAAACATGCCATGGGGACCACTTTGTTAAAATTTCTGGGGGTGGCACTATTGGGCACATGTTGAAACCCATGAGCAAGACAAAGACAAAAACAAAACTTGTCACAACCTCTAATAAAGTTTTCAAGCACCCTCAGCCCCCCCAAAATGTGATTAATTTAGTAAAATAATAATAAGAATTCCTTGGTTTACAATAGAGCCTTCAAATCAGTTGGTGCTCAGGCCCATTTACCATGTCAGTTTGTCCCCTTACATGCTTGGCGAAGATCTTTGACCTGTCAAAACATTGCACAGCAATAAAAATGCTGTGGGAATGTAAACAGTGTGCTGATTTTTTTCTAACCCGTTTTGGGATGTGTATATTGTTCTCATCATACATTATTTTTTTTGTTCGCATTTTAATCTCAAGCTTTTTGGAAATAACATAGATACACACACACACACACACACACACATTCACATCTTCTCACACACACACACACACACACACACACACTTCCTACCAACCTTAAAAACCTGGCTGCGAGGCGTCTTGTTGCCATTGTAGCCCATGTCATTGCCGTTGTTGGGTGATGAAGGCCCCAGGCGGAACACATGGCAGAAAATACGAACAATTCTCAGCAGGCTTTTCATCTGAGCTTCATAACTGCTAGACAGGCTGAAGAGGGACAGAGGGAAAAGACGGAACAGAAACACATCTTAGCACTTGTTAACACATTTTAACGTATCTACATAAAATGAAACACAGTGACACAGATAAAACAGCTGCAATGCATGGAGGCATGATATTGAAATGTTTGCTGTAGGAGATTATTTACATGTCAGCAGTCAGTGAAGGTGAGGAGCACTGATTACTTTGTTTCAGCTGAACAAGTAACACTGTTTTTGTCAGAACATATTTTAACATCTTTGGTCCTCTATTTCTTCTCAGGGTTAATCTTTCCTGTGAGTTGCATGAGAGGAACTTTTATGAAACATCTAAAGGGGTGAAATCCTTATAATTTGATTTTTATAACTTGCTTTTAATGCATCTAAATCTGTGTATCTCAATTCACCAAATAGCTATATTTCCTTTTAAAACTAAACCAACGCGATATCTTTGAGAAAAGGAGGTAATTTGAAAAGACAGGAGAGCAGGAGGCACAGCTGTTCAGTTATCTCTAATCTGTACTGCTTGAGATTTTACGTCACTAACACAATGGAATAAGATGATGAAAAACACAAATTGTTGTTATTAAATTTCTGTTTGTGTATGGATTTAATACATGAGTTACAACCTTGAACACTGTACTTTGGACAGAGCCAGGCAAGCTGTTTCTCCTGCTTCCAGTCATTATGCTACCCTGTAGGTAAGGCTAACCACATCCTGAAGATTTGTACTTCAGACATGAAACATAAGACATGAGATTTCAATCTCAATTAATCTGAACTTCTCACTCTCAATAAGAAAGAAAGTGAATACTGGGTATGTGTGTGTTCCAAAATCATTCCTACCTAGAACTATGTATAAGCACAATTACAACTAACCTTGCAAATTGTACCTACAATAAAGACTGAAAAAAGCTTTGTAATAAGACCAATATACATGTTACATAACAATTACTAAATGTCCAATTATTATACCTAAGTAGCTTGTGTCCATTGGTGGTAGCCACTTCAGCAAGACTGGTCAGGATCCTCTGGTAATGATTGTCACTCTGCTGAGAGACATGCTCCAGAACCTGCCTGAGCTACACACAGCCACAGATACAGATACAGCCACACACAGATACATTAATAGAGGGGTATACACAAGTTTTATCAATGAATGTAGAGACAATCTGATCATACCATGTTCTCTTTAATATCATCATTCTGTGTCATCTGGATGAGGGTCTGGAACAGTCTGCTGTGATGCTGGATGAGGATCTCACAGGTTTCCCCATATCCACCCTGAACACAGGAGGGACAGTTAGAAGAACTCAACATTAACTGAACAATGCAACAATAAAAGGAAAAAGTATAAAGTGCACAAAAAGTTAAAAGGTGGTTAAAAAAAAAAGAAAACTGACTTGCACACAGAGATCCATTGGAGTGATTCCGTTCTTGTCAGCAAGGTATTTGGCGCCTCGAGAGAGCAGGATCTGGGCTGTGTCTCTTTGGCCATGGCTACAGGGAAACACAAGAGGCATTTCAATACAACTGGAATAATGGACTGTTAATTGTGAATTTCCCCACTGTGGGACAAATAAAGTCATAAAGGTTTATCTTATCTTGTCTAAAATACTGGCACACAGATATGCAAAGCTATCCATGGACATGTTAGAATATGGCAATTCCTAATACTCTGGGTTACTTTAGTATTAGTATTTAGTATTTGTGATTTAATGACTCTGAAAAGCCAACTCCTGTCAGTTAAGCCAATTTCTAAATTAAGGAGGAGTCTGTATGTATATATGTATGCATGCTATGTACATCAGTGCATCTCTAACCCTGAACAGTGTAAGAGAGGTTAGGTGAGAGCACACTATGAATCACCCACATTACAATGACATGTCTAATGACTTCACCTGCAGGCAAAGTAAAGAGGGGTGGCCCCAGAGACGTTTGGCCGGTTGATGTCAGCTCCACTGTCCAGAAGACACAACACCGTCTGAGCAGACAAATTACACACTCATATCACATGCAGGGAAATATTTTACTGACAAACTGGATAACAAAAAAACGTACACAATCAACAACACAAAAAGTAAGATTTGAATATTGAAATTACCAATGAGACAAAGGGTTATAAAATTAGGGAATCACGTGGGTGTGCCCTACACATAGGTACAGTAGGGACAGTAGGTATTTTATACACAAGACTGCTTCATTACAATGCTGTGACACATATGTATCTATTGGGTATAGCACTAACTAGGGATGGGAGTATCCGTTACGGATAAAGCATGTTTGAAGAATACGATTATGATACGAGTAAAATCCATCAATATCTGTGCTCGTGCTGAAGGAAAATCCTCATTGTGGAACTGACTGTCTTCGCGCTCTGTGATTGGCCAGTCACACACAGCGCCCGCCCCTCCCTACACAGACACGTCTCTGCCATAGACTGTATGGTCTCTGCACGTCTCTCCCAACACACACACGTCTCTCCCAACATACGCGCGGTGCATTTGACAAGACAGAGCTGAAAACGGCCCGCGTCGCGTCGCGTCGGTAAATGCCTCCGCTCCGCTCCGATTTTTTTTTTTTTTTTTTTTAACCGTCTGCTTGCTCTTAGTTTGGCTGGTGATATGAAGTCAATTGAAAAACTTTGCTCGTACTGAACGCGGTGCATTTGAGAAGAATACAGTGAACAAGGCTGACATATTATTTCCCTGTTTGCCATCACTGGATGTTTACATGAATCATGAAGTTCACACAGATCATTAAAAAATAAACAGTCTCACAGACCATTTACACACATACACACATATAGCTGAACACACAAAGTAGCCTATATTAATATTTTTATTGTATGTGGCTGCATGCAGTATCTGACACTTTCTCTCTGCAGTTCATGAAAATAATATTATAAATATTATTGAGATATACTGTATATAGGCTTTGAATGCAGTAGATTAGCAACTTCTGATCAATCCATATCAATTTCAGACTTAAAATAATGTACCGTTTTCAGCCTCACCCATTTCTGCACTCACTTCCGGTTTAGGCCACGCCCACTCCGAATACAGATACAGATACAGATAATGTAGATGGTTAAACAGATACGAATACAGATACAGATAGCGGTGTACTCGCTCATCCCTAGCACTAACCATATGCAGAGTCTCTGCAGGTGCAGTGAATTGATTAGGACGTGTTGGTAAAACAGGGTCCAAAATGAGAGTCCCTTACTCTAAGTAGCAGGGATAAAAATACATATATCCTCTTTCAATTAAAGAGCTATTTTTTGATTTTGCTTACAGTTTTGTGTCCGTTCTGACAGGCAACATGTAGAGCCGTCTGTCCCATGGCATCCTCCACATCCACGTTGGACACATGCTGAACCAGATCATGGAGGAGCTCCGTCCGCCCATTTACTGCCAACCAGTGGATCTGCAGCAGAGGTTCACTTGGTCAGTCACTATCCTGACCTCAGTTAGTTAATTAATTTACCACTGGTCATGCAGGTAACAAGAGAATAATTTGAATTTGAATACACTCTACACAACATGAACGACAACCTGAGGACTGCATTCTACTCACAGCTGTCAGTCCCTCATTGTTGCAGATGTTGACATCAGCATTATATTCCAATAGTTTGCCCATACACTTTTTCTGTCTAGGGGAACAGTGGAGAAAGAGTTTAGTGTCAGTATAACCACATACACAGAGGCAGTCTGTTTAATGCCATTTCAGACATCACCACCATGACTCTGTTGAAGGTCTACTGAGTGATTACATGCAAATAGCTCTAAGCCTAATAAGCAGGCATTTTGAAATGGACATCGAAGTAATAAATCCCTGCAGTTGTATTCTCAGTACGACAACAGTTTGATAAGCTGCATTTGGTTCCAGATGTAGGTTTCAGTGTGTAGTTTGAGTGGAGGTTTAAGAGGAGTCAGTTCACTTCTCATGAATTGTATTTTTTTTTAACTGTTTTATGTAGCTCATTAACCTACAAGTCACTTAAACAACGCAAACCACTTAACCAAAGGCAGGACTTCAGCGTTATTTTGATATGCATTGGTTTAAGTGAATCTGCACAAAAGAGAAAAGTGTGAGCATAGTTGAAACTAAGCTGTAATTGGAATTTATCTACAAAGATGCACAAAAAATGAAGTAAAGTAAATGAAGTAAGAAATGCAGCAAAGGTAAGAGCAATGTCTTAGGCCATAATGCTCTCAAACACTCAGCTGCTGATGGTTCTGTTTGGCAGAACCCTGAAGTAAGGTGACAGCAGACGCAAGAAAGATGTCAACTTGTCTTGGTATGGTTAAAATGTTGTGTTGTGTCTTACAAGGTTTCTGCTATCCCAGTCCCAGGCCCATTTTGCTGATACTATTTTGTCTGGTCAGCCACCGAATGTCAAATTAATGTGCATATAGTACCAGCTATATGGGGTGGCTGTAGCTCAGGAGGTAGAGCGGTTGTCCACCAATCGGAAGGTGGCAGTCTATGTGTTAAAGTGTCCTTGGGCAAGATACTGAACTTCAAACGTACGTCGCTTTGGAAAAAAGCGTCTGCTAAATTAAATTGTAGAAATTGTGGCTAATGTCCACATTTTTAATTAATACTACGATGGCTTCACACCATTCCACTGATCTACAGGTGGTGTTAATGCAAGACAAGATGATACTTCATTCTTACAAATTATTTTTGAGGAAGGGAATGAATTCAATATGTTTGCTTTACCTCAAGCATTCACACAATTTGAGTTTGGGAAGATTAAATATAGAACGAAATTAGAGGAATCAGCAAATAACGACAAAAGTCCAAAAGTGTCACAAGGCCTTGAAATAAAACTGAACAGACAAACATATAACCAGAGATCAAGGGCAGTCTAAGACCCATACCCGTTCCTGGCAGCGAGGTGCAGAGGGGTGCAGCCTGAGATGTCCTGGTAGTTTGGGTTGGCTCCTCTCTTCAGCAGCAGAACCAAACACTCCACTGATCCACAGCTGTATAGACAGAACACAGAGCAACTTAGTACCAGAGCAGCTGAATTCAACTGTCCTGCATGCACGCAAAATCACCTCTGCTCACTTTGTGACAGATCGGTGTTGTCAATGACAAAGAAACATCATTTTCATTTATCATTGCTTTTAAACAACGTATGCAACCATGTCATAAACAACAAAACAAAATCAGCCAACATGCATTAAAATAAAATCAGTCAGTCTAGCTCTACCATGAACCCCTGTGTTGTCACACGCTACTACTCGTCTCAGACTTGTCTGGGACTCATTGGTATTTGACTTGGACTAGGCGGACTCGGCCACTGGACTCGCAAAATATTTAAATCGTCTCGACCGAGAAATTAATAATCTCGAGCGAGAAAAAAAAAAATTAAAAGGAAATCTGAAACAAACTGGTTCAGATTTTCTAAATAGTCGGCATTGACATTGGCCGCCCAGTAACCATGGCTACCAGGCAACTAGGCATGTGATTGGCTTACCTGATTGTGAGTGCCAGAGCTCCACTACGCACACAGTCATTTTCACCGAAGCCATGTCGGTGAACAGCTGTTTGTTGGTTTGTTTAACAGCATTACACAAATGACTGAACTGATTTTCACCAAAGTTAGTGGTGGGCTGGGTCTGAATTTATTTTCACTTTCATGCAAACATTGCAAGATTTTTACATTTTCAAAGTTGTTTATTAATCAGTGAAAACTGCATGGATCTTGATTTAAAAAAAATAAAAAACTGACACATTTAGGATGTTCTGTTAGGATCTATGAATGTGTAGTTTGTTATAGATCTAGATAAAGTACTTATATAGCAGATATGTGTTTTGTGGAGAATAGCTTAATAAAGCAACATTGTTTTTGAAAATGTTTTTGTTGTTTATCTGCACAGGGTTATTGGTATATTTCCAACATTCAGAGTGAGGATTACATGCTGTCTAAGGAGAGTGTTGAGAAATTGCTCTCATATGATTCTACAGTGTTTTTACACTGCACATCCATCCATTATCTACCGTTCTACGGAGAAGGCAGGGGACACCCTGGACAGGTTGCCAGTCTGTCATAGGGCACATATACAACACAAGACAGCCACTAACACTCACACATAGGGTAGTCAATTAACCTCAACTGTGGACGGTGAAAACCCACACACAAACCCGCACAGGGGAGAACATGCCAACTCCACACAGAAAGATGGGGACCGGGACGCGAACCGGCGATCTTCTTGCTGTGAGGCGACGGTGCTAACCACTGAGCCACCGTGCAGCCCTACACTGCACATTCTTTTGGATAATTATGAAATATAGTGCAATTGAAGACAGACTCTGTCTAGCATCACAAAAATTAAAAGTGGTCTCAAAAATATTTTTTTTGTCTTAGGGTTTACTCTTGATTTCATCTGAACTTGGACTTGGACCTTGTGGACTCTGACTTGACTAGGACTTGACTTGGACCTTTGTGGACTTGGACTTGACAAGCCCAGACCGGGTCTTGTCTTGGACTCGATAAAGGTAGACTTGACTACAGCCCTGCTACTTAGATACAAGGATAAACCACACAAACATTTCCACCTACTCCCCATGTTTTCGTAGCAATTTTGTTTAAATATGCCGGACACGAGGGAGGGTCCTGGCAGAACTCATGGGTGTGTTTATATAAATTAGAACAGTATCTTACTTGGCAGCGATGTGCAGTAGACTTCTCTTTACCCGTCCAAATGCGTAGTTCACATCAAACTTGGAGTTGAGCAGCAACTCTGACACTGACCTTTTGGAAACAGGATGGAACAAATATACCACTTCTGGAAATAACAACACATATTCACTACACCTCTGCAAGTAAATTAGACACACCTTCCACTGCTATGCTCATGATACTCAGCTGTATGTGCCTGCCAATGATCATGCTCCAGCAATACATTTAGAGGCCTGCGCATCCACTATGAAATCCTTGGCAAATGATGACACATGATGAAACTGAAATGCTCATCACTGGCTCTGATTGACCTAGACACCAGTTTCACTAACTAACAGCAGCCCTTGACAACTGCATGGTTCCCATTCACTACACTCTCAGAATGCAGGGCCCCTGTCTTAGTTAAAAAGAAGTCAGCAGGCTGCAGGACCGTTTCCTATTGTGCCACCTCCCTCTGGAATACCCTCCCTGCTGATAGGCTGTCTGACTCAGTTGATGCATGTAAATCTAAGCTAAAAATTGTCATTTCACCCTTTCCTTTTCTGATCGAGGGTCTAGTGACACAGGGTGTTGTATGCTGTACAAATTGTAAAGCCCCTTGAGTCAAATTGTGATGGATATTACTCAAAGCAAAAGCATGATGGCAAAAATGCCACACTACATGCATTTTACCTCAAGTACTGAGTTCATTACACTATTACATATATACATGTTGTACAGTCTGGTTTGATGCTTACCTGTGTTGGTCAGCCATGACCATTGGCATAAGTGTGTACACTGCAGTCTCATTGTCTGTAGAATGAGACAAAGAAGAGGAATAAAACAGATGGGAATTGACAAATATAATACATCCAAACAGATATTATGTTCTACTGCAGTACATGATAGGACAACCTGGTGGAACAGTCGACAACAATTATCCATGAAGCTTGAATACTCAATCAGTCAATATAAAATTATAATTAATTCTAATAATTGCATTAGTTGTTAATCAAACAAAAATAGCATTGGCTGATTTTTGGTTTTATAGTACTTGAAATGTAACATCTTCGCAGTATGGACTGAGATAAAATAAGACATTTAAAGAAGTCTACTTAGGCTCTTCATTTTAGGCTAATTGTTTTACGACTTTTGACTTAGACTTTCCTTATTGTCATTACACAATATACACAGCAGTGCAAGTTGGGTAATGAAATTCCGTTGCAATGGCTTCCAACAAAGAGTCAGCAACAATAGTTTCAGTCAGTGGAGTATAAAAATATGTAAAAAAGAGATATAAATATATACTATAATATAAATACAGCTGCTATGAGCTATGTATAGACATATGTAAATGAACAAAAGTTATATACAGGTTATTGCACAGAGCAAGTAGCAGCAAGTTGAATTACTGCACTAAGTAGTGGTATTGAATGTAAAAGTGAATATAGATATCTAGAATAAGTAGTTCCATATAGAGGTAGTGTGTTTGTGTGTGAATGTGTGTGGGTAGATTCAGTGAGAAAGGAGGGGGAGTGTGATCACAGAAGTCCATGTGAATGAGTGTATGTGCTCAGCAGTTTGGGGGGAGAGGGGTTCATGTAAGTGGGGTGTTGTTGTTTGAATGTTGTGTCGAGTGGAATTATGTAGCATTCAACAGACTGATGGCCAGAAGGAAGAAGCTGCTCCTCAGTCTGACAGTTCTGCAGCGGATGCTGCAGAGCCTTCTGCCAGACGCCAGCCAGGAGAACAGTCCATTTTGGGGGTGGGTGGGGTCAGAGTGAATCTGGTGGGCTCTGGCTAAGCAGCGCCTGTGTGCAATATCCTGGATGGGGGGGAGCGGGGTCCCAATGATCTTCTCTGCCGTCCTCACCACTCTCTGCAGTGCTTTCCAGTCTGTGGCCTTGCAGCTCCCAGACCAGACAGAGATGCAGCTGGTCAGCAGGCTCTCCATGGTCCCTCTGTAGAAGGTGGAGAGGATGGGAGGTGGGAGGGCTCTTCTCATTCGACACAGGAAGTGCAGGCGCTGCTGTGCTCTCTTCACCAGAGAGGATGTGTGTGGTAACCAGCTGAGGTTGTCTGTGATCTGCACCCCCAGGAATTTGGTGCTGGAGACAACCTCCACCACTGTGTCGTTGATGAGGAGAGGTGTGTGGCAGGTCGGGAACAGCCTTGGGGGGAGCCAATGTTCAGGGTGATGACGCTGGAGGTGTTGTCGCCCACCTAGGGCTGCACGATTATGGCCAAAATGATAATCACGATTATTTGCATCAATATTGTAATCACGATTAATAATCACGATTATTCATTATGTTAGGTAAAACGTACCTTTTATTGCACTTTTTATTAAAAGTCTTCAAATTGAAACTTAAAATAATCATAGATCAAACAATAAACTAAAATTCACCCAAAGACAAAGGGGAAAAAAATAAATATGCTATTGCAAAATGCAATTATAACGTGCAAACAAACAGAAAACCGGCCTTATTACATCCGTTATTTCAGCGTGTCTTTGAGAGGTGGATGGATACGGTGTCGCCCGGTGCAGGGTTGCTGTTATGGTTGTCTGGGTTGGTGTTGGACAGACAGGGATTTAGTGGAGTCAGTTCAATATATCTGCGATCAGACCGGGGACGTCCTGGCGAAAACGAACACAAATTACCGCTTGTGTGTCCCAGCCCGAAAGCTGGCCGCAATTGCGATTTGGAAACTGGCTACCGGCACTAACGATAACCCCGCCCCCAGCCCCTGACGTAGTCTGTGCTTAGCTCTGGACCAGCGAAGAGTTGGTGTTTTGCGCACCTGGAGCCGGTGCTTACGTGGTGGAAACACTAAGGAAACACTACTAAGTAAGGCACTGGCTCCGAGCTAGCACTAGCGCCAGCGCAGTGGAAAAGGGTCAACAGTAGATGCTGCTCCTTTACGAGGCACTAGCGGCTCCTCACTGTCACTGCCTGCTGCTCCCGACATTGCACTCTCTCACAGTTTAATCATTTGAAGCTACCGCTGCTGCAGGGTTCACTCGCTTGCTTGATTTGACAGGCAACAGAGTTCGCTTTTTAAATGTTAAAATCGCCGGCGATCATCTTAATTTAATCGTGGCAGCCAAAATCGTGATCATGATAAAAATTCGATTAATTGTGCAGCCCTACGCCCACCCGTACAGACTGGGTCCTGTTGGAGATGAAGTCCAGTAGCCAGTTGCACAGGGGGGTGCTGAAGTCGAGGGGTCCCAGTTTGCCTATCAGGTGCTGAGGGATGATCGTGTTGAATGCTGAGCTAAAATCCAGAAACAGCATTCGCATGTGGGTGTCCTTCTCCTCCAGGTGCGCCATGCTCAGGTGGAGAGCAGAGGAGATGGCATCCTCGGTGGAGCAGTTAGGCCGGGAGGCAAACTGGAATGGGTTGAATGATGGTGGGAGTTTGGAGGTAATGTGATCCTTTATCACCCTGGCGAAGCACTTCATGATGATGGGCGAAAGTCATTCAAGCATGTGATGGTCTGTTTCTTGGGCACTGGGATGATTGTGGCAGACTTGAAACACTGAGGAACGATGGCCTGGTCCAGTGAGGTGTTGAAGATGTCAGTGAACAGCGCATTCCCTGACCACCCGTCCTGGAATGTTGTCCGGGCCTGCTGCTTTCCACACTTTCACCTTCCTCATTACTGTCCTCACTGTGGTGGTTTCAAGCCTGAGTGCCTGCTCATCGGGGTGGGGGGTAGCTTTTCTCGCAGGGATGTTATTGAGCTCTTCAAACCTTCCAAAGAAGTTGTTGAGCTCGTTGAGGAAGCTGATGTCGTCTTGACAGGGTGAAGGTGTGGCTTTGTACTCCGTGACAGACTGTATGCCCCTCCACAGTTGTCTGGTGTTGCTGGGGTCATGGAAGAAGCCTTGAATCTTCTGGCTGTGGGCGCGCTTTGCTGTCCTGACTGCACTGTTCAGATTGGCCCTCGCTGATCTGAGTGCTTCCGCGTCACCAGATCTGAATGCAGCATTACGCTCCCTCAGCCTTGCACATACCTCCTTAGTCATCCGAGGTTTCTGGTTGGCCCATGTGACAATCGTCTTAGTGCTTGTAACCTCCTCCGTGCACCACTCGATGTATGATGACACAGATGCAGCATACTCCTCCATGTTGGTGTGGGAGTGTGGTGTGGTAAATGTGATAATGAGAATTACCTTCAATCCTATATAGGGCTGCACGATTATGGCCAAAATGATAATCACGATTATTTTTATCAATATTGTAATCAAGATTATTAATCACGATTATTCATTATGTTAGGTAAAACATACCTTTTTATTGCACTCTCTTTTTTAAACAAACAAGTTTTCAAATTGAAACTTAAAATAATCATAAATCATAAACAACAAACTAAAATTTACCCAAAGAAAAATAAATATGCTTTTGCAAAATGCAATTATAAAATGAAATGAAAATGTATCTTTATAGAGGGTCTTCAGGCTGACTGCGAGGCGGAGGTCGCCTGTTGCCTGGACAAATCCGCGATCTCGCGGACACCGGATATCAGCGCACAAAAGTTTGTGCAGAACTTCCTTGTGTCCTGGGAGTCAGTTCAATATATCTGTGATCAGACCAGGGACGTTCTGGCAAAAACGAACACAAATTACCGCTTGTGTGTCCCAGCCCAAAAGCCGGTCGCAATTGCGATTTGGAAACTGGCTACCGGCACTCACGATAACCCCGCCCCCAGCCCCTGGCGTAGTCTGTGCTTAGCTCTGGACCAGCAAAGACATGGTGCCTGCTAAGCACAGGTTTTTAGCACCTGGAGCCGGTGCTTACGCGGTGGAAACACAAAGAACTGGTGCTAAGTCAGACACTGGCTCCGAACTAGCACTAGCACCAGCGCAGTGGAAAAGGGGCAACAGTAGATGCACTAGCGGCTCCTCACCTCCAGATGCCTCCTCACTGTCACTGCCTGCTGCTCCCGACATTGCACTCTCTTACAGTTTAATCATTTGAGGCTGCCGTTGCTGCAGGGTTCGTACGCTTGCTGTTTAGACAGCGTAATGATGAGGCCCTAACCTATAGGTCGCCCCCTGGTGGTTGACTATTGGATTGGGAAAGTGCTTGATTTGACATGCAACAGAGCTCGCTTTTTAAATGTTAAAATCGCCGACGATCATCTTAATTTAATCGTGGCAGCCAAAATCGTGATCGTGATTAAAATTCGATTAATTGTGCAGCCCTAATCCTATATCAGTATTATTACTTTGACAATAAAATATCTGAACTCAAGGTTCACTGACTAGCTTTTTCCAGATTTGTCTCTGTTTTAAGTCAGTGTAAACTGAATATCTGTAAACTGAATAATAGGTTTTAGACTCTTGGTCAGACATCAGAAGATATCATCTTGACATCAGATTTTTATAACAGTAATTTGGCATGTTTGGCTTTTGACGTGGGGTGTTACTGGAGAAAGCATATTTTGGGTATGTCTGTTACAAGATGAGACCATATGAGAGAGCTATCAGGTGTTTCTGCTGTCAGAAATATGGAAATGTTGCTGCAGTGCTTAGAGGAGTCGCAAAATGTGGAAGATGTGGGAAGTGCAAAAGGCGAGAAGAAAGGATTCGTGGTTAATGGTTCTCCCATCGACCACTTTTGCACAGAAAACATTTTGACATGTGATGGCAGAAAATGCACAGGTGTATATGATT
The DNA here is from genome assembly GCA_037975185.1 of Centropyge bicolor. Classification (NCBI taxonomy): domain Eukaryota; kingdom Metazoa; phylum Chordata; class Actinopteri; family Pomacanthidae; genus Centropyge; species Centropyge bicolor. The sequence continues at coordinate 971,453 of JBBMOC010000083.1, forward strand.
AAAGAAATCAGTCTCAATTCTAAGCTGCTTCAGTTTCAGGGTCCCTGTATGATTCACGCTGTCATGACTTACTGGGACACTTGAATAGACCTCAGCCATCGTTAATGTCAAAGGTAACACTTGTGCGTTTCCTATAATGGCAAGACAAAATGTGTGTCTGTGAAAAAAGGCCTATACACACAGCATGGCCCTACATATAGCTCCTTCATTTTAAAGTTCTGTATCCATGACCAGACTAATGTATGTGAACATTACCGGCGTCAGTTGCAATGGTGAGTGCTGTCTCAGAAATTGGGGATAAGGAGGCAGACAACTGGGGTGAAATGGAAAAAACTGAAGCACAGCAGAAAAATTGGAACAATAGTAAGGTAGTAGTTTTTTAAGCGACAACAAGAGGTGGGGCGGCAAAGAGGGTGACTTCTTGCTCCCCATTGCTCCTGCTGTTCAGCTCCTTGATGATGTCATGTTCACAACATCAGTTCATTACTCATTACATCACTGCGAATTTCCCCATGGGGATGAATAAAGTATCTACCTACCTACCTACCTACCTACCTACCATTAATAACCATAGCCATTTGTACTATGTCAAACAATTCAAAAACACTCACCTTAAAAATTCCATCCATTTCAGAGGCACATATAAATATTCCCATTTCCTTGTAATAGGTCAGTAATGATAAGACGCCATTGCCAGATTTGTTACACTACAGACTAAAAAAAGTTGACATCTAAACATCATTGTCTGCTTCCTCATAAACAGACCAGTTCGAGAATCAAAGCTTCACAATTCTTTAGAAACTGTATTGAAAAAAATGTGCGTCAGTCTCTGCTGTCAGGTCGAGCTGAAGAAGAGAGCAGGAGTCCCTGCCCTGTGTGCCAGGCTGTAACAGCTGACTCACACACTGAACACACACCAGGTGTATTATACAGAACAATATGGTGTAGACAGGGACACAGGCCGAGGCAGGCTGCTGTGACACTTCACTATCATTAGCACGTGAACGCCATTGTTTACGTCGCCAGCCTTTAAGCCGTGAACATCCTGTGTCATGTACCTTCCGGGAGTTCCACGGTTCTGGCCCGGCGGAGGGAGCGGGTCAGCCGGTTCAGCTGTACATTGAGCTGCTCCATCGCCCGTTCCATCATAGGTGAGCAGCCCACTGGGACAAACCGAGGGAACAAAGCCTCGCCCGCCGCCGGGTTTACTTGCTCCTAATGGGGGTGTGTTGCTCCTGGGCGTCGTCCATGGCCGCTAGCAGAAGGGGAACTGTTTCTTCTCTGACACGCTCCTCACATATTTTTTCCAGCCACACTGTTTTGCTCATACACTAAACACGTAACTTCCCAATCTGTTACTTCCTGTTTTGATTACGTTTAAAAATTATGGAGTGTGGGTGATGTAGTTCCTCTTCTTCTTTTTCGTCTTCTTCTTCGCCTTCTTCTTCGTCTTCTTCTTCTTCTTCTTCTTCTTCTCCTGAGTCTGAGTCTGGGTCTGAGTCTGATGTTTTCGCGATGCATCACCGCCACCTTCTGGACTGGAGTGGGGCTCCTCTTTCCTCCATCCTTATACTAGGATCCATAGACTGTATAAAAGAGCTAGGATCAAGGCAAATGTCTGTTCTATTAATTTTAGAAAGAGTTTGAGATATTTCCATCACAATATCCTGTCTTGTTTCTGATCACATATTCTTAATGCAAGTTAATGCACTGCTCAAATCTGAAGCTATTAGAACTTTACTTGGTTTGACCTTTTAAGATAAGATAAATCTTTATTAGTCCCTCAGTGGGAAATGGGGTGAGTTCACCTGTAAATACTGACAGGTTACTGCTAACTCTGATGTTTGATATTACGTTTAACTCTGGCATAATGAATTATTTTAAGATAATCAGAGTAATCTATGTATTGGCTCTGGTTCTTATCCATCCTTTCCTCTTTATTTCAGTCTAACAGGTGCAGGTCAACAGTGCCTCCTCTGACAGCCAAGATGGGACCACAGAGAACGGCACAGTGGGGCCTACCCTTATTCCATTAACTGCGTTTCCTTTTGTCTAAGCGAATAATTGTCGTTTGTCCTTCTCTTGGCAAGGCCAACTTTCTAAGCAGGATCATTTTCTTTATGACCCTTTAAGTTTGCCCAATATATTCATACTAACTCAGCTCATGCAGCCATAGTCTAGAACTGATCAATCCAATCTCTTTAGTTTTCAAAGAAAGCCTAGTTGCTTGCTTACAATATTCGGTACTTTGTTTCATTTTCATACATTTTTCCCAATATAGGGTTATCCTAGTAAGATTCTTGTCAAAACACACCTAAATATTAAAAACATTCTACTCTTTCTAACTCTTCTCTATAAAATTTATGGTAATTCTGGTCCTGAATTTTCCTTCTTGTGAAAAAAACAGCCCTAGTCTCTGTCATGGAAAATCTAAAACCTTGTCTCTACTTCCCTTATTGCTTCTTGTATTTTCTAACTATAAACTCTATATTACCCCGTTCTACATAACTGTCATCTGTAAATAATGCAACACCAACTGATCTATCAACACCACTAAACACTTCCATTTCATTGGATAGATGAGAATCCTGATAACATTCCTTTACTTGTTGTCTAGCCAACAATAACTTATTTAATCTTTCCTTGACATTGTTTAAACAGATTTGCTGAACGCATTGCTTAGATTTGTTATTGTGAACATTGTATTTTCCTGTTTATCATCCTGCAGTGCATCTATATTTCTTGCTATTGTTCTCTCACGCTCTGTCTCTTTTCCTCATCACTCAAATTTTCAATACTATGTCCCTTAACAATGATCCTTGCTAATAACTCTGCTTTATCCTTGCCTTCCATTATAATATTTCACTCATTTTTCATTATGGGATATCCATATCCTTTACTATTGCCGGACATCCTTTAATCATTCCAGATACTCAGCCTAATGGTGTTATAATAGGGGTGTGGTAGGATTCATTTGCAGCACACCAAACAGAGAGATGATAATGATCTTTATTACAGGCAAAAGAAATCTTCTGAAACACAAAACTCACAGAAGGGGTCCTGTCTGGGATTGCCAAAAAGCCACAGGGACAGGCAGACAGAAACCACAAACATGAACTAATAACAGAAGCCTTGATGCAACAGAGAGCAAATCCAAAAAAGACATGAACACACACACAAGCATGAGAGAAAGAACAATCCAGCAAAGAGTGAAGTGAAGTGGTTTATATAAAGTGCTGATTGTTGACTGAAAACAGCTGGGTGCAGGTGAGATGATGAGGTGGGAGTGGCTGGCAGGTGAGGTGAGGCAGAGGCAGGGTGAGTGGAAAAGTACTGGAACCTGAGGTGTAAATTTATTGCAGGTGAATAGAGACAGACTGACAGAACTTAGACATGACAGAGACAGAGAACTAGGACAGGTCTGAACAGAGACTAAGGCATAAAGGACTAAGACAGAGAACTAAGACATGGAACTAAGACATGACATGACAGCAGAGACAATGAACTAAAACAGTACTTAGACTGACAGAACTGAGACAGAGGCAAAGCTGAACTATGACAGGGAAAAACTAAGATGGAAACAACTGAGATGAGGAAGTCTGAACAGAAACATAACTGGCAGAACTGTGACAGGTGTAGTTTGACCAAGTGAATCACAATAACTTCCTTTAATATCATCCTCTTCCTTCTCCTCCTCCTCCTCCTCCCTGCTTCCATTTGTACTCAATTAAATTCTTGAAAGTGTTTTCTTCAAGACTTTGAATGCCTCATTTTGATTCATTATTCCAGTAGTGCACACTTTTGTCCATCATGGAACTCCTTTTATAACCGTTTCTTTTTGGTATTGACTCTTTTACTGCTTTCTGTTGTATTATACTAGATAATACTACTGATCATTTCTGAATTGTGGTCATCAGTTGCATGGTTGAAATTTACTTCCTTTAATTTTCTTTCAGTTATTGTTCTATACTTGTCCCAATTTGCTTTCTCCAAATCTCTATCTCCCCTCTCTCTCAACTTGTTCTGTTTCTCTTTCTACCCCAATATTTGTGAATACTGGATTGTGATCACTACCTATAGTTCTTCCCTTGAACACTTCCCCACTAGATTTTTCCATCCAAAGACTGTGATACCCAGGTGAGATCTACTGCTGATTTTATGCCCTACATTACATTCACCCCTGTAATGTAGGGCATAAAAGAGATATCATTTAAACACACCAACTCCTTTTCATCCATTTGCTCCTCTAAGATTTCTCCATTTAAATCCTCTAGTTCATCCTATAGTGTGCTGTTTGCATTAAAATCTCCACATCAAAAAACACTGCCGCTCCAATGTTCCAACATTGTTGTTTCAACTGCTGCCTTTATTTATTCTTTTTTTCTGTCTTGGTTTTTGCTTGTTCTCAATAACTGATGGCTTAAGCTAAAAAGCACACTACTCTTGTCTCTCAATATACCCGTGTTCTAGTTATGGGACTGTCCTGATCCTGTACTTGCTTCTGGCTTGCTTTGGTTGACTCCTTCCTCTCTTCTTTCACTATTACATATTCTTACTGCCTGTCAGCTTCTGTTCAGATTTTACTTGTTGAATCCCTAATGCCCTCCTTATGACTGTGCACCTGCCATAAGCTGCTGTGTGATTTCCTCCACAGTTACAACATATGTCACAACATATGACCATATCATGACTACCACATGATACACCTCCACACCTTCTGCATCTTTGTCTCCTGAGTATGTCCATATCTCTGACACGCTTTTACATGAAAGCCCATGTAACCAACCATCGCTGTTCCAGGAGTACCTCATCGCTGAATTGCTGGAGTACTGGCTCACTCACTCAGCTCTTCAAGATCTTCTCATGGGGGTTTCCTGTTATCACTCACCTAACTCCTTCCCTCTCACCAACTATCTTTTTTTGTTTGCAGGTTCATCGCTTTATTTCTCTGTTCAGCATTTTTGCATTTCACCAGCAAACTACCATCCCGTAACACCAACACCATTTATATTACACCATTTCTATTTCCACAAAGCCATCCTCAGTCCAGTTGTCTCCTAGGCTATATTCTCTCTTGCCTCCAGATAATGACACATATTTATCAAGGAACTGGTGAAATAAATATAAGTCTTCAAGGCTGAATAAGAGATAAATGACTTATTTTTCTTTATTGTATTGTTAGATTCATCTTTATTTCATTTTATTCTGGAGTTAGACACCTAAAAATTTCACTATGCATGGTACTGTGTGCGATTGTGCATGTGGCAGTAAAACTTGATTTCACTGTGCAATAATGAACCAAGCGAGCAAGGATTACACATTATGGCCACATGGGGGCACCCTACTCCTACAAATCCTAGACAATCACACTCTTACCCTGACTTTGATGATTTATGTCAAACTCAACACAACCAAAAGCACATTTCACTCCAAATGTTTATTAACCACACGAAGTGCACAGGTTACTGTTTCAAACATTTAAAAAGAAAACACTGTTAAATAAAATAATTCCTCCAAAGAAAATCCTCACTAACAGAGATTCTGTTGCGAAAGCTGTGATACTTATGAGCTTGTGGCTAAAACAGCAAAATGCTTGTGTTTGTATATTATCAAAAATAAAATCAAACATTGAATAAAGAGAAGACACTGACCATGTTTATCAGAAACAAAATAAAGAATTAGTATCATTTTGTTTTGAGAGTTCCTTGTCCAGGATAGTTCTTAGAGCCCAACAAGTACAGTATTGTTGAGACAAATTCTGATATTGATGTTGAATGAATAATTTAACAATAGATCAGATAGCTAAATGTAATGTGAATGGTGTCGCTGTGATGAACCATCAGAAAATTATTAAATTAAAAATTATTGCATCACATCAACCCCTTCCAATCTTCATCTATACCCTCTAATAATAAAGGCACTGACCAATTTAACTCTTTTGTATAAAAGGTCCTTTTGTATGTACTGACTTTTTGTGTAAAAATAAACATGTCAGCACTCTCTGGTGGACAAACCATGTTATGGTGACTCTTTTGGAGATGTTTTGAAATAACCACAAACTTTGAGATCCAAGACATTTCTCTACTGACCTTTGTTCTTACTTATCAGCTGACATACAGGCTGATAATCTGTCTTGGGAAATGGCATGGCTGGTAATGGCATGATTTTTAGGGTATTAAACAGACTTAAATAATACGCATTTGGTCTTGTGTATTCTTTCCCTGCTGTCTATACTTCCTCTGTTGAAGTGCTGGGTATATGATGAGACTCAGAGGGAGAAGATTCTTCAAAAACATCATCCTCCATGCCTTCTTCTATTGGCTTCATTTTTGAGGAACTCTTGGTGTCAGGTGATTTTTCTAAAAAAAAAAAAAAAAAAAAAAAAAGGATTACAATTGAATCAGTTATGAGTTTTCAATGCATAGTTTGTTGTAATTTATTTTTGCTCATAGGCACTCAGGGATGAAAAAAACAGCTCATCCTGGTAAAAGTGGTGACATCTCACGAAGGACACAAACTTTCATCCATATAGCAAACAATTCACACTAGAGGAAGTTATTATCAAAAGTGCATTTATAAACACCCAGACCCCAGCACAAGATAAGTGGATGAACAGATCATGTGAAACTGGTTAAATCCCTGTGAATGCGTTTCCATTAACACCAACTGTTGCTGCATTATAACTCTAAGAGCCCTTCTGCAGAATAGAAATAGAGCTGCTCTTGTGGACTAAAAGCACTCCACGACAGGTGCTTTCAGTCTGCATCCAGACTACAACAGATACAAATATTTGGTTTTACGGCGCGTTTCCTTCTAATGCATGCGATTCTTTCACTCTGTTTTGAAGAATATGAATGAATGATATCACTTTGGTTCAACAAATATGGGTTGTTGAAGGAAGAGGACAATATTTTAGACAAGGCTACCAAGAACTGTGCCAATATGAAATTTAATTATTTTAGGATTCAGTTTTGTGTCCACAACTGCAATCTCGTCACAAATAAAAAGCTTCCTGAGGCAGCTTTTACAACAAGAGATACTAAATCCCTGTACTGAAAATCAAAATATCAATCACATCACCATAAAACATGTTTGAAAATATCTTATTTTGTATATTCAGGTCTATTCCTACTGACAACATATAGATGGGTACAGTTTAACTGGCACTTCAGCAGCTCAGTGTTGCTCTTCTGTAAAGTTGGAGGACCCACAAGAGGCAGAATGGAAAAAATTTACAGGTAGAGTCAGAGCAGCAGAAGCTGAGATATCCTGACTTCCCCTGAAACCCCTGGACCCTACGATTCACATAATCCAACCTCCAACTCCACTACTCCTGTTTGTAACACAGGCCTTCTGTTAGAAATGTGCCGTCCCCAAGCTGAGATAATCCTGATGGAATCACTATGATGTTTTATCAGACTTGACAAAGCTCCTGTTTTCACAGATTGAGAGCCCCTATTAAATAATATCTTAAAGCTAGGGTAGGTAATGTATTTCTAGAATTCATAAGAATTCAAACTCTGTGACATCTCATCTTATGCAACTCTAACCATGTGTATGTCTGCTCCTCAACCACACCCTCTTTCTACTGACTGAAGGAAACAGTCATCATTGTCCAGTTACTCTGAATTGTTCCAGCTTCACTTTCATTCATTGAACACTGATTACAAACTGAAAAATTTCTTGTTGGTGCTGTCAGGTAGGACAGTGAAATTACTCACTGGCACCATATCCATCACCTCTGTGCAACAAGCAAGTCTGGAAGACAGCAGGCTCTGATTGGCCATTGTCTATTGTGTAGTCTGCAATGAGTTTATGACTGGCTAATCTGCCCATCTGATCTTCTCAAAAGACAAAAATATTGTGTCGTCGGATCTCAGCAGTAAGCTCTTTGTCCAACATTCCCAGTGGTCTGAACATCAGTAGCAAGACTATAAAGAGTAACTTAACATCCACTGAAAACCTTGTTTCTGCTGACCTCTGATGGTTTAGCGTCTCACCTTGCTGCAGTGATGCACAGGTGTACACCAGGAACTTGTGACATCACTCTGTTCACTGGGTGTGGTTACAGGTGAAACAAAGCTCACCTCTGACCACACCCAAACACTGTTAAGCAACTCTTTAAAATGTCAATATTTGCCAAATAAAGTAGCAAAACAAAAGATCAGTATGACTATCATAAATTAAGCAATGGGTGTTACAAGATGTTAAATGATTGAGCAGGTTATGGGGGCACCCTTTTAGAACAGACTCTTCTATAACTGGTTTGAAGAGGTAAATATTGGATACTGGGTGAATTGAAAAAAAAAAATCAGGACGGTCAGTTTGGGTTGGGATTGAGGTAGTGGTGGTAAGGTAAAATAATAGAGGTGGTCTTACAGCCCTTTCAGGGAATGGCTCAATCTGAGGGAGCAGTCACAGCTGGAGGAGGGACAGGAGGAAGAACGTCAGAATAAAGGTGACACAAGTTTTAGAAAAGAATGCAGCGGATTACAGTAATATAGAAAGCTCTGTGATGTGTATTTTAAAATTATTCTGTATTTGCTTTGATGGCAAACAAAATATCAAATAATGAGATTTTCTGAATGCTGTTAAAGCAGTTATGTTACAATAAATTCTTGCATAGAAATTTGAAAAAAAAGATGTAACTGTGCTAAAGTGAGCCTGGTTTGAACCTATGTCATTATGCCATTGTTTAAATTGTGTGGTATGTCTATTCAGTACAGGTCATGTCAGGAGCAAACTCTGGGCTAACCCTATAAAAATAGACCATGTTAAAAGAATGTAATTAGTGGCTTAATTCATTTGTGTTGCTGGCTGCTGTTGATGTTTTATTTGTGAATATTTATAGCCCATTTTTATGAAAAATATATTTTACTAACAAGTACAATAGCCCTGCCTCTCATCGCTTAACTGTGTAAAAAAACAACAACTCTGAGAATAAATCTTTACAAAAGTTAAATATTATTATTCAAAAGCCTCTGTGAGGTGAAAGCATATGCATCATGGTTTTTCAAAGCACACACACAAAAAAAATCTTGAAAAGTAAAAGAAAAGCTTGTCATTGCAAGCCCAGCACAAGCATTGTAATGTATTTTGCACCATATACCAGTTACAAGTTATACAGTAAATTATTTATATATTAGTAAATTTATTGAATGTTATGGGGGGGGGGGGTTATGCAAAGAAAACAGGGGAGTGGTACAGCTACATAACAATTATTGATCATAATGTTAAAAAAAATATTATGTCAAATCACATTTTTCTTCCTGAAATTTGTTTCATGTTTCACTCCTGCTCAGACAGGCTTTGAAAATCAATTGTTCATGTGTCAGTATGGACACTAGTATCATACCTAACATTGCTCGTATCAAAATGATTCAAATCCTTCCTACATAACAGCCACTACATGTCAGATTTAAAAATACATAATTTGGCACCATGACATTTTTTTCAATCACTGTCACTCAACACTCCATACATGTTTCTCACGTTAAACTGGCAATTAAAGAGAAGGACTATGCCCACTGAGAGAGTGATAAACTTTCAATGTGAGTGGGAAGTAGGAATGTAGATAGTGCTGAGTTTCACTGATAGTAGCTTAACATCGATCCAGATGACGCAAAGTAGAAGGGGTGGAAATGTAAATGAAAACAGTATTTGTGGTAAAAATGGAAAGTGAGAGTGGCAGGGTGGTGAGTAATGTTGTGCTGTTGAAAGTAGTGTCGTGGAAATGGACATTATCCTGAATTTATCAAGTCAACAGGTTAACATGGAGGACATTTTTAGGAAGTTTTCCATTAACCATGGAATAGGGGAAATAATGTATAAGGTCCTGTTTCTAATATAAGCTTGTTCCAAATAAAGATCTCTCTTCCAACACCTGGTAATATTTTGTGGGTATTTATTACCTACATTTTGGTAATCAGCGTTGGTTCATTAGGATGACATGGTTACATTGTCACAGTAACCTGGTAAGATATTTAACCACCTTGTTGGATGATAATGTGACTTACGAAGTGACGATCCAGCAGAACCCCCGCGTAGGATTTGGTTAAGGACATCATCAGTGTCGCTGGTGCTCGCCATGCTGTTCCTCATCTGCATCATAGACAGTTGAGAGCACAGGCTGGGCTGACGGTCCATCTTCTTCACCGCCTGAGACACATCAACATCATCAATATCCACACCATCAGTACAATAAGAATTGTTGCAGCTGTCATACCTAAGATGTTAATGTGTTAATACGTCTGTGTTTATATCTTTATAACGTTATAACTTTTTTATTATAAGGTGACAGTAGAGCAGAACCCACCTTGTCACTGAGTGAGGGGTCATTCAGAGAGTATAGTTTGTTGGTGATGTCTTTGCCAATGAGGTACCTGAACACCTCATTGAGGAAAGTATCTGACTCCAGGAAGTAGGTGAGCCTCTCTCTTGACCAACACAAGAACTTACAGTTCTCCTCTGCCATGATGGTCACCTGTCAATCAAACAGAACAACATTAATTTTTCAAGAAATTTGGATTGTATGACGGCAGTCTCTGAGGCTAAGTGAGGACATCAAGTCTGTATTTGTATTTTTTATTTAATTAATCTTTTTTAAATTCTTTCTATTTATTTTATATCTTTAGTCTTTAATCCTTAGAGCAGTAAAGCAATGATAAATGGGGTTCATACGTTTTGTTTTTTTATCTTTTTTGATTGTCTTAATACCTGGAACTTCTCTCCTCTGTGCATCTCAGTAGACCTGAACTCCGGAGAGTCAATGAATGAATTGGTATAGATGTTGTGGAGGAAATGGCCTCGGTATGATACCTTCATTCTGGCACAGAGAAACAGAGAACCAAAGTCAAAACTCTCAAAATGATTGACTGAATCAGTGAATTTTAAGACTTCAATCTTATGTTCGAAAAGTGGCAGCCACTGGTGTTGACTAGTGAAGCCAAAGGAAGTCTTGAAGTCCCAGTTCCTCTAATCGTCACAAGATGCTCCTGTTCCTGATTACTCAGAATTATTCAAAAAGTCCAAAATTCACTCTCAAAACTATTTAAAAATTAAACAAACAAACAAAAATACTCCATGTTTCCATCTAAAGTGCCAAATTAACAGTCAAGTTGGTTCAAAAATGTCAAAAGTCACTCACAAATTTACTCCAAAGCTCCCAAGCTCTTCACACATTTAGGCCACAGAACACCAAAAAAAACATCATTTGAATAACATGAATAACAACAACAGGGCTTAGTCCACAAAATGTACGAAATTGGTTAGAAATATCCATTGCTATTTCCTTGAGGCCAAGGTGGGGTCTTCAAATAAAAAAAACAGACTGACAGATCTGGATATGACATTTCAAATACTGTAAAACAGACAAAAACAATAATAACAACGGGTGAATAATCCATCATCAAAATTGAACACCAATATGTTTTCTTATTCATTGATTGATAAGTCAGTTAAGCAGGAAACTGTAGTATTAATATCAGAAATAAAAGAGAAGATACTTCATACATAATTGCATTTCAGCAAAAACTTAACATAGAATCCATCCATCAAAGTTACTGTAAATTTGTGTCACAGAAAGTCAGCACAGTATTTATCAGGTCTATAATATGAGTGAACACCAGCTGCACCCAGAATCAAACAAACAGCACATACTTTCCTTTGAGGAGAATGCTGAGGCGTTCGTCCACAGATGTCTTGTCCTCAGCAGCATAGGGCTGGCCTTTCTTCAGTGTCTGGATGGTGCAGAACTGTCCCGTGAGTCTCTGAAACAGGGCCTCCTTCACATGGAGGGGCTCAAACATCCGCTTGTAGACGGACCGCAGCTCCCTGTCGATCTTAATCTGAGGGAGCAGAGGCAAAGGCTTAACTCACCTTTCTAATGAAAATCTAACAGATAAAGGAAAGGATAAAGGAAAAGGCTGTCATCTATGTGAAAACACATTCAAAGAGTTAGGGAATGGAGGATAGGTGATGGAGCCCGTCTCATTATGAAAATTCCTGGTCTGATTCTGTCAGCTCACCGGACACCGTTACATAGACTAAATCCCTCGGTGGAACCCATGGACTTCATCTGCATTTGATTACTGTGAAGCAGGAACAAATCCACGAGGATATGCTGCTCTGCACTGTGACGGAAAACTCAACACTGAGCCCGAGCATAAATAACCTCAGTATTCCCCAAACACCTGGGGCCAGTATTTCAAATCCATGAAACACTTGAATGGCCTGAATGTAAAGCGACTCAGAATGTGAATGAGGCCATGCTGATGTAGAACTCACCGGTCTGCGCTTGTAGAGGAGGAAGAACAAGTGCATGAAGTTGACCACAAGAAATACCACATTCCAAACCATCACATCCAGGTTGCACCTGTACAGAGTCGCCCAAGCAATGAAGAGACCACATCCTGTCAGGGTTAAACACACAGAGCAAAGATAAAATTTAGTTTGAGACATTTCAATTAAAAGGGACACATTCTAAAGTTTCTTATGAGACTACTGGAACCAGAGTCACCACTAAAATGCATGAAATGTGTTTGCAAAGGTTTAATTATACTATTATATTATTAGCTTAAAAGTTGTAGAAGTCAAACATACTGGGTCAAAAAAATAATATTTGTCTATTTTATTCATATTGTTATATTATATAATATGTACAACCCATCTAATCTTCAGTAATAAAACACCCCAGATGACTTTAAAGTTGCCTCGACAAATTAACTACTGTAACTTTGTTAGTTTACTCACTGTTTTTTTTTCTCTGTAAAACCCTCTGAGACTAGCTCATGCCAGAACGCTATATAAATAAATGAGCTGTCAAAATTACAACCACATTACCCATAAATCCTACTACTTCCTGTCTCCACTCTCCTTCCAAGCCGAAGATAAACATGTTGGAAGTGGTTTTTCCATCCGCCATTCTCTCCTTCCTTTATCAGCCATTGTCAGAGCCTTTTAAGGCCCCAGCTCTGTTGAAGAGATTCCTCTTTGTGCATGATGGCTTTTAAAAAGTCCAAATGTTCCCATAAAACTACACCTAATACTTAACAAGCTTGTGATAATAATTCACAGACACTTTGACGCACAGGGCACTTTTGATTAAAGTGAGGATCTGTGATAAATTTAGTATTCTCCAATATTCTAAGCAGCGGTATCATCAGCACAGGAATGTAGGGGGTGTGGTGTATAGACCTGTCATGAGGAGGAGGCGCAGCAGGATCATTTGCAGGCCCAGGGTGGTGGGAATGACCAAGCCCAGCAGCACTGACAGGCTCCCCAGATGGAAGAGGAGGTGGTGGGCCTGCTCCCACTCCTGGCAGGAGGTGGCATTGGCTTCCACAGCAGGGACAGCAGGAGTGGCCGAAGGGAATGAGGGCAGCAGTGTGAAGAGAGAAGGTGGCAACTCTGGAGTAGAGGACATCCTGCAGCAGGGTCACCTTGAACACTAAGTCAAGGTTGGAGACAATGTGAGTGGAGGATGATGAATTGCTCAGGGTTTATGGGTAACATGCTGGTCACAGAGGGGGTCTTTTGCTCGTTTTTGAAAATACCTTCGTTTTATTTGTTTGCTCTTTTAGGCCGCCTTAATCTCCTGTTGTATTATTAGCAAAAATGAAACAAAATATGTTAACATATATAATTTTGTTATTTAACTTAAAGCTGCATTATTTGATTTTTGTTTTGGCCTTGGCAAACACAACAGTAGACACATTATCACTTTTCAAAATTATCATGGCAAACATGATAGCAAACAGTTGTATATTTACACATCCAGCAGCGGGAGCAACTTTAGCATTCATTTGGAGTTGCGTTTGTGTCCACCTGATGAAGTCCAGTATTCACTCCCCTTTGAGCTGTGGTTTGGTCTGATTATCCTGATTCCATTTCCAATAAGAGGAAACCGAAGTAAAGATTAATTATCTAATTTTCTTAAGAAGCTGTTTGTTGAGGACATTTTATCCACTGGACTTCTTTTTGGACAAGAGCTCTACTTTACTAATTAGGTATCTTTAGGTATTAGATATTAGGTATAATTTTAATCCTACATATTCATTGTCTGAATTTGCCTGAATTGTTTGTGTGTATGACTGACAGAAACAGAACACACACTGTAAGAGGCATGTTGATGACACATTACATTACAGTACTGATAAAGAGCAGCTCACAGGAAAGTTCCTCTTTAAATACCTGCATGTGTCTGTTTTACATGTACATGAGCCCACTCAATAAGATTCACATTTAGTTGAAAAAGGATTTGAAGTTACAAACGCCATCAGACTCATGTGCTGTACCAGGATCAGTGTTGTTCAGCTGGGGCTGATGGGAGGGCTCCAGTGTAAAAATAGATGTGGACACACATGCAGCCTCCTCACAAAGGAATTTCTCCCAGCTGCAACTTTCTAACTGCTCAAAGTCAAAGTACAGAGAGAAAAACACCGCGGTACTCACCGGTTCAGCAGCAGCTGGAATGAGAGTGTGAAGAGCAGAGAAACAGGAAGGATCTCTGTCAGAGACTGGCGATAAAGCTGGTGGCTGCAAGCTGGACCCTCACACTGGGGGCTGCAATGAATTCCACACAGCTGACAACCAGAGACTAAAATGGGTACGTCGGAGAGAGCCGCACATCCACAGTGAGTGAGACCTCCGACAGGGGGAGACAGAGCACAGATTAAGACCGTTATCTGGAATGGGGAAATAGTAGGGATGAGCCGGATACTCGTTTCAGACGAGTATCCATTACGGATAAAGCATTTTGGACGAATACGATTATGATACGAATAAAATCCGTCAATATCTGTGTTCCTGTTGAAGGAAAATCCTCATTGTGTAACTGACTATCTTCGCGCTCTATGATTGGCCAGTCCCACACAGCGCCCGCCCCTCCCTACACAGAGACGTCTGTGCACATGTCTCCCAACCATAGACTGTATAAAATATGGACGTAGTGTCCGTGACGTCACCCATAGGTTTCTGAAGAGCAAAAATGAAGCAAATCGTAGTGCGTAGCCATCTTGGTAGCCTACCTCCAGTTACTCCAAATATGGACAAAGAGGTGGAGCGAGGGCGGAGCTGAGGCGGGTCGAATGAACGCTATTGGCTGAAAAAAAACCGCTGAAAAAGCCGCTTTATTCGAAATAATCAAACTAGCTACGGCTAACCAGCTAGGTTAAACGCTAAATAGCGTTACTAGCCGGCTAACCCCACGACGATCTTTTTCCCAAACTCAGTGACTAGAATTAGCCGGAGTGTCGCCCTTTAGACCGTCAGTTCATAGCTGTCAATCAAAGTGGCGCCACTTAGATTGACAGCTATGAACTCTGCATAATGATGTATGCTGTATATTTTAAACGAACGCCTTATAAAAAAATCCCCCCCCCCATCTTATGAGACAAGAGCCATGTTTTGAACCAGGCTGTAAATATGTTTTTTTCTGTCGTAAAGTCGGACATTTTAACATGGGGCTCAGATCGGCTCAGATGTAATTGACTCACTTCTGCAGCCTGCTCTAGCGGTTATTCGAGGAACTGCAGCTTTTTTGCACTTCCGCATTGGCTTCATTTTTCAGTGCCGGAAGTTGTCGCTTGCTCCCAACATATGCGCGGTGCATTTGACAAGACAGAGCTGAAAACGGCCCGCGTCGCGTCGGTCAGTACCTCCGCTCAGGTCGGATTTTTTTTTTTTTTTTTTTTTAACCGTCTGCTTGCTCTTAGTTTGGCTGGTGATATGAAGTCAGTTGAAAAACCTTGCTCGTACTGAACGCGGTGCTTTTGAGACACAGTGAACAAGGCTGACACATTATTTCCCTGTTTGCCATCACTGGATGTTTGCATGAATCATGAAGTTCACACAGATCATTAAAAATTAACAGTCTTACAGACCATTTACACACATAACCACATATAGCTGAACATACAAATTAGCCCATATTAATATTTTTATTGTATGTGGCTGCATGCAGTATCTCACACTTTCTCTCTGCAGTTCATGAAAATAAATACAGTTTATTAGCAACTTCTGATCAATCCATATCAATTTCAGACTTAAAATAATGTAGTTTTAAGCCCCACCCATTTCTGCACTCACTTCCGGTTTAGGCACCGCCCACTCCGAGTACAGATACAGATACAGATAATGTAGATGGTTAAAAAGATACAGATACATATAGTGGTGTACTCGCTCATCCTTAGGAAATAGCTTCACTGACAATCCCATCTAATCATCCACCACTGTAAAGGTTGTTTTTAAGTTATTTTCCTCTGTTGGAAGAAAGACTGGGTGCTTCCCTTCAAATACAGAAAGATTCTTCACAATATACAGTACAAGTCAAAGTTTGGACACACCTTCTCATCTGATGACTTTTCTTTATTTTTATTATTTTCTACATTGTAGATTAATATTGAGGACATCAAAACTATGAAAGAACACAAATGGAATTATGTAGTAAACAAAAAAAAAGTGTTACACAAAGCAGAACACGTTTTATATTTTAGATTCTTCAAAATAGCCACCTTTTGCTTTGATGACAGTTTCATGAGGTCGTCAGAATGGTTTTCACTTAGCAGGTGTGCCTTGTCCCTGTTTCACTCTGTATGTAAGTCTAATTCTGTGTAAGTAAAGAGAGCACAGAAAAACAAATTCCTAGTATGTGTCCACATACCTGGCCAATAAATGTGATTCTTATCAGATCTTTATGGAAAAGAAAGAGACACGCGCGTTTTACAGAATATTGCAATGCTCAAACTTTTCTGAGTGAATGAATCCACTTTAACATCCACACAAATTGGTGGTAATTTAAAATAGGAGGAGGATAGCTAATTTAAGGTTAAGATAGGAATGCAGATGAATGAACTGAATTATTTATCTCATGATATTATTTTTTATCATTTCTAAGCAAAATAAATTGTGCTGGAATCAAATTTATTTTAAACATCATAAGATGACATATGAGATCTATTGTAACACAAAAATGTTATTTTTATTAAAAAATATATAGTTGCATGACTATGTAATGTCCAAATGAATGCTGACATTCAGACATAGATTGAAAACCCAAAATAGCAAGATGCCTGTCTGTGAAGCTCTGCTGATGGACTTTTTATGCTCTGCACCAGTAAATAATTAAAACCACAGAGAGTTAAATGAACAAATTAGTTAGACGCATTATCAAACTTCTGTCTAACCTCCTGTTGGCTCCCCACATGCATGAATGATATGAAAAAATATACTGATACAGCATTTCAAATTTTATTGAGTAAACACCACACAGACAAAATGTAAACACCATTTTACAGCAGTTCATTTTGTTGTATTTGAGTATGGAAGAAAACTTTCAGTTTCTGCCAGTGCGCATCACCAGCGCTGAAATACTGAGTGTGGCACTGTTGGCACTGACACCGTATTAAAAAATGACAGAAAGCTTAAGTGTCCCTAAAATGATGAACTCTTCCTATAAAGTTAACATTGATCCAGTTCTTTAAGTCCATTACAGTTTTCTGTTCGATTGTTTCTAAGCCAGGTGTAAATCACATCTGCACACTGTGATTTAGAAAAGAATCTCCTCAACATGTTGACAGTTTGCCTGACTTCACCTCTTCCTACTGCCCGTCAAAAAAACTACCTTCTAACACTACGAGTAACATTGGGGTCGTTGGCGAGACTACCATAAAGTAGCAAATGGATGTCTTAGGCCATCTATGGGTGACCCTGGTCTTACACAGTGTTGCACTCCCTCAAGAGAATGCTCTTTACCTTATGCACCATGTCTGCCAGCATGTCTGCACCTACGATGCATTTGCGATCTAAGAGACCACACTTTGCTCACCCAACTGCCAACCAGTCCTACATGCAGTGAGTCAAGTGCTTCAGTGGAGTGGTGCATGTGTGTGTGTGTGTGTGTGTGTGTGTGTGTGTGTGTGTGTACGTGAGTGTGTTCAGGCAGTCCTTTCACCCTGCACCGGCACTTGCAGGAAGACACCTGCTTTTTCTAATTCTGTCCCGGGCATGTGACAGTAACTTGGTAAGCGGAGATCATAGCGGTGTCCGGATCTGTCAAAAGCCTTGTCGTTAAGAGAGTACAGCTTCTCTGCAATGTCATTGCGCACAACCAGGGCAAAGATCTTGGCTATGTAACGATGCTTAGCAAAAAGCAAATAGAGTTTCTTCCTCCTCCATGCCACGTATTGGCATGGGTTATCAGCCTGCAGGGTCACCTGTGGAAAATGAAAAAAGAGAGAATATATGATAACCAATAGGTGAGGCTGAAAGGAAACAAGCTGGTATTCATGCATGTGAGTTAAAGGATAATTCCTGTTTACCACAACATAGATCAAATCTTGTTTTGCCCATTACCAAAGAAATGGTGTTGTCTGAGTTCTGGGAACAGATGGAAAAACTATGAAGCTAATTTGGAAAAAGCTAGAATTATCTTTGAATGGGGGCAGACAAATTTCAACCCAAGGCAAAATTTACAGATCCTCCCTTTAAGCTTTTTTAAAAATAGTCTAATAATGTATCAAATGAACCAATAATAATATAGCTCCAGTCATCAACTGGATTTATTCTCAAAATGAATTGCACTGTACTACAACTGTACTATAAGCTAGTTTGTCAGTTTTGTTGGTAAATTCTGTTACATGCATAGACTTTTAAGATGAGTCTTCACTGGTCCCCAGACAGTAAATTCTGGGTGGTTTTGAGACTGGACCAAAGCTGACATACAGTATGTAAATCTCATATATATATATACATATATATATATATATAACTTTCAATAGACTAAAATTGAATCAAGTTTGAAGCGTATCTAATTCATCAGGAGCCCTGTTCATGATCCAGAGAACACAGAATAAATAATACATAACACTTTACTTATAACAAAGTTTGTGTTATTATACATTTCGCTCCTTGTCATCATATCCCATAAACCCAAACCAAAAATGTGCTAGTCCGTCTCCTTCTGTGGCTCTCAGCTACAAGTCCATTGGTTCCTACTGATGATGTAAATCATTAAAATCAGCTAAAAAAATGTAGTTTGGTTCAGTACTGCCACTGTCCAACATTACTCAAACAGGAAGAAATAGTACATTACTTGAGAACTATTTTCAGCTGTAGTTTAATTTACATTTGATGCTCTAGTGAGTATTTGAGGCATTGGGATGGTGTATGTGGGACTGAGTCCAACCAAACTACAGTGTGTGTCCACAGTAATGAAGGCAATAAAATAGTACGTGGTGAGTGAACCTTGTCCCGTAATTGCGCTTGATGCTACGTGTAACATGATTTTTGGGGTCTATAAGATTTATGGACCTAAAATTAGGGTTACTGCCTTCACTCTGGCCTGCCAGCAGTCAGCCTTCACTCCATCCGCTTGCAAAAAGCCCACTAAACTCCAGTCTGCCCCTTGCAGCACCTTGCTAGCATCCAGCCTTAGCTGCCTAGCACAAGAGACACAGCTGCAAAGTGTCACAGAGACTCAGCTGCCCAGCCTCTAAGTCTGCCCAGTCGCGGCAGGGACCCCACTGATGTCGAGCCAGAACTCCCAGAACCCCAGTTGGTGGCTCCTGTCAACCCACAGCCAGATCATTCTCGTTGTCAGCTTTCTTTGCCGATGCCCTGCCAGATCTCCAGCTGCCTGCTCTCAGCTCTGCACCAGTCCCCTGTCCCTGAGCAGCTTCTGTCCCGCAGTCCTGTGGCTGGCCTCCTGCTTGAACCTCCAACCACTGGTTTCAGTCCCACAGCCTGGTCCTTACCTCCAATGTCATATCCTGCCCTGCTCCTATGTTGTGTTTGTCTTTGTTCCGTGCCATTAAGTCATTGTTTCCTGTTTTAGTTTGTAAAACTCATCTCCCCTATCGTTTTATTAACTTCAGTTCCTGCTCTTTTGTTTACCTTTGTGATTGCGGATCCATTTTACCTGTCCCTCGTTAGCGTCCCCTCCCCAGTGTATTTGGTTTGTGTGTTTCCCTCTCCATTGGCTAGTTTGCTGGTGTACTTTTTTGTAGGGTTACAGCCCTTTCCTAGTTTTTCCTGTGGTTTTTGAACCCTTGTTTGATTTTTCCTGGCTCTTGCCTGCATGGGATTTTGATTCTTGCTGCTTAGATTTGTCTGCTTGTTTGGACTGCCTTATTTGCTCCTTGAGACTTGCTTGCTTCACCATTCCTTTCATTAGCTTTGTACCTTTTTGTGTGTGAACAAATCATTTAACTGCACCAGCTTCACTGCTGCCATCTGTATTTGGGTCCAATTTATTGTTGCTGTTACCATGCTTGTACAAGTGTTATAGTGGCAGTTAGAATTCATGACATCCCTGACACAGGATTTTATGAACTGGAATTCCTAAATTATTCATGCCTGAAATGCTTTTTTGCGAAGATAAAATGAACCTGGAATACACCCTCCTCCGATGGTCTGAGAGAGTCCCACTCAGGTGAATCCAGAAACTGGAAAGGGTAGATGTAATGCAGGAACTCTCCATTAACCGTCACACGGACTCTGTAGGAGAACAGATAGAAAATTGATATCAGCTCATCCACTTTCTAATGAGAACCACCATACATAAAGGGCATAAATTACACAGTAGATCCTGATCTGACTTACATTACTGGCAAATATTGGGCCATCATGGATATAATATCTGTATATGTTTTTCAATTTGCATCAATAAAAAAAAGTTCTTACTGAAGAAAATAGATGCTTAGGTTAACTTAAAAACTGTGTCAACACATAGTTTGCAGGGTGCAATGCAATTACAAGAAGCAGTTCTAAGCAACAGGACCCTGTAATGACATTCCACAGAGTGGACAGAATCAAAACTTCAATTACAAACACTAACAAAAAGTCACATTTGCATTTGCATTTGCACAGCAGTAAACATAAACTACTCAGCACTATGCATGATGGGAAATGAGACAGGTCACTACAATTCTTTCTGCACTGTCTGCAGCAGAGTACAGCTGAGACAAAGTGTGGAATCAAGCAGCGTCTTCACAGTGAAGTTGCTGACTTGTTTGTGAAAGACCTTGTGGGGAAGTTAATGAACAATGACGGCATCGCTTTCTCTTTTCAACATAACTAAAATGACCTGTCCCTGACAACCATCATGTGACTCATGTCTATCACAGCTTTTTGCCACAATAGAAAGCCATCGGAGCATCTCTACCCATTACTCAGCTCAGCAGATGATAGTGTGGTGATGTTTTGAGTTTGTTGGGTGTTGGCTGTTACCTGGTTGGGGAGATGCAATGCTGGGAAAGTAAATATACTAAACATCCCCATATTTTACTCTCGTGTGACAACATTCATGTCACATACATACACATACATTAGCTATCTAGCCAGCCATGTAGCTACTTCCATACCTTGTCAGTTGAATGGAAGTTAATGTGTGTTTGTGTTAGCTCATTCCATCTCTATGTATATAGCACAGGCAATGGTCATTGTTCATAATGTCTGAGATCATTATCCATTAAAAGCTAAATATTGCTGAAGATGACAAGTTTCATAAATAAGAAACGGCTGCTTCTGAGTTCATTCCACTGAAATAATGAGCTGCAGCATAAAGCATAAATTGCTAGCTTGACAAATGCTTAATTGGTCAGGCTCATAGACTCAATTACACAAGACACAAGACAAAATCTGCTATTAGACAGTAATCAATAGCTGCTGTGCCACACAGCTAAGGGAAAACACCTGCTGTGACATCAGTGTTTGGGCAGTGCCTTATAGTTTCAACCCTTTCAGCATAGACTTTATCCAAGTTAATGTGATTAGATGTTGTATTAGGTAATCTCCTCAGGTTGGACTCCTAGAGGCAACCCCTCCATCATCAAATATTACTACCATCTATCCATGGTCCTCCAGTGGGTTGAACTGCTAATTTATAGATAACATTACTGTTTTCAGACTCTGTTCATTTAACCACTTTATACTGTCAAACAATAGATGAGTTGCTGAGTGAGGAGACTCATGACAAACAACAAAATTTCCCAACTTAAATTTTTTTTTTTATCAAACAAACATATACTTTGTAAAACACTTTACTGTTTGTCTGCTTGTTTTATGTCTCCTATTGTGAAAACCATAACACATGGAATGCAATTCCATTCCCCTATATGCTAAATATTGTGTGTGGGGAGAATGACAGTAAATTCTACCGTGCACCTTCTACATCATTAAGTGTGGTCACCTGAGGCCCTTTTTCTTTTTCTCTCTCACTTCTAATAAGCTGCTATGTTTCAGCTGGTGGTATTGTTATTCAGTTCCTGTACGTGTATGTGCGGTACCCCTTTGACCTTGTGTAACAATGAAAGAAAATATTGAATGGGGTACAAACATAACTTCTTAATATTTTAGTGTTTTGTGCAATAACTCATTAATGATTAATGGATAGTTTTAACATTAATAAAAGCCTCACACAGTCTAAATCGTCATACATCTCTCTCCCCCTCTCTCTCAACTCAACCGGTCCAGACCGAGGACCATCCATCCAGAGCCTGGTTCTGTCAGAGGTTTCTGCCTGTTAAAAGGAAGTTTTTCCTTGCCACTGTCGCATCAACCGCTTGCTCATGATGGGAACTGTTGGGTCTCTATATGTAAAATCATAAAGAGTATGGTCTAGACCTGCTCTGTATATTAAGTGCCTTGAGATAACGTTTGCTGTGATTTGTCGCTTACAAATAAAACTGAATGAATTGAATTACAACAAAAGCATTTATTTCAATGAAACTTCACTTTTGAATGTGTTTATTTTTGTTACACTGAGTTACAATGAGACTACCTGGTCAGTTGGGACTCTGTTTTTTAAGATGGAATATCAAATATCAATGAAGTCAGAAACTGTGTAAACTTTTGATCTTTTTTTTCAGCCCTAAGTAAAACAACGTGCAGGTATGTGAATGCAGTCTGGTGTCAGACACTCAGAGGAGATCACCTGCCGGACAGGAGCACTGACAACTTGTCAATCGGGGTTTTCCCCTCGATGGCGAAGCAGTGGTCCTGGTCCATGGTCTGGATGAGTCCGTCACAGCAGGTCACTATCTTCCCGAAGTGTGTGAGCGACACCCCGAGCTTCTTGAAGAGGCAGTTGTAGAGCTCCTGGAACTCCTTCTGGAAGGAGACGCTCCTCAGTCTGTTGGCCACATGCACGACCTGAGCCACGCACACGACGAGCAGCGCCAGGCTCCACAGCAAGGGCTCCGAGGAGCAGGGGTCCGACCAGGCCCACAGCACGGAGCAGAAGAAGCCCAGAGCCAGGAAGCTGAACAGGTAAAGCAGTCCGTAAAAGCCGCTGCCGCCCATGAAGCCCAGGAAGAGGAGGATGTTGGCGAGGTGGAAGACGGAGCCCTCCGAGCCGTCCCTCCACGCCTCACACCGCGGGTACACCGCTGCTGCCGCCGGCTGCACCGTCCAGTTCATGGCCTCAAAGTCCGGAGGCTCCATGTCTGCAGTCAGTCCGGATCAAACCCCCTGCACATTTCACACACAGACTCTGAGAAAAACACTGGCAGTAACATCTCTGTCCAACACAGCAGCTGACTGCGTAAAGAGGTCCGAGTCAGCTTAGCTATCACCGGAAGTGGAAATGTTAGTAGAAAAAATAAAAGCGACACAGTTATATTCAAGTGGAACTACTGTTGTTAGGGCCAGAAATATGACATCAGGGTACATGCAATATATGTTCAAAAAAAAAAAAAAAATACATATAATACTTAAATGAATCAATAAAACATTGTTAAAGCAAAGCTGTCGTAGCGGTTAAGCATATTTAATTGACTTGACTAGTTTTCAGTTGGCTCACTAGAGCAGTGCTGTGCAGCTGTGCTACACAAGAAAAGTGTGATAAACATAAATATTAAATCATCCTCGGCATGGTGGATACTAAAAACTCAGATGAGGATTAGGAGCAGAAAAACATGATCATCTCTACTTTTGGCTGAGCTCTGGTTCAGTGTTGCTAAAAGTCGCCCTGAGGCCTTGGGTCTGAAAGCCTGCATCCTGTAGAGTTATTCGGCTTGATTTACAGCTCAAAGGAAAAATATAGGGATCCTGTCAAGATAGTTGTACAATCAAGATAAGAATCTAGTTGAAGAGTAATAAATTCTACAAGAGAAAAGTAATCTCGAAGACAAACTAAAGTAAAATACATTTAAGACTCAATTATGTGGGATAAATCTTTTGCAGATTAATAAATATATTGTATGTCTCTCTTCTTACCTTTTGTAGATTTAGCACGAAATGATATATGTCCTACAGAGAGGGGCTTAGCATGGTGAAAATCCTCTTGCAAATGTATTCATTCCTGACAGACTGTGTAAATCTGTTTGTTTTTAATTGTTCTTACTGTAGTGTTTTTGTGGGTTTTTTGTAAGGATGGATTTAAATTACTCCAGATGGCAGTCTGAATGCATGTAGCCTGTTTATTACAAGTATAAAAATCACAGCTATATGGTCAACCAGTCAGCTATAGGTGTCACAGGATTGGTTTTTGATTTGGTTTAATAGGGCTACTGGTAGTATGACATCACATAAAGTTCAGGTCAGAGAAACCAGTTGTGGGGCTCTATTATCAATCAATATAGAATAGCTTTTATTTTGATAGTCAGAACGTATTGTTTCCGATACCTGTGTAACTTGACATAATTCATAAATCATGATCTACAAAGGATAGCAGTGATCCTCTTGGTCCAGGTGTGCTCCTGATTCCAAATATGACATGGTGGATGTGATGTAGTGTGGAGTAAAATAAGAAATATATATTTATATAAAATTAATCAATTGTATCAAGATAAATGGCAATGTGAGTGAGAAGCAGCCTGTTCTGGGTAAGAGAGAGCCAGAAAGCAAAGTGAGGTGATTTGTCATTAAAGAGAGTTATGGAAGGTCAGGGGAGAGAGTGATCTTTGTGGAAGAAAATAGCAGCAGTTCTCCCTTTGTGAGCCTGCTCAAGGTGACTTTGACTGTTTGGTGGATGGAGGAAAGTAAGTGTGGGCGATATATCTGGGCCAGCAAAGATGGACAGAGAACCCCTGGGTGTATTTCATATCATGTAATGCATAATGCGCTGGTGCAGAAACATTCTTACTATTTTAAGAGGGTGGGGGGGTTCATGATAAAGGAAAGGAAAAGGGCTGAGGACCATCAGATGCCAATTCTGGAACTGCTGAGAGCACAGGATATAATTGTTGGGTTACTGTGTGTGTGTGTGTGTGTGTGTGTGTGTGTGTGTGTGTGTGTGTGTGTGTGTGTGTGTGTGTGTGTCTCAAGACATGTTGGCATGCTTGTTTGACAACATCTATTAAGTTCATTTAAGGGATTTATTGCCATACATATCATAAGAAACCTAACACCAGCTTTTTTTAGAGCGTTTCCACTCCCGACCAGTCTCTGTGTGTACAGTGTACAAGTATATCTGTGTATACTGTACGTGCATACCTGCTTTTAAGTCACTGGTAATTAGCTTGGGCACATGATAAAATGCCAATCAGCACTAATATTGGTGAGTATGTCAGGGAAAAATGTATATAGTTGCTGCTGTTGGTAAGCAGATGCGTTCAATCCCAAACCACCTCCCCCATCACACAGACCTGAGAGACAAACAGCAAAAATTATTCTCCGTCAGAAGACGAGCTTCAGTGTTATCTGACAGTGCTGTTTTATTTTTAGACACTCCTAGATAGAATGCTAACTTTTTTTGGCAGGGTAGCAGTTGCAGGAATCCATTCTGGTGCCAATAGGTCTCAGGTTCCAGCTCACAGATGACAAACAGTGTGTGCTGAACTGTACTGAACTACACACTAAAACCTGGCTGGGTCACTCTCAGCACTCTACTGAAACTCAAGCAGCAAGCTCATAACAGTACACATGCAGTACGTACAACTAGTATTCTATTTTAACTAATTGTGAAATACCCTAGTGGTGTAGAAGCAGCAAAGTCAACATAGTAAGGATGTTAGACTAATATGACTCTTAACAGTGCACACCAGAGACCTGGGTTATGGGATAAACATGCAGAGAGCAACTTAGCTTTTTCTGATGTATATTTACCACTTTTTTGGCAAAATGAACAAACTCAGCATGATACCCATCTTATACATTATGTGTTGCTGTTAAATAGAGACTTTTCCCCCACCACTTTTCAAATTAATGTTATGCCCTTGTATGCACTAAATGGCATATTAAGAGAACTGGACACAGTTCTCCAAGATGCCACCATGAAAGCATTTTTGGGCCCATTGAGTATAAGTCCTTCTTGGGATAGAACTTGTAAAGATTGCATTATTTTTATTGCACCTAATGAATCAATTTCAGATGTTAAAAGAGTTATCACATCAGAGTAACATCACAGTGTGAGTGTCATATAGGGCTGATGATCGTTTTCTGATCGAAATCACGATTTCAGACAACGCGATTACATGTGATCGCCAAAGCTGCGTTTTTTGCAGTGTTCCTGACTGACCCAGGATCTGTAGTGTCACCTGTTTTACACCTTACCGTCCTGCCAAGCTCACCAATCAGAAGAGGTATGCTTCTCGTGGACAGGTCACACTAACCAATCAGTAATAACTTGCTCCTCTGGCTTGGTAATTTTAACATGTTTTGAAATGGCAAACAGACCACAATCACAGCATCTTTTGCCAGTGTAACTCCGTATGACAAGAGCAGCCGAAGACACCGGGCTATAACGTCATAACACACTACATTGCCAAGGACATGGTGCCTGTCAACACGCTCACCAAAGACGGATTTAAAAACCTCCTCTGCACCCTGGACAGAAGATATATGATACACAGAGTGTAAAGAAAAATAACATTTTTTTAACATTGTTCTTTTGGAATTGTTTTGTATTTTATTTAGCTTTTTTTAACTTAAAACTATTAAGTATTTTTCACTCCAAGGAACGAACCACCGACCTTCCGATTGGTGGACAACCGCTCTACCTCCTGAGCTACAGCCGCCCTTGCACACAGATTCTGAAAAAAAAAACGCTGTTACCATGTACACACTGAAACTCAAAGCCAGTGTTCTAATGGGGAGTACATGCCCTTTTTTTACTTGGTGGTCTTGCTGACATCCTGACATTGTCATTTCCAGTGTCTGTGCCACTGATAGTGTGTAGTCAAAGACTGAGCATATCTCAGCTGATTTATAATATTCGTCATACTCTCACTAATTAGGCCTACCCACTACTCACTGAACATACACTAGCATTGCTAAAGAACACTCACAACTCCTTTCTTCTAGCAACTTTCTGGTTATTCACCCAGCTGTTCAAACGCGGTGAAGTTTTGTTAGCCTCATTAGCTTGCAGTTAGCGATGGCTTCTCACTCTACCTCTCCCTCTCCTGCTCTCTCTTGCCAGCATGGCTTAAAGTATTCTGGCCTCGTGCCAGATTTCTGCATTTGGCTTAAAAAAAAAAAGATGGGACTACATTGCCAATTGAGCTCGTCTACCAATGGCATGAGCGGGAACGCAGATTTTGCTCTCAACCAAACTATTATCACTAGCCAATGGGAAGTAGAGTGAGAGCGGGTTTTGAAGATGATCCAAATGCAGTTGAGTCCATACCAAAGTTTCATGTGGTTTCACAGAGTTCGGTATGGTGATATCAGGACCATGGACAACCAATTTTTGAAGCAAGTGGAAGACGTCCTCGTCGACAAAGGACTTAAAGATAAATGGCAGGAGAGGATTTGTGCATAAAAATCTAGTACAAATTAATACTCCTGCAGAAACAGTACATAGCAGGAGAATTAATTTTGGACTCTTAAACATCAGATCTATGTCATTTAAAGCTGTATTAGTAAATAATATAATATCAGATCACCATATTGATTTATTTTGTCTTACTGAAACCTGGCTGAGTCATGAAGAATATGGTAGTTTAAATTAAGCCACTCCACCTAGTCGCATTAATACTCACATTCCTCGGGGCTCTGGCCGAGGAGGTAGAGTTGCTGCTATATTTGACTCAAGCCTCGTAATCAAACCTAAACCTAAACTCAATTATAATTCCTTGTTCTTAGTCTTGCACACACAGCTTGGACAACACTGAGCCATTGAATTTCTTTTTATAGGACTAAACGCCACGTAAATATTTGTACACTAGATGCTTATCTGACAATGCTCTGGCTAAATTTAAGGCAGTGATTCCATTTGATCATCTTGTTGATAGTGCTGCAGGCTCCATGTGAACAACTCTTGACTCTATCGCCACTTTAAAAAAAGAGGTTAGCTCCATGGTATGGGCCACAAACTCAGAAACTAAAGCAATCATCGCGAAAGTTGGAAAGGAAATGGCATTCTATCAATCTGGAAGAATCCAGTTAGTCTAGCAATACAGTCTTAAAACATATAGGAAGGCCCATTGCAATGCCAGAGCAGCCTACTACTCAAAATTAATAGAGGAAAATAAGAACAACCTCAGGTTTCTTTTCAGCAGTGTAGTCAGGCTGACAGAGAGCCATAGCTCTATATGAGCCATGTATTTCTATAGGCCTCAGTAGTCAACTTCATGGACTTCTTTAATGATAAGAATAAATATTAGAAACAAAATTCTTCCCGTCCTCCTATCCAATAATGATCTGTCCTCGAATATGGGATCCATACAAACATCTGTAAAAGCTGGTGTATGCGTAGACTGCTTCTCTCTAATTGACCTTAAGTGGCTGACTTCAATGATTTCTTCGTCAAAGCCGTCAACCTGCCTTCGAGATCCCATCCCAACCAGTCTGCTTAAAGAAGCTTTACCTGTTATTGGCACTTCTTTAGTCGACATGATCAATCTGTGCTTATTAACAGGCTGTGTACCACAGTCTTTTAATGTAGCTGTGATAAAACCTCTCCTTAAAAAGCCGACTCTTGATCCTGAGGTATTGGCAAATTATAGACCTATATCCAACCTTCCCTTTCTCTCGAGGATCCTTGAGAACGCAGTGGCTAACCAGCTGTGTGACCATTTACAGAACAATAGTCTATTTGAGGACTTTCCATCAGGATTTAGAGTTCATCATAGAACAGAAACAGAGGACTTGTCTCTGTCCTCATCTTGTTACATCTTAGTGCTGCATTTGATACCGTTGATCATCAAATCCTGTTGCAGACTTCCATTGCTATGCATATTATACCTAATTAGATCTGTCAGTTAAGTCAGATGAAATCAAGCAATTAGCTACACTTCAGGCATGCCTCAATGAAGTAAAAACCTGGACGGCCTGCAATTTCCTACTGTTACACTCGGACAAAACTGAAGTTACTGTACTTGGCCCCAAGCACCTTCGATGCACATTTTCTATATCAGCACTCTCGATGGCATTGCATTGGCCTCCTGCACTACTGTAAGGAATCTAGGAGTAATCTTTGATGAGGATTTGTCCTTTAATGCACATATAAAGCAAATTTCGTGGACTGCCTTTTTACACCTCTGGAACATAGCAAAAATCAGGCATATCCTGTCCCAAAAAGATACAGAAAAACTAGTCCATGCATTTGTTATTTCTAGGCTGGACTACTGCAATTCTCCTTTATCAGGCTGCCCCAATAAGTCGTTAAAGACTCTCCAGTTGATCCAGATTGCTGCTGCACGTGTACTGACAAGAACAAGGAAAAGAGATCATATCTCACCCATTTTGGCTTCTTTGCACTGGCTCCCCGTCAAATCAAGAATTGAGTTTAAAATCCTTTTACTAACCTATAAAGCTCTTAAAGGTCAAAGACCATCATATCTTCAAGAACTCATTGTACCCTATTTTCCCAATAGAGCACTACGCTCCCAGAATGCAGGATTTCTATTGGTTCCCAGAGTCTCCAAAAGTAGATTTGGAGCCAGAGCCTTCAGTTATCAAGGCAGACACCCTTTCCACATTTAAGAGTAGGCTTACAACCTTCCTTTTTGACAAAGCTTATAGTTAGGGTTGGTCCAGGTGAGCCCTGAGCCATCCCTTAGTTATACTGCTATAGTCCTAGACTGCCAAGGGATTTCTAATGATGAACTGAATTTCACTCTCCTTCTCTCTCTCCTCCACCTGTATCCATTCATAACCCATCAATGCATCTCTGTCTCTCTCAACCCAACCAGTCGTGACAGACTGTCCATCACTGAGCTTTACTGCTCATGATGGGAACTGTTGGGTCTCTATAAGTAATAAAGATTATGATCTACACCTGCTCTGTATGTAAATTTTGTTTAGATTTGGTGCTATACAAATAAAATTATTAATAAAACCATTTTAGTGATTTAACTGTGGGCTTCTTTCCAACCTGATTTTGTTCATTTGCTCATTAACTGACAAACTGGGTGGAGATCACTCCAGGCTTGCTTCAATTGAACCTGTTCTTCTTTCCCTGTAATACATTCCCCCATCTGGCATACCAATATGTTTGTTGTATTACTGCCATGCAGTGCATCTCAATGGAAGGCAGTGTGCCACAGAAGTTGATCTATCCAGTGCACAGATGTGGTTAGACACTATAGTGTAGAGAAAGTGTAAAATGCATGGTGGCTGAAGAGGGCCTTTAAGTGAGCTCAAGCCTTGGCAGACGCGATGTGAGGGTAAAATAAGAGAGTGGGAGGCAGATGACAGGAGTGGAGGTGGACTAACCATTTGTCTGTCTATAAAAGATTTTTGATAATGTCAGGAAAAGGCAAACGGTTCTGGACAACATTAACAAATTTCTTTAGCTTATTCTTCCTTGACCAACTCCATCAAACCTCAATCAAGAGGCATGAAAGACGAATAGAAGGGCATTTACTCTTCAGGACAATCAAGAGAGCCACTGTTGCCTCTCCCCATACATAGATGGAAAACCATTGTCACTCTCACTCTGTCCATTAACAGGGCAGATCAGTGCTGATGATGTGTGTTCAAGTCTTTAAAAAGATGAAATGAAAGAAGAGCACAGACAAAGCATCCAACCACAAAAGAGAATATGGAAAGCAGATTCACCCACCTTTTATCCTCCCTGCATAATGTGAGAAATGCAGACAGGTGATTTCTATCTGACCTTTTTCTGGGTTCCCAAGAGACGACTATTCTTTCAAGGAACACAGACTTTCTCTACTTTAAAGGCCAGAGGGAAAAAGGAAGAGAATGCTAACATTGTTACATGGATGTCTTCATTTGTGCTCTTCAAACCACAAAGATGGCAGAAGATGCATGTAAGAGCTGCAGAATTCTCAGGACAGTTCATGTACTGTCACTATGCAGTCACTATGTTACCACACTACGAATTATTTCAGAACAGTCTCTGGAGTCCTAAACTGCATGTCCACTACAATAACCCGTCAAGATCATCTCCTTGATAAAGAGCACATACAATAGAGCAGGGCCTGTCCTGCAGGGTTTTGCATGGGGGACAGCTGTCAGAGTGGTCTGACATTAGGACAGGAGTACAACAGAGGTGTCTGCTGTCACCACTTCTCTTCATCCAAATGACTGACTGGATCATGAAGACCTCTATGAAGGGAAGAAGAAATGGCATACTGTGGAAACAGCTGCTCTATTTTCTGCTTTATACTATAAACAAGTTTACAGTTTACATGAGGATAATATTCCAAAAACTGTCAGAAATTTGGCTTTTAAGAATCAAGTGATTTTGACACTTTATCTACCATGACATCAAAATTTTGTCTTTTATTTTCATGAACACGGGAGATTTGATAAGTGAGAATTTGCTGTTTATAGTACAGGTTACAGTACACTTTTGAGAAACACAGTGATGGACTTCAAGTCCTGCCAGCTCAAAGCATCTGAATGTGATTTTCAAAATTTTAAACTTTTACACTAGTTAGATAGACAAAGTAGTGTCTAACTAGTCACAGTAACAGCAGGGTTGCATTTACGCCCCAAGTCATACTTGCCAGCTGGACTCGTTGTACATATTGCATTTGAATATGGATTTGAATATATATATATATATATAATATAATATAATATATCTTCTTTCTCTGTGCCTTAGAGATTTGTATAGAAAACACTGTATCAATCTTGAGTGGGTAAGGCAGTTTTGCAGTCAGACACTAAGGTCTAACTTATCGTTTACAATCACTGAGGGAGTGATGGAATCAATGGTTTAAAAAAGGCAGGGACTCAAATGATTGTATTACCATTTTATCAACTCCTCTTTCCTCTCGCGGCAGGCAGAAAAAAATGATCAGAGAGATTTCAGTGAAGAAAAATCTACCTATGCAACAAAATAGAGAGACACAACAGGATTTTGAGTAGTGAGGGGAACATATCCCCTGCTACCCCCCGTGGAATAATACACACTGCAATTAATTTTAACTCAGTCTCACACACACTGTTCAGCTGCCCCAAATACTAACTAGAGCACCAAACATTATGCTCCTGAAAATAGTCGACAACATATTCAATATTTCTCCCTGTGTGAGTAAAATGCACAGTACCAAGCTATTTCAAGTTCACACAATGTATTTGTGAAGCATTTTAAAATATTATATACATTATAGCCCTATGATTAAAGTGTTTAATACATTTGTAAAGCTTATCTTGTCACGAGGACATAATGTGGAAAGAATGATATCACATCAGTAGAACCAAGTAAACATGGAATCTGACTGTGGGTTGTTGTGCTGTTCAGCTCTATGGGAAAAGAAAAGACTTCTGCATGGTGACTTTTTCATCTTGTTGCTCACAGTCTGAAAAGTCAAACAAGAATATTAATGACCAACACTTCAATCATGGCCATCCTCTTCAAAATGGAACCTCTCAACCAAAGATCTTGTCTTGTTATTAGTCACTGAAGGTTCCCTCTTCTGAAGTTTACCAATTTGTAGTACAGTAGCACAGACGGTCTTTCAGTGGAGAAAAACTTTCTTTCTGTCATTGAGGAACATATCAAATTATAATGACTGAACATTGGTCATCATCTGTTATGAGGGGAAATATTATAGTGAGCATTTTTTTTCTGCTTTCAAACAAATTCAGCAGACCAAAGCTGCTGAGTAAAATCGTCCTACACAACACTGGAAAGATGTCTCTTATCAGACATCTGATATAACAGCTCTAAGAATCCACAGCCATGTTAGCAGCTCAGTACAAGCTAACATGCTGATGTGTAACAGGTCCATATATGTTTGCTGTGTTCACCATCTTAGTTTAGAAGTATAGTTACATTTACTAATCAGCACTAAACACAGCTGGTCACAGACAAACTGAGACTTTGACCTGATAGTGGCACTAGATGAAAAGTAGATCTTGATAGCCCTTAGGATACATCATCTGGGAACTTTTTTGAGGACCTTTAGGTCACTCCATCCTTTAGATGCTGAAGTAATTGAAAACTTAAATCAGCTTGTACCACTAGAGGACGTCAGGGGATCACAAAAGGCATTATGATGCATCTTCTAAGGACTTTTATTATTTCTACCAAATGCCATGGTAAGTCATTAAATATATCTTAAAGAGTCTTCCACCAGTTAAGCATTGCACTACACTGTCAGACACACAGTTTTTAAAAAACATAGAAAACACATGCAACAGAAATAGAGATATTGTCGTTTTTTATGCAAATGCAGTATTGTAGTAGTAGTACTCCCCAAGACCTAGAAACAGACTTTGATATGTAAAATCAGTGGAGTTCCCCTAAAAACAAACATGTAAACATTGTCCTAACATAATGCAAAGGAAAAAGTTTCAGATTTAAGGAAAAATTAAACATAAAATCAACAAACCTCTTAATGAGCTGCAACACCATGTGAAGTGTATCAGCTTACCTTTTGCAAAAGAGTGAGTGAACCCATATTTTTTATGCCATATAAATATGCCATTTAAAAACAAAAAAAACACTCAAAAGCTAGATGTACATGTGACAGGACATTTTGCTAAACATTCTGCAAATTCAGCAAATGGAATGTGTGAAAAAGTCCATCAGAGCTTGTGACCAGTTCAGACAACTACTCACAGGGCAGCCAACTGAATTTTCAAATGCAATGCCTGAAAGAGGAAATAGATTAAAAACATTTCTGTAAAGAATATTCTTAACTGAACCTATACATGGGAGTTCTTCATACTGCCCATTATTATTTTATATATCATTATTTTATTTTAATGATATTAATATTTTGAGTCGTTTTCATGGTATTTGTCTGTAATTTCATTATGTGAAGGAATGACGTTTATTTCCAGTGCATGCGCAATTAATGTGCTTTGAATGACAATCAGTCATCAGTCAGGACTAAATGAAAACTATTAGATTGATTGCCATTCATTTTGTACAAACATTCATGGAACTGAGAGGTATCCTCGTGACTCACCGTTCATGTTGAGTCATGGCAGTGGAGGCGCAGCAGAGCTGATCTGACTGTCCTTACCAGTCAGTGCTACTCCACAGACACAAGATGGTGTGGAACCACGACAATCAGCCTCATTATATCCCTTAGCACTTTCATTACTTGCTTATTAACTATTCTGTCCACACTCACAACGCTAAGTGTCTCATTCAGACATTTCAGTGTCAACTTGAACATCTTGACTTAAACTCTGTGGGCAGCAGCATTTATGCAAATAACAGGAAAATATCCACAGTACAATGACACGACCAACACTCACCAAAACTGCAGAGTACAGTTTACAGTTGGTTACTGTTGGCTCCCAATCAGCAGAGGACATCCAATCTTTTATTCCATCAATTCAAGCTTCACTTTAGTGGCTATAAGTGCAGTTCAGCACTGACTTCACTGGCAATAAAATCATCCAAGTGATTATGTAGTTACAAGTCATTCCTCATTTACTTACTTACTTCTAGAAAATACAATAACTACAAAAGTAAAAAAAGGATTTTTTAAAATCACTGATCACCTGTATGTTTATGAATAATATTAGTGTTCTGTAGATTAACATGAGCATTTCTGGGAAACAAATGTTTGTCACATTTAGGGTTATTTCTCAATTGGACCCAGGGGCAAGACACAGACGAGCGATTTATTCAACAAAGTCTCCAAGATAAAAACAAAAAACAGGTCTTTCTTCAGTGGACAGAGACTGGTTGGTGTGTACGTAGGAATAATCTGAGGGGAAACAACACCAATGAAATGCTGGAAACACTGGAGAAAATGGAAAATAGGAGCATGGAAACGCTGGTAGTGAGGAAGACCTTGAAGTATGTCAATGCTGGAAACACAACGAGAAGGGAAAGGGCACACAGAGCACTCGGGACAAGAAAGGGGAACACTGGAAAACGGGAAAATCTAGCAGCTTGCAGGTGAAATGAGAAGTTTTCTAAAGCTGCCAGTGATGGGGTGAAATTGGAAACAGCTGTGAGAATAGAGAGAGCCCCACACCTGTGACCACACCTCCAGCCACTGAAGCAAAGCCTGAACAAAACGTAACAACCCTAAACCAAAAACACTGGAGTATAAGACTCAAAAGACAATAAAAATAAACTAGTAACACAAGAGACTGAAACCATAGCCATGTTACTGGTAAAGCAGTTTTTTTACAATGCTGTCAGCCCTACAAATTAAATTCCTTTTCCCTCTAAATCTCACAGGCAGATCTTTTTTATTTTCATCATTTCATGGGTACCATAGGTGAACTGACCTTTTACCAAGCAAGTAGTACCAACAGTAGCAGTTATGAATGTGGCTGTGGTTAGAGTGTTTGATACCACATTTAACATGGAAATGTACTTTTCATTTCAACACATTGACCTGACAATTATACTAATATTTAGTTTACAGGACATTTTACCTTCAAATCGGAAATCGAAATGAGTTGATGTTGCATTGTTTTGTTTAAGTACTAAACAGTTTATTGTAGCAGACCACCTGCACATGTGAGTGCAACTGCAAGCAGTATGTTTCCACTGTGGTACTGTTAGTAATTCTTCCAGTAATGGGGAGTTGGTCTCTGTTGAACAGATTCTGCACTCTCTTGCTTAGCTCTCCCTCTGGTGGACTACACGAGACATGACACCAGCAGCACTTCATCAGAGGGTACTGTACTAAATTCTCAGATGAGCAGATCCAGTGAAACAGTTTATTTAAGACAGGCATACCACCAGCTGCTAGCAGCTGATATTTCCATCCACATTCTGAGACACTCATTATATCAGGAAAACACTTCACATTCTAACAAGACAGGGTTTACAGTATACCAAGAACTTGTATACAAAACATTGTGCAACATTGTTTTTGACAAAGACACTCCACACAAGTCCTACAGTAGTGATA
Source organism: Centropyge bicolor (assembly GCA_037975185.1). Classification (NCBI taxonomy): domain Eukaryota; kingdom Metazoa; phylum Chordata; class Actinopteri; family Pomacanthidae; genus Centropyge; species Centropyge bicolor. The sequence continues at coordinate 1,007,641 of JBBMOC010000083.1, forward strand.
AAGGTTACATTGAGACACATTTTACCTTTATGTGTTGGAATGTAGGGTTATTTGTCATACTCGGACTAATGTGCAGATACACACATACAGAAATCTCTCTCTCACGCACGCAGACACATGAACAGAAAGCTAAAGAACTTCCCCCTCAAGATAAATATTTTGACATGCATACCCATTGTCCAACATTCAGTTAGTGCTGAATAGAACCTGCCTGTGAACTAGTAACACAAGAATCAAGTGTTTCATTATGAGGCATCAGCTGTTATGTTGTCAAATTCATATTTTCTGTAAACTCTGCATAATCCCCATCTAATTATTATAATTGTTAGCGGTTGCAGAAGTCATACGTGGTGTCAGTGGAGTTCTAGTGCCCCAAATTACATGTGAGAACACTGAATACTTATCAGTTTTTGACTTGGGGAAACATATGTTTTACATCCTGATCTATATACATTGCCAGATTTGTTCAGAGCAGGTTGCTGGAGAGGCTGTTAGCCTCTAAAAAGCCAAAATATAAGGAACCCACTGTTGTTCCTAGTCATTTACCCCTCATATATACAACACATTCAGTACACTGCGACTGAATAAAGCTGGATAAAGGTTACAAAGAGGAAGAGTTTACTTTTTTGTACTGGAATGAGAGTTTGTCATACTCCAATGAATGTGCAGACATGCACACATACAGATCTCTCTCCATCTCACTCACTCACTCACACACACACACACTCACACACTCACACACTCACTCACTCACTCACTCACTCACTCACTCACTCACTCACTCACTCACACACACACACACACACACACACACACACACACACACACACACACACACACACACATTGGAAGTCATCTAAAGGTATCAGTGGCCTGTACTTGTCTTCTCATTTAATGGCCTGCCAGATGATGATGATCAGGATGATGAGCACCAGCGACAGAACCATGGCCACCATGCACATTCTCTTACGGGACTTCCTCTGCACACAAAAAATTATCATGTCAGAGTTAACACATAAAATGGAACAAAACTACATGTTACCACTGCATGTTTTACATGTCAGTGATAGCAGCTTAACAGTGGCTGAGGACAGGACATCACATCAAACTTTATTAAACCTAGTATACCTATAAATAAACGATAAGTGCAGTGTTTTTCTTATTGTCAGCAAATAACATGAAAAGACCAACAATGTGTTAGTCCATCTCTCAATACTTTCTGACTGTTCTACTTTGTCTCTGGCACTCAGCCCATTGTTTCTTAGTGAAACTAAATCTTTAAAAACTGATCACAAATATATAGCACCTTGATTCCAAATAAGTTGGTACACAGTGTAAAACATGAATAAAAACAGAACACAATTTAAAAACTGTGTTGTTCAATAAGGGTTTTTGCAGACTGTCTGCTCAGGAAACTGAGGTCTTTTGGAGTGCAAGGGGCGCTCCTGAAGACCTTCTATGACTCTGTTGTGGCATCAGTCATTTTCCATGGAGTAGTCTGCTGGGGCAGACAGGAAGAGACTGGATAAACTGATCAGGGCCAGCTCTGCACTGGGTTGCCCCCTGGATCCAATGGAGGTGGTGGGAGAGAGGAGGATGATGGCTAAGCTGTCATGCATGTTGGAGAATGACTCCCACCCCTGCAGGACACTTTAACAGCTCTGGAGAGCTCCTTCAATGATCAACTGCTTCACCCAAAGTGTGTGAAGGATAAAATATATATTAAGTATATTTGAGTATAAGACAAAAAGGATTAGCAAGTTGTAGTTTCAGTTTTAAAAAGGTTCAGTAATTTTCAACAGCCAGTCACTGTAGTTTTTTATCAAATGTTGCTCAGACAGGAGGAAATAGTGCATCTGCTGGGGACTATTTTCAGTGGTGGATGAATTCCCATTTGATGCTCTAGTGAGTCTTTCCAGCAGATGTATGGTGTTTGTTTGTGTCAAAATAAACTACAATCAAAATAAACTACAATCAAAACTGGGCTATGAACATATAGCCCAGTTTTGAGAAAGAATGGAGCTCTATGACACAGAGAAATAAGATATATACATTCATTGCTGGTTTTATATTTTCAAGAAATGTAGAATATCACCAGGTGTATCCTTTAACATGCCTGAAAATATTGTGGATTATATACATATATTACTTATATACATAGATACATATACTTTATTATGACTGACATCTTCAATTGGCTTTGCAAATGTATTTTCACGTAGTGTTCTCAGTGTATAGCCCTCCTATCTCACCTGGTAATAGGCTGCCTTCTGCAACTGGACGACCCCTCTGTCTACATGAACCTCTGCACTCTCCACATTGGCCTCAATGCTGTCTGTTAACAAAAATACAGGAAGAACATCAAGGTGCACATCCACGCTCACATCTAAATGGCATGAACAATTCTACTGACTTACCAATCATCTCTCCTTGGTCGTGGATCATCACAGCCAGGTCCTTGAAGATCTGGTTTACATCCATAATGTCGGCCTATAGAAGACAGGAGAGGGTTAACTGTTGACCAGAACTATGCAAGACAGTGTTGTAGTATTCCTGCTTGTGTGGGATATCCTGTAGCTCAGGTTGATACCTCCAGTTGTTTGATGTTAGTCTCTCTCTCCTTAATGATTTCCAGGTCCTCCTCTGTGATAATGGGCTCCTCAGTCTGGCTCTGAGCCCATTCATCTTCCCTGCACAATCACACAGATCCAATTTTAATTTATTTTAATCGACAACTCAAAGTAACCAAATACCCTCTGACTAATAGATACCAATGTCTGATCATAAGCATATTTTCGCAGTAAGGTTAAGTAATTTTATGAAGTCTACCAACTTTCCCTCAATCTCCTTAAACTTTACTTAGCAATGTTTAGACATCCTTTAAACAACCACAACAAAAATGGTAAGAGAAAATGTTGATCTCGCATGATAGATACAGCCACATGCCTTGTTAATGAAATTCATTTCTTGAAGAGCTAGTTATAAAAGAAGGACTTGCTATTTGATTGAAAGAGTTGTCACTTATACTCAACTTTTACTATTTTACTGTCAAATGAAGTCGTAAGTTTTGTATTTTGTCGGTTTATTTGGTGTTCAACAAGGCAAAGATTCCTAATTGTATTCAATCAAAATAGCAGTCGATAATAAAGCTGCCATACGCAGAGTGCCTAAAGGGAGCTTGGACCTGACAAGGCCCTCAGAGAAGTGGGGGACTGTTACGAAAAGGCTGGGTTATCTTGTTTAAAGGAAAATCATCAAACGATGGCTTGAGTTGCAAAGAAAATTGAGGTGCTTTTCTTTACAAAAACAGAGAAAAAACTAAAACTTGGACGTCTACAGCAAAAAGCAAAAACCAAAAATATATCAGTATCACGCAACTGTCTTTTTGTTATCTGTGTGGTTTACAGCCACCCTCCAACTGATTTACTTGTGATCCTGTTGGCCAGTTGTAACTGGCGAGCCCCTCCCTCTGGACCAACCAACAGCTAAATACATCAATGACCTTCCATTTTAGATAATAGGACCACTTTTCTAACATTCTTAGATTGAACTAATATTATCAGTTATAGGATTCAGCACTTGAGACATCAAACGTCAAGTACACTTATACACAATAAACCCCACAATTTCACTGACAAAACCGCATACCCCCTCGACCTCGTTACACATAGTATCTTCTACCATCAGCACACCTGAGCCTAAGCTCCTCAGCCAGTGTAAAAGACAGCACTCAGGTCCAGTTCTGTTTCAGACTCTGATGCTGTAGAGGAGAACATTTTGACCCTTCAACAAAACCTCCTGCAAGATGAGTATAAATAAACTAATCTGGATGGAATGAACAGTGTGGTATTGTGTCATTTATATTGAGTGCTTATTGTGGAGCACGCACTCACCACCATAGCTGAGGGAAATGGTATTAATGTGTGTGTAGATACCCATTTGTAAAGGTATGGAGTGTCATCTTTACCATGTGCTGTCATCAACCCGTGACGCCGTCACAGGGACTTAATTGAGGCCCAACAGTAAATATTTGCCCACTGACTGGTTGGTCCTGCTCAGGTAGCTGCTGGAAAGTTGAGTCTGGCCAACACTCAATTTTTAGGTTGATACTAATATCAATATTTAAATACTCAAATAGCAATGTACAAGGCAATATTCATTTTTACATAACATAAATGTTTCCTAAGCATCTCATAGACTTGGTTACTAAAAAATTTCAACATACATTACATATACAGTACTGACTGAATGTTATAGTTTTAGGGATGGATGATATAGAAAAAAATCAGATTTTTTTACATATTGATCAATATCAAATCTTTTCGTGATAATATGACGATATAATTTGATAATGCTGCCAGTCTAAAGAGTCCTCATAATGACTGAGGCCTGAAGAGATCTGAGGGCTCATTCCTTAAACATTCCAGTTTAGTTTAACTAAAAAATAAAATAACAAAATGTGAACATGTAACTGTGTGAATACAATTTGATTTAGAATATGTTTTATGATAAAATAATATATTGAATAAAATCTAAATGTTAACATTTCATTTTGTAAACATGCATTTCCTGCCTTAAGTAAACAATACAAGTCAAATTGCCTTGTAAGTTCTGGAACTTTGTTGTTTCCCAACTTGGTTGGCACTGACTGTTTGCAGACTGTTTTTCGCTGCTATAATTGACCTTGTGATACCTTTTCGTCAACAGATTTAGCATAACAAGCTCCATATGGCTGTGTAAAACAAAGGCCGCAGCAAGTTACTTCAGGCAGAGCGGCCATATGTGTGTGTGATGTTTGTGTTCTGTTTGTTCAAAACATGTTTGCTAAATTGATCATACTGTCTCCCTTTTGTTGCACTTAAGGATAATGAGTATTGTTGTCGTTGACTCCAGTAAAATATATCCTGGAGTCTGTTTCTGTGCCTCCACTGTGGGCTCTGCTCTGAAGTTACACTGCTGTCCACTGTCTGTGTGTGGAGGAGCTCAGCCCCACACTCGTGCAAACAGGCAGCTGAACAGAGAACATTTACATCCACTTTCTTCACTGGTAGTTCAACAAGTGCTGTGTTGTAAGGAATGGACATGTACTGTGACATGAAAGCTAAAAACTGCACACTGACTGGCTCTTGTCACATTTATTTATGCTGTATGATAGGCTTTTAGATCTAGCTGTAGAGTAAAAAGTCCAAAGATTATCATTATTGTAGGCGTGAATATTATTTTGATCCCCTATCGAGATTGCACACAGACCAACCCTATATTAGTGTGATGTGATGCCATTTACATTTGGACATATAGAAAATACATGATCAAACAACAACATGGAACCAGAAGTTGTCATTCCACCCACAGGTGTTTCACATTACTTGTTCCTTTAAAATAACTTAGTACTAAATACATAGAGCAGTCACTCAAAGAACAGAAGAGGAACATATTTAGGTCTTGCTTTGGCCTTTTCACAATAAAAGAACAAAATACTGGGTAGAAAATGGACTGAAGGTATAATATTTCAAAACCCAAAGAAGAAACTTACTTTTCAAATGAAACCAGTTGTTCATTCACGTTGCCTCCATCTCCCTGTAGACATTAACAAAAACATTTAGTCAGCATCAGCACACATCACTTCATACATCATCTATGCAAATGTTTTAGAAGTAATTCAATTAATCACTATGTGTTTAAGAGTAATGTTAGTGTTTATAAAGGCTCTACAGCCTCTGTCCAATGAATAGCCTGATATTCACCAAGGCTCTGGATCCAGCCCTAGCTCTGACCACTGACTCCTTCTCTTTCTCTGCTGCCCTCCGTTGCACCACCTGGAAGTTGTTGAGGGCTGCAGAGAAATCGTTCATCAAGCGCTCCTTTCGCAGCTTGTGCTGTCTCTGGAGAAAAGATTACAGGAAAGAAAAAAAGACCATTACAATATATTTAGTGATATAATTCTGTTACAGACACTCAAATGGACAAGTATTAAACCTGTAATTTCCTGAACTGAATTCATTCAAAAACAGCAAAATCTAAGAGGAAAGTGAACATGGATCTGTTCGGAACGAGGCAATGCAAAAAAAAATAATACTGAGAGAAAGTCAGTCAAAAAGAGAACCCAGAAGAATGACAAGGATGAGGACACCTCAGATGAGGAGGACTTCTGCAATGTGTACATGGAGCCCTTTGGCAATTCAAAACCCAAGAGAAAAGTGGATCAAATGATTTACTTGCATGTTATGGGCCCAGGAAAACTTCATAGATCTGTCATCACTGTGAATCTGATTCTGATTGGACAGATGATACATACAGATAAACAAACTCACAACTATGTTTTATCAAGTGTGTGCATGGTTGTTGTTTCTTGAAGTGGCAAACTTTTTCCTTGAATTATTTTTGTGAATTGGAGCTGTGTCTGACCTCCCACTGAAGTTTTCCGTTCTCATGAGTGGGCTATTATTGAATACTTTTTTCAAAAGAATGTTCTTAGGATCAATGCCACTGTGGATGTTTTTTCATTTCAGTCTACCCATCAGTTCTTTTTGTTCTTATAGAACAACTGCAAAATGGTTGAGTGTTAGCACATGCACAATAAATTTATATGGAGGCATATTTTGTGGCGTGGTCTCACTTTTCAGTCCTTCAATCTTACTGTTACAATTTACCCCGGGTTGTAACAATGACTGTCACGTGTTAGGTTTTTGGCTGGACCCAAGAGCAACACACCAGACTAGGGGGAACTGAGGCAAAAGGATTTAATGAATGCAAAAACTCCAGGACTTACATCAAAAACACAGAAAAAGGCAACAAACAAAGGAGAGGAGCTGCTTCAGTGGCTGGAGGCCGGGAGGTGAGTGCCGAGGCTGGATGGAGGAGACATGAGGGTGAAGGCCGAGCACAGGTGACGAGAGGAGACACTGGAGAAACTGGAAACACTGGAAACACTGGAAACACTGGAAACACTGGAAACACAGGGAATGCAGGACGAGAGTGAGGGGACGATCCGGCAGCTTCCAGGTGGAACCATGGAGTTTTTAAAGCTGCCGGTCGTTAGGAGGGAATGAGGGACAGCTGGGAGAAGGGAGAGGGGACCCAGCACCAGCAGGCCACACCTCCAGCCACTGAAGTGATGCCTGAACAAAAGACGACACCAAAAACACTGGAGAACACTGAAAATTGCACTGAAAATAAAAACACAAGGAGCAAACCATGACAAATAACACTCCTTGCCTTTTAAATAATTAATTCTGTGATATAGTTGGAGAAGTTGGAGGCATTTCTATTTGTAGTACACAATTAAGGGTACTTTTTGTTAAAATTTGAAAGCCCTACCATGAACACTCTGCAAGTTATAGGAGCTAAGACAAAGAGTGAGTCAAGTGGGAAAAGGTAAAACTCCAAGATGCTTGTGATTTTAGAAAGGTCTCTGTGTCGATTAACTTAACAGACAGACAGCCTCAGTAAAAAGTTATTTTTTAAAATCTATTTTTAAAACAAGATTTCAAGCATACTTAAAAAATTTAATGCTCTGCCTCAAACTGTGCTCTCACACTCCTACATGACTTTGCTCTCAAATTAAAAGGCCATGTTCTTGGTTAAAGATAGGATAATGATGCTGTCCACAGTTGTATGTTCAAATCACTAAATTCAACATATCTGCTATTTATTACTTTATGTGTCATCCAAACTAGACCCCTGTCACTCAAAAGCTAAAGCAGAAGCAGTGTGATTGTCGGGATAGATGGATGCTCAACAAAGCTTGTGGTTTTGACACAGAGGACCACTGTTTGTTTTCACAGTCAACAATGGTGTCTCCATTGGTGTCACAAACCACAACCTTTCTCTAACCATTAAGACCATTTTGGCATTGCATGATGGTTAATTGAAAAGTTATGTCTAATTCTTAATTCTATCATTAGTATAATTTCTAGTGAGTGAAATTTAACTATGATTCTGATTCTCAGGGAGCCCTTTAATCTCCCCTAAAGCACCCAGGACAATCTCTGGACTAAGCTCATTTTTATCCCAACCTTGAGCAAAATATATAATCCATGCAATAGGCATTATATTACCAGCTTGACAATATGTAATGGAAGGAGAATTACACTTTCACTGTGATCTTGATTTGAAGTTACATTTTCATTAGCAGGGGCAAGACATCGAAAGAACTTACTGCTATTTGTGGCTCAGCAAAACATTTTCTGAAATAGAACAACATCAATTGAGGTATGCTCTCTGATGCTCTAAAATTGCTGGGAAAGTCAAATAATTACTGAGTTTACTGGGAAAGGGTTTCCATCTTTTTTATAATCATAGGTACTGTTCAAGAACAGTTGTTGTGGAGACAGATATAGTTTAGCATGTAGCCCATTAACAACACAGTTGAGACACTAGGATGGTTTTAGCAAACTGAGCTGAAAATAAGATGAACAATGCAGCCTGACATTACATTACAGAAAGGATTGCACTGCTGTCAATAAATCCCTCAGGCTTTTACAAGGATATCAATGAGTAGCTATCCACACACATAGTACATATATACTGGTTAATAGATGTATCTTGTATCTGAACTTAGTGATAAATAAAACAAGATTCAAAGGATTATTTGCAAATGGAGGGAAACTGTACTTTGCACCTCAGCAGTGTTCTCTCATACTGGAAACACTAAAACCCTATTTGGCATTTTGAAGCCATAGAAAATATAAACATTTAGTAATTGACACATTATAATGTAGTTGTAAGTACATGTATAAGTACAAGTATATATTAATGTATTTGTCAACAACTGTAAATTCTCCAATGGACATAGTATTAAATATGTTTTCACATAACAGGTTATAATTTCTAACAAATACAGAACATTAATAAATAATTAAATTTGTCCTTAGAAGCCGCTTATCACTACACTACAGAGTGTTACAAACCTTTCCATAAATGCTAGTATACTGGATACAAATTAAATAAATTTAAATGAGGGGAATTAAAGTTATTACAATGTACTTGATTCAACTTTACATGAATGTTGTTTAGATGTGCAAACACAGTATATCATCACAGATTTTGAATGCTCTATTATAATATATATTGTCTTAAGCTATAACTTGACTAATGTCCCATTCTAATGCAAGGTGACTGTAGAGAAGTGTTGATCATGGGATACACTTTGATCAGGTTAAACGGTGGGTTGGCCTGCTCTTCAGTAGAATGAATGAAGGAATTTCATTGGCTGCTGGTGATGACATTTCTCATGCTGATGTCTTGAATTGGACAGCCTCTCAAATAAATAATAACATATAAAAGGTCTAGAGTTCATTTCAAGTGTGGGATTTGCGTTTGGAATCTGGCGAGGTCAGCTCTCAGTATGAAGTCCAAAGAGCTCTCACCATCAGTGAAGCATCATTAGGATGAAAAATCAAATCAGATCCAGAACACTCTCCAGGAGGAAGGCGTATCTGTGTCAAAGTCAACGATTAAGAGATTTCACCAGAGTGAATACAGAGGGTTCACCACAAGGTGTGAACCATTGGTGAGCCTCAAAACAAGAAGGCCAGATTAGAGTTTAACAAAAAAACATCTGAAAGAGCCTGTGCAGTTCTGGAACAACGTCCTATGCACAGATGAGACAAAGATCAACTTAGCAACATAGCAGAATGATGAGAAGAGTAGAGGATGGAGAAGGGAAGGGACTGTTCCAGATCCACAGCATACCACCTCATCAGTGAGGCATGGTGATGGTAGTGTAATGGCGTGGGCATGTATGGCTGATGTTTCAGGCACTATTATCTGCTCATATTCAGTGGAATGCTCTGCAATGGCCAAGTCTATCACCTGACCTCAGACCAAGTGAGCAGCATTTCACTTGCTTAAGATACAACTGAAGGGAAAATGGCCCAGGAACAAGCAGGAAGTGAAGACAGCTGCAGTAGAGGCCTGGCAGAGCATCACCAAGGACCAAACCCAGCATCTGGTGATGTCTATGTGTTCAAGACTTCAGGCTGTCATTGACTGCAAAGAATTTGCAACCAAATATTAAAAGTGACAATTAGATTTATGATTATGTTAGATTGTGCAATTACTTTTGGTCCCTTCAAAAGGTGGAGGGCACCTATGTGTTGTTCCTACACTGTTCACCTGATTTCCGTAAATACCCTCAAATTAAAGCTAAAGTCTGCACTTAAAGCACATCTTGAGTGTTCCACTTCAAATCCATTGCGGTGGTGTACAGAACTGAAATGCTAAAAATGGTGTCAATGCCCAAATATTTATTGACCTGACTGTAAGTCTGCTATATCCTGTCCCTGTGTATTTTCTAGAGCTTGTCACCACAAGGTTGGCTGTGAATCGACGTAATATCATTACAGCCAAAAAGTTGATGGTTTGATTCATCGCACTACTCCAAAGAGAGTGCACAACTGATACATATGTATTACTCTTTTCAGCTGCTTACTAAAGTGTTTAAATTACGGGAATGCCAAGGGAGTCTTTCTCTCCTAAAATAGACTGAGCTCCCACCAAATTTCAGACTCTAATTCTGTAATTCTGTTTTGTATGTCTGTGTGAAATTATTATGGAGTTTGTGTCAAATCAGCATTTCTCAATAAATCAACAAAGTGTGTGTCTCCCTCTGTTTCTTCCCTTCCTCATCCTTTCCATCCTGAAGCTGTCCTCCAAAACACGGATCTGAACCATAGAATAAACTTACCATATAATTTCAAAAAAGGGAAATGTAAATACTCATGCATACAGTATTTTAGCACTTAAAACTTTATGTCAGCAGCTTGTATTTGGCCCTTTCCCAACGTAACAATATCCTTGTTCTTTAAATCAGCGTCAAATCAGAGTTCAAACATGTTGCATCACATGTTAGCAAGTGTAGTTTATACATAAGAAAATAGAAATAAAACAAAAACAATAAAATAACTAAGGAAAGTTTAATGTAGACCTTTTGTCGAGAGCCATCCCAGAAAACTGGAAGCTGTCATAGCAGCAGACTGATGCTCATGGTTTTTGGAATAACATGCATGTTGATTTAAATTTGGTGTACCTGAATATAAAATTTAATAATATAGCAATAAAGGTGTCCACAGACTGACCTGTTCTGATGGAGACAGTGGTGGGGGCAGTGACCCGAGCTCCTTCAGGTGTCTGTTGGTTTCTTTAGCTAGTTGGTTGGTGTAGTGCTGGAGCTGCTGGCTGCAGAGGAACACAGAGGCCTCAATCAAAGGATTTTCCTGGACACACACTTGCTCAAATTAGAATAAAATTCGAGTTTTCTTGGGTTACTGATAATCCCAGACCAGTACTTACAGTCTCTCCTGGAGCTCTGAGGTTTCCTGTCTTGTCTCCAGTTGGTAGAGGAGATTTTTTATCTGACCAGCTGCACAGAAAGCAACCACTTCAGTAAACATGTAGCACCAAGATTCAATGGGGGATCAATTCATGTGTAGAAGTGTTTGCTAGTGATCGGGTCTTGTTTTCTGCTGCGTGTGTATGTGTGAGTGTGAGTGTGAGTGTGAGTGTGTATGTGAGAGAGAGAGAGAGAGAGAGAGAGAGAGAGAGAGTGTGTGTGTGTGTGTGTGTGTGAGAGAGAGAGTGAGAGTGAGAGAGAGAGATCAGAGCGCCCTCTCATGCCCATATTAATATTACACGCAGATGTCGATCATCCATCTCTCTCCATTGACTAATGTAGAGTTCAGGGTCCAGGAGAACTGCAGTAATTGTCTTGAATAAATTCGCAGCAGGTCGGTCTTTTTTGTTCGATCTCATGTCGAGCAGAAACAAACACTGTGTCGCACAATAAACCTAAAACAGTCGCTTAATGCAGACCTGTATCAGCTGCGGGTCATTTTATATGAAATGGTTGTACACAGAAGAAAAAAATCCATATTAATTTCATGTTTAACCTAAAGCAAAGTAGCAGTTTTATAATTTAATGTAACCAATGAAATAAAATGGCGTCGGCTGGTTGTGTGTATACTGAGTGCAGGAGTATGAAGATCAATCCAGGTGATCACTTAAAGTAAACCATTCATCGATCATCCTGAGGACATTGAACGCACCACAGAGAGCAGAAATTAAACTGATCATCAATGATTCGTTTGTTTACATCGACTTTTTACCCGCAGCCCGTTATCAATTTGCAAATAATAAAAAGTACAACTTCCTGTCAGCTTTTAAAGTAAATCACATGTTGATGTTGATCATTATAAGTATGTCTATATGAATGTAGTGTTCATAAAATGTAATTTATCTCCTTGAGTGTATTTTCTGTAATATGAAGACATTTTATTTGTTTGGATTTTACAACAATTACGAAAACAAACATTAAATTTTACATGTTAGATCTACTCAGTTATTGTGTTTTTGTTTCCAAGAACCAGTGTTTTGTTCCGAAAATTACACTTTTGCTGTTTTAATTTTAGTTAAAGGCTAAAATCGCTGAACATCCTGTTTCAGTGTCGCTAACATCGACGAACTTCAGCGCAAAGACTTCTGGGACATTGTTTCCATCCCGCGGTGTATTGTGGGTAATCATCCGGACTCTCGCTTCTTTTTACTACAACGAGTAAAACAAAACAACAAAACAGCAAAAAAACACTCAATACTACCTTGAAAAAACGATATACATCATATTATTTTTATTGTGTATTTTCACAAAAGGTTAAAAGTCCTTTCGTTATTTTTTGTTACAGTAACATCAGGAAAGATTATTGTCATCTCAATCGAAATTTAACATAAGCAAATCTTTATTTGCTGTTTTAATTGTTATCAAAAGTACAGTGAAATATTTTCTTCTTCTTTGGTCGAAAAGGCGGTTTAATGTGAATATTTGCCC